>VZTZ01047847.1:286847-379412 GCA_013400955.1 Drymodes brunneopygia | reverse complement strand
GAAAGGGGAAAGAATATTCTAAAGAAATCTTGTTCTAATTCCTGATTGTCATTGTTATTACTTGCTTTAAGTTTGTTAATAAATTTCTTTTTATATTCTTTAAAGTATAAACCTGCCTTGCCTACTATTAGTCCTTACCTCACAACAAAAATCAAGTAATTTTAGTGAATGTGCTAACGTTTAACCAGAGAGCTGCTGCAACTAATATTTCTGCCTAGTTTTCAATTCCCCAAACCTCTAAACCCGCAACATACTGTCTGAGACAAATTATCCCACTTCAACCTATTTTGTTGCTGTTTGTGCTGTGTCAGCATCTCATGGCCAAAATCCTGCCTGCGGTTCAAGCCTGGGGCAAAGAGATCAGCTCTAGAGCTTGTTTCTTTAGCAGTGTCAGATGTCTCATCTGATGTCAGAACCAGATAGCTGCTCTAGTGCAGCCAAATTGCATTGATCTCTCAGGCCTTGATGCCTCGAAGGGGTATCAGAACTGTAGGAAAAGGATCAGTTCTGAGTAGATACCTACTTTCTTTTTCCCTTCTCTAGATCGTGCTGTAAGAATGGAGCTTTCTAGGGCTGTGCAGTAACAACGAGAAATGAGGCAATCCTCTTGATACAATTTCATCTGACTAAGCTGAAGATAATGACATGCAAAATTGCATCATCCTACTTTCCTCTGGCACTGGAAGGCTGATCTGACAGTCTCCTTTACCAGTAGTTGCACCTCTTCTTTATTCTTCATTGTACAATAGCATTTATTAGCCAGGCCTGTGCTCAAAGGTACTGTTACGTCAGTCATTCATGCTGTGTACTGGGAATGAGAGGATTTCAATGTCAAGCTAAATGTCTTCTCCTCCGTCTTATACACCATGATACTGCCTCCTGGAGAGGGCCTGATCTGCAGATCATGATTTTTTTCCTAGAGCGGAAATAAAGAACATTTTCCAGAGTAGGGGTTGACATTTTGGTAGTTCCTAGGCCCGTCCTTTATTCTCTTCTTATATATGGGTACTGTGTTTCCCTTTTTTCAGACATTTTTAAGTGCACTCCCTTCAGACAAATGCCTGAAATTTGTTATAGTTTTGTGAGTATCTGTCACTGGTTCATTTCCTCCCAAGTTTCTCTTTTGGGGAAGTCTTGCTGGAGTGTGTGTATCAAGTGTTGAAATTGTATTCATCACCTTATCAAGTAGCAAAGATAGTGGGCAGCAGGAAGATGGAATACTCACATGGGCTGCACTGTCCTTTTTTGTATGTGCACCTACCATCCCTTTTCTTCATAGCTGACAGCCAGAAATACGTTGTTTTCCCTCAGTAGAAGAATGAGAAGGATATGAGCTTGGGCGGGTGCTTTAGCTCTGTTCTGTTAATGTATTGTCTGGTTGTGGTTTTTTTAATAACTGGAATTTTCCAGTTGTGCTTTTCCTTAAAATTCATATCGTCTTTCTGTCAAATAACCCCTCTCAAGTCTCAGCTCTTTTCACGTTCACTCCTGGCTGCTTTTATAACTAAACTAGAAGTAATCTACATAGACCATAATAATACAAGGTGTAAGCACATTGTCCTTACTGTATTGCTTATGTCATAAGGCAGAAGTCCAAATATAAGGAGTGGTAGTTGAAATTTCCTTGCAAAATGAGTGACCCATATGAAGTTCTTTTGTCTTCTAAAAACATAAAATTCATTATATTTCTAAATCCACCAGTGACATAGGTGCTGTTGATACA
The DNA here is from genome assembly GCA_013400955.1 of Drymodes brunneopygia. Lineage (NCBI taxonomy): Eukaryota > Metazoa > Chordata > Aves > Passeriformes > Petroicidae > Drymodes > Drymodes brunneopygia. The sequence continues at coordinate 377,689 of VZTZ01047847.1, read as the reverse complement.
ACTGTTTTTGTATAAGCTGTTTTCTAAACGAATTAAGCACTGTTAAATTCTGTTCAGAAACACAGGTATGCATGCAATCTCTCTTTGTATATAGTTCATATATAGCTTATAGTTTTGTAGAATACATCTTCACAGTCTTTTCATGGAGTGTTTTTTTTGAAGTAAGGAGCTGTAAATTGAAATTAAACTGTCAGTTCTGAAATATTTACTTCCGTTTAAAGACTACATCAGGATGGGACATAACAGTGTCTGTTAAAATCTACGGAGATCAAAACTTGGATTAAAGGAAATATTTTGAGTGAATGGAATTGGAGTTGCCAGAAACTCCTCAATTTGATATGCTAGTATAGTTGGAGAGAAAAAATTTGGAATATGAGAAAAAATGAGAATCCATATTTAAGTCCTTGTTGCCTGTCATAAGGAACAGTGATTCTTCCCTCTTTTACCACTTTTTTCTAAACCTACAACCTATGGGAAACAGAGCAAAGCCTCTGCTTTGTTAGAATTCTCTCTTTAGAGGAATCCAAAGCCCAGCAGTTTTCTTTCTTAGTCCTTTGCATCTGATGTGGTCTTTGCACCTCAGGCAGAAGCATTCCTGTTCCTATTTCTCCTTCATAAATTCTAATTCAGTGTTTTAAGTTTCTTTGCTTTTAAACATTTGGGGGTTCTTTTAAAGCTGAAACATATTTTAAAACTTTGAAAAAAGTTAGTGCTTTTTCTGGTTAGTTAGTTGTCTGTGAGGTAAGCCTAGAATTCTTTTCCATGATTGCACTGGGGATCATTTACTCTTGTACTGTGGGAAACGTTAGGTGAAATGACTCTTATAAATATATAGATTACATCAGTAAATATAGATATTGTTTCCCTTATTTTTAGACTAAATTAAAGTTCTCTTTAAAGTATGTTACAAATGTATCTGACCATCTATCATGGTTTCACAATAGGTTCAAAAATAGAATATGTGATTCTGAAACAGATTAATATATACAAATAATTTCAACCTCCATTTTATTGACGTTTCATGAGTTGTGTTTCATGAGATGAAATGAAGGTAGAATGTCTAATGGAGGAAAATTTTCGGTAATTGCTATGATTAGATGTATTTTGTGGTTGCTTTTACTTCTTTTTTCTTTCCAGCTAAAGTGACATTGAAATTGAAATAAAATAACTTCATTGAAGTTAAATAATATTATAAAGTCACCAACTGGAAGGAGGGTCAGCAGCAAAACAGTGTTTCTTTTCAGTTTTGGGCATTTACTTGGTTGTGAATGTAACAATTAAGCACTAGATTTGCTATTTCCAGGTCCTCTTTCAATTGTAAGGATTACATCAGATATATATTGAAGAATTATCTTAAGAGGCAAATTATGAGCAAAAACTGCTAATCTCCTACACAGCTAAAAACAGCTGTAACAGGGATGCAAAAATGTGATGCAAAGCATATTTATGACCATTCTTAAGGAAAGAATTGTATTTCATTAGTAACTAATTGGAAGAGTGCTTTAACTACACATTGACATGTCTTGATGGATTAACTTATTACTTAAAGAACTTGGGGTGTAAATGAAGTGTTATATATTTAAAACTATAGATATCTTGATTAAAGTTATTAATTTCACTTTCCCCCTTGAAAATAACTGTGTTTATATGTATGTTAATTGTATTAATAGCCTAAAATTGAAAGGGAATTATATTCTTGGCAATCAGATTAATGTCTTATTGTTTTTTCCTGTATATCTAAAGTGCCTATTTAAAGTAATACATCTTTCAAGAAAAAAACAACTATCTGCATTCATCTTTTTTGCCTTATTACCTATGAGAAGTGTCATGGCTAGTTCTATAAAACATATCCAAAGTAATTTGTGGGTCATAATTTCATACTACATAGACATGTTAATCTAACTGCAATTTCAAGCAATCATTATCCTTTTTGTACTGAAATGTTTAACTTTTCATCTTCCAAATTTATGTCATTACTTTTAAGACAATTAAATAAGCAGTTAAATGTAACTAATATCAGAAAACTGATCGATCTTACATTTCTGAAAGTTTTGAAACTGAATTTTACTCAGAAGTGTCATATCACTCGCAATATTTCACATGACTACTTCCAGTATTACGTTACCTGTGTCCTGCCCTCTGGTGTAATCCTCATTGCTACTGAATAAAAATAATTATCTTCCTCAAAAAACACCGACTGCACACAAAACAAAAAAGAAGAGTGTTCACCTGGATTGTAGTGTTTTCTCTGAAAGAGTAATAATATCTAGGGAGACCTGAACTGAGAGAGACAGGAAATTAGTAACTAGAAAGCCAAAATGCTCATAATGGAGAAAAATAGGCTGAATTGAGTCAAATTTTCTCTTTTGTATTAATTTGTAACTAATTTTTTCAGTTGTCTTTCACTTTGCCTCTTTACAAGAACATTGGTAATGTGAAAGAAAAAAAAAATGTATCGTCTTTCCATTTTAATAGAAAGAGTATTTTTCAGTTTTTTCTGAATTTTTAACAGTTTTTATAGTGAGATGGAGGCAGTTGGAACATGCTTGTTTATGCACTCTTTTTACATCATTCATGTATAAACACACACATAGAAAGGCACCCAGGTTATGCTGTGAAAAAGCTTGCACAAAGCAATACAATAGTATTGTAAAACAAAGGAACTACATTAAATAAGTCAGATAAAAGTGCCAAGAGAACTCATAAAATTATTTTCAGTGTTTTTCCACTATTTGTTAGAACTGGAATGTATTATTTGATAAACCATAGTAATTATGTCCGCAATTTCTTCTTTAATTTAGCAATTTTCTTCTCTTGCCAGGAAAGATGACTACTTAAATATGTTGTGCTGGTGACCCAAATAATTTGTTGGTATTATATTTGAGAAAAGGAGCTCTATAAAATATTTTAAGTTTTAAAATAAGCAAACAATCACAAAGTATTGTTTGAGTTAGAAATGTGTCTGGGAAGATTCATGATGCAGATGCAAAATTGATCTATTTAAAATCTCAGAAATCAGGATTGATGGCTTATTTGGGCCAGAATTAAATCTTATTTCTATGACTTTGCCAAATAAACAGTAAATTCTGTGTTAGATTCTGCGCTAATGGTAAACTTGTTGGAGTTGTCATAAAAGATAAATCTATGAATAAAGTATTCAATGTCAGAGTAAAATTTTCCTCCAATTTAATTGTATAGAATCAATAAATTGTTCAAAGAAAAATCCATCTAGAAATCTAATAAAACTATCTGGAAAATACTAAGTAGAAAAGTTATTTTTGGTTTAAGAGACAAAAACTGAAATATAATTTAGTAACAGAAAAAATCAAAGGCTTTTTATGTAGAACAAATAGTATTTTACATGACTTGAGGAAAGCAATTAATTATATATAGCTCTTAATACCTCTGTGTTATTTTTCCTCAGTTAAAATAGTTTGTTTTCCTTATTTTGTTCAAAGACTCTTTGTGTGATCTAGTTTGAAAGAAAAACCAGAGGAGGAGAATTACAGCAAGTATACTGCAGAGATGACAAATGCTGTTGGATCAGTTATGGGTTTTGGTAAGGCTGTGCTTTAGGGAACCTGCAGAGGTATCACAGCTTTTTTCTAATCAGAGGACAGAGAACATTTTGTCATAGAGTGAAAGGAGGGGGAAATGACATGTCTTAATTTCTGTACAGAATCTGCATGTAAAAAAAGTTTTGGATGGACCTCAAAGGCTTTGCAGGGCATTCTTTTCATTGTATGCTTTCAGATTTCATGTAAACAATGAAACTTCTATTATTCTACATTTTGGGGTATTTTAATCAGATTTATTGAGGGTTATTTAGAGTCTCTTACTGCACAGCTGTAATGATAATTTCAGAATGCATTGTCTTTCTAAAACTGTGAAAAAAAAAAATCCTTATTTTTTTATTAAAAATTGCATGGGAAATTGCTATGGCTGGATGAAGATTGGTAAAACACCGTTGTTTAATATAGTTAAAGGAATAACAGCTAATTTACCTTCTGATTTAAATTACTGATAAGCACACCAAACTTATTTTTAAATATATTTCTATTTCATGTATCAAATCCAAATATTACAGAACCAAAAATTCCCCAAGAGACAAGTACATGTAAATGTAAATAAACCATATGAAAAAATCCCAAAGAACAAGCTGACAAGAAGACTAGCAAATTTTATTTTTCTTGTAATTTCATTTTAATGACGTAAGATGATTAAGCAGTTGCTTAATATTCATTATATTTAAGGTAACAGATATAGCAAGAGCTTTTAAGGACATAAGCTAAAATGCCATCATGAGAAGTAAATGAAAGTTATTAGGAGTGGTTTCAATCTCAAGCAGTTTAAGAGGTAGTGTTTAATCAGAATCAGAAAATCAGAATTAGGAACAGGTAGAGCACAACTTGTCCACAAATGTAACAAGATTTTTATAAACAGTCAAAAAGAAATTTGAAAGTGTAATACAAATCTCCGAGTTGGCAAAGTGATCACATAAATTTTCACAAAAGAAAGCTCAGAGAACATGAGGCATTTTGGTTTGAGGGCTGACATTTTGAGTGTACTAGATTTAATTTTCTGTTTGGGAGTTACAAGCAAATTTCATCTTCCAGCCCATCTCTTACCTCAGAGAATATCGAGTTCTTTACTTATGTAGAATTGCATATTCAATGAAGAAAAATTTAAAATTATGATAAAAAGAGATACTACTTCTGTTAGGGACCCCAAGTAAATACTTGTGGTGAAAAATGGTAAAGAAAGCTTAATGAGATATTAATGATTGTGTCATAAGAGATCCTGAGAGTCTGTTACCTCATAATTTCAGCAAATCAGATTTCTGAAATAAAATGTGCATTGCTTTTGTAGAGTCTATAAGATAACGAAACACCTAAAATCCTCAGCATTAGCAGGGTTTCAGCAGGGTGATTGAATTATTCCATTTCCAGAATAGGTGTGTAATTCCTGAGTTAAAAGAGGTAACTCAAAATTAAAGTCTTTGCATAATCACTGAGTTGGTTGCACTGGTTAGTACACCTTATATTTCTGTTGTAGTTACATTATTTGTGTGGTTGAAAATTATGTTCAATGAATATAGCAATATGAAAATGAATTTTCTCAAATGTTCTGAAAAGTAATGAGTGTGAACTCTGAGGGGAACTCAGAAAAATTATCACAGAATGGCCACTGGCGGTGCCCCTCACTGTTTTCATAATTATATGTAGAAAGTTCTAGATTTCTACTAAGTATTGAGGGCAGTAGTTTCTTTACACATAGCATAGCTGCTGTCAGTGAGGAAAATCCAGGTTATTTTTCTGCCCTTTGGAAGATATTTGGGTCCCAGCACTTCTGAGGTCTTTTTTTCTTTATTTGTATGCAGACAAAGATGTTGCTGTGTACTCACTGATGCTCCCATGCCAAAGGCAGTGCAGAACAGAATATAAAAAAAATCCAGAAGGGCAAAACTTCTGTATTTTTAAAATCAGCTTATGCCATTGGTGATGTCTTATGATTGTTGATCACTACTGTAGTCTCTAGCAGGATATGCCTGAAAGGAGTTTCCCAAAAAATTAGCTGATACAAAAAATAATCATCATGATTCAGCAAATGTCATTCTTCCATCTCAGTAAATATTGAACTTGTTCTATTCCCATGACTTTGGGCCACAGGGTTGTTGAAGATAGATCTGAGATAAGATATAAAGTTGAAGACTTCATATTGATTATTTGATTTTTAACCTTGAGGTAAAGGCATGTAGGGAAGCAATGTAATCTTTATAGAGTATTTCTCTGTTCCTGTTCTGTCTATAGTCATCTGATGTCTGGCCACATTTTCCAGAAATTTTGGACCACTTAAAGATAAAGATAAAACAGAAAAGTTACTTCAAGAAGGAAACAGAAATAGTTGTATTCTGACATTGATAATACCAATTTAAAGAAATTAAGAATTTAGCTATATGTCAGTAATTCAAGCTTAAATTTCTTTCTGTATTTTTTTTAATTAATCCAAATTGAAACTTCAAAATGAGTGAATGAATGTCTTCAGCAAAAGATAGAAGCTTATTCTAAATTTAGGTTGAATAGTACATTCTGAGAAATATTTCTGCAAACACTGGGGAATGTGCTGTTTCACATTTTTAGTAGTTGTAAGTTTCATAGCAAAACCCTACAGCAACAAAGTTTTTTCAATGTGGTTTAACTTTTTATTTTAAGCAGTTGTAAGGATTTAAACAGACAAACATGTATTTAAAGGAATAAAACTATGTAATATTGTCAAGTAGGTACAGCATGTAGAAAAACATTTTGCAGACATTTTGACACTGAATATTTCTACAAGTAATATAATTAGACTGCTCAGGTTTCTTGCACTAAATATTTTAGAAATATAAATCCACTGAGGTAAAATCTATTTTGTTTATTCTTCTAATCCAGCCCCTAGAGACACTGTAACTTATCCACTAGCTTAAGAAGACCATTCTTGCTGTTTCACTTGTGTTTAGGCCATCAACAGCAAGCATGGCAATTGTATTTTGTAGCCCATCAGGGAAGTAGAGACTTGATAATAATCCACCAAGTACATTTAGTTCAAGTGATAAATTAAAACAGAAAAACAGAAGTAGGAAAACACGGGAGTCACAAAATTATATTGTCAGTCTGAAAATCTACACCAAGTTGAAAATACTAGTTGACAAGAAACATGATCAACAGACTGATCTTGGGCCTCTTGGGCTCAATTTGGAAATGAAAAAGAGGAGCAGAGACAATAAATTATATTAAAACACTCTCTACTAGCAGTACTATACACAGTGTTGGCATTTCCATTAAAAATCAGTATCTTCAGGGAAGTCTCAGTTTGACCCAGATTGGTGGGATGTTTTTATATCTGGTTTTGGGGGGTTTATTGGTTGATATGATCTGGTTTTTCTTCATTTATTTGCAAGAGAGGAAAAATATTGCTTGTCTTTTTAAGCTGTAAAGAAACTTTTAGCATATAAAATTCTTAAACTAAGATATTTCCCTTGTTCACCACTGAAATGAAGGACTAGGTTTGCAGACATTTAGTCTTTTGTCTAAATGAGCTAGCTTACAAATCTATTGCTAAAGAAAATTAGAATAATTCTGTTTTCATACGCTTATCATTTGTTTGCTTTACTTCATTGAATAATGTAGTGTTGTGATTTGTAAAATGTAATTTTTTTGCACCACAGCCATTTGAGAACTATAACAGATATCTGTACAGCAGATAGCTGTACAAATATTTATGCTGACCCTTTGATTCCATATTCAGTGAAATGACCTATGTTTTTATTACTATTTTAAATTAGGTATGAGAAGAGGCTTCTGATCTTTTGTGCTTTCAATTTCTTCTATGTCTTCTCTTAAAAAGACGTGTAAGTTTATAGACTACATCATTTTGATATCATAATTTAGATGAGATAATGGAAAAATGGAAACAAAAAAGCCAAACCTGAAGTCCATCAGAAGAATCAAGTAACTTTATTATTTTATCATATTAAAAATATCATTAATTTCCTATCCTGATATAATGTTGTTATTTAGCAAAATAAAAATTAAACTTGTATAAAGTTTAATATACCTTATTTATATACAGCTCCCTTTATTTTTCCATGCATGTATGTGTACGTATAAATACTCATATAAACAAGAGAAGATCCTGAGAATTCAGTGTCTGAAAAGAGAACAAAATGCTGTTTGAGCAGCATCCCAATATTAAGGAGTCTCCAAAACTCACAATAACTGCCTGTGGAGTCTGTCATAGAACCACATGCTGCTACTGGAAAAATACCTTCTACCTTGCTGAAATGTGGTGAGATGAAGTAGCAATTAAGAATAGCAGGATAGTTTTGTTCACCTTCATGGCTGGGCATATTCTTTTTTTTTTTTTTTTTCCTATGTGATTGCACAGAAAATGCTCATAGCATGGTTCTTACAGTGTTGATTCTGGTTAGTTCTGCTTGCCCCTAAAAAACATTAAATGTATTTCCAGTCCTATTTTTCATGAATATTTTTAATGTCTGTGTCTTATATTTTTGGATTTTATACCAGTTTTGAAAGACTGGAATTAATTATATGTAAGCTTTTTTTAAGAAAACCTGGTTTTTGACAAATGCTCATCGAAGCAATGCAAAGAATTGCCAAGAGCGCTGTTTGTTTACTATGCAACAAATGCAGGCAGCTCATCAGCAGAACACAGACTCTGCTGTCTTTTTGTGGTGCTTTTAATGCTGCAAAATACAATTAAGAATAATAGAATATTTCTTTGTGTATTAAATCTATTTTGTCTGGCTCAGAGGAAATTCCTAATATGTAGGTTGTCATTTCCTATGGAGGGTAGGACTATGAAGTTTCGCTTTGTGTGCCGTGTTTTTATGCTACTCTACTCCAGGCACATCACCGGCCACTGCCAGAGGCAACATAGTGACTATATAAATCTTTATGAAATATAAACCCACCTTTAGATTTCATAGCATTTTGAAATTTAAATTCAATTTATTGCCAGATTTCAGATCTAAATAATTTGGACAGCTCCTTAAACCTGTGGAATTTGTACTTCGGTTTTCTCTGTAACCTGGAATACCGTACAATGTTCACTTTTACATCCTATATCTTGGTGATGAGAAAAAAACACAAAAAAACACAGAAAACAAATCACAATCCTGTTGAGAACTCTTTCATTCTACATATTGCTTTGAAATTCAGCTTTCCAAAGTACTTGGTTGAATTGGAATGTTCTTTTCAAAAAAGGTATTGTTAAGGAGTTTACACTGCTGGCTGATAAATGCCTGGCTGATTACATGGCTTTTTTTACTACTATACATAGTTAGAGAAGTGTTTCCCCTTATTTGTCACAGATCCTATTGATTCCACATGTCAGAGCTGCCTAAATGGCTCTTTTAGTGGCCAATCTCTCTTTCATATGTCCACAGAGCATACGCCTTTTTTTTGCATATGACTATATTTTGGCTTAGGTCTTTGTATAAAGTCAATCTTATTTACATAGCACTATTCCATACCATGTGAGCGTTACTGGATGCTGTGTTATCCAAATTTAACCTGGCATTCAAATATAGTTTCCAATTTATGGAAAAAATATTGTATTGGAATTTTTTTAAGTCGCTATAAGAAAAAAGTTTTATAGAAATTAATGATTTTTTTTTATTCATGTGCGTCTTCCATTAGCAATATTCTATGTTGCACAGGTGCAGTAAAGAATAATTATGAGTTAAGAAAAATACAGAAAGGATAAAATGTATTTCAGCAAATAATTTTCAAAGGCTTGTTTTTTATCCTGACACCATGTGAACATTTATCTTTTTTTATCTTTCATATTTTTATCACTGGTACAGCTGGTCACAAAGATGGGGTAACTGACGTTCTCATAATACATCCCGTGGGGTGAATTAGAGTGAAACAACACTGGCTATGACTAGATAGTTGTTCACAAGTTTTCTCATTTCCAACATCAGCATATTAGTGGCCTGTTAATAATCACAGAATGGGGCAGACTGGAACAGACCATGGTGAGTCATGGGGTCCAATCACCCTGCTAAAGCAGGGTCATCCCAGAGCACATGGCACAGGATTGTGTCCAGATAGTTCTGGAAAATTGCCAGTTACAGTGACGCCACAACCTCTCTGGGCAATCTGTTCCAGTGCTTGATCACCTGCACAGTGAAGAAGTTCTTCCTCATGTTCAGTTGGAACTTCCTGTACATCGGTTTCTGCCCGTTGCCTCTTGTCCTATTGTTTGGCACCACCAAGCAGAGCCTGGATCCATCCTCGTGACACCTTCCCTTGAGATACTTGTACATTTGTGAGGTCTATAATTGCTTTCTTTATATTCAGTGTTTCTTATACTCTTTCCTTACAGTGTTCTTTTGTGTATTAAATAGAGAAGGCAGCTTTAGATTTATTTCATCCTTTTTGAACAATTAAATCTTGTGTGCCTTTGTCCTATAATTCTTTTTTCCCCTAAAGTCTGGAATAAGTACATTATATTACATACTTATGAAAAAATGTTGGAAAAAAGATATTTTAGTATTTATTTGTTTACACACACAGTACCAAAACACTTATCAATGAAAAGAAAATTCAGTAATGCCTGTTAATATTCAGGTTTGATTTTAGGATTAATTTTCTTGTGCATATGGAAGAAACCTACCTATTAGCGTGCATAATAATCTGCTTGAGAACCAGAAGAAAAAATCAAAACCAAAGTTTTTGAAAGCTGTTTTTTGTACTTGTCTCTTTCCTTGTTTATTTGCAAAATACAGGTGTAATATTTCATCTTTATTATTCTTAGACAGTGGAACAGGTATTCTGCATTGCTAGCAGAATAAGAGAGTTGAGTAAGTGCAGAGCTTTTCAACTCAACAAAATTAAAACTGTCTTGAAAATGTAAAATAATATATTTCCTGCATCCTAACAACCTGCTCTTGCTTTTCTGTTGATAAGTTACAGATAAAAAAAATTCAGATTGTGGGTGTCTGTGCGTGCATGTGTTTATCGCATGGTATGAAACATAGGCAAGACACTGTAATTCACATGACCTGCAAAAAAGATATTCATTGTAGAACTGTAATTTTTACTTCATTTCTCTGTTTACTTCAAATAAGCAAACTAAAACAACAGCAGAAAATTAAGTAGCTGCTTGCATTTGACTTCAAAAAAAGTGTCATAGGAATTACAGATTTTAAAAACATAATGTCTTTTTGCCAGTCCTTCTGTCTGTAGGAGATTTTTTCCCTGTGGTATATTAAGAGTTTTATAACTTTCCACAAGATTTTATGATTTCCGCAGGAGAGGATTTTGGTCTGTTGAGGAAGCTAGATGAGGCACTCTTTTACTGTATTTGACAGCTGGCAAACCTATCTTTTATTGACAGCTGGCATTGATGCTGGGCTGAGGAATGCAGTGGGGCTGTGTGTCTCCACAGATGTGAGGGTTTGGCAGAAGCATTAAATGGGGTGGCTGAAGTTTGATTGTAAAAAGCAGGGAAGCTGAAGTTAGAGATTTTTCACTGCAGCTCCAGTTAGCTATATTAAGAGATGATCTTATTGATGCACAGGGATATTTTTAAAAACACCCAGGTTTAGCAAGAGGCACTTTAAATGGTCCCCACTCTATGTAGCACAAAGAATGGAAAGGATTAAATATTTCTGTACTCATAATTCCAGAACCTGTATTGACAAATATTTATATAAGACAAACAATTGCTCATTTGAAACATTGTGCAAATGCACAACCAAGATGAATATGCATTTACCTTTTGAGAAGACTTAGTGTCACTGAATGTAAGAGATTGCTTACTTGAATCAGTGATGTCAAGATGTCTTCCAGATGAGTGCCAAACTTACTGATTTATTTCAGATCTTTGAAAAATTTTGTATTATAAACTTTCATGGATCACCCACTTTCTAAGAAGGACAGTAATATTGTGGGGAATTTTCTCATTTTTTAATACTTCTGCTATTTTTTTAAGGCAATATATTTAAAGAAAGTGGAAGAACCTAAAAGTTGTAATATATATAGTACTTACGCAAAGCCTTACAGCTGTTAACGCAAGGCATCCTTCTTTCGGCAGTTCCTTGATAGCACAGTTTCAATGCAACAATGCAGTCAGGAACTTTTCTACCCTAAAGCTGTCCTAAGAATTAGAGTTGGAAGTTTTGCTGGCTGAATAACAGTGGAAAATATTACTAAATGGAGCTGACGTTGCATCTGCTGATTGCTTGCCTTATTCAGTTTGCATTTTCTATAAGGGTGCATAGATCTCCCAGGGATACTTTACTCCCACTTTGCATCTGGAAGTAGAATTGATGCTACAGAGATCTCTCTTGATGTACGGAGTACAGAATTTGATCAGGGCCAATAAATTTCATGGAGAACATGTACTGAATGCTTACAAACATCAACTTGGGCTATTTGGCCTAGGGTATGAAATTTTAACCTTACGTTTAAGAGGAATACCCTACTTTAAATACAGTGATGCTTCATGATAACAATTTTTAAATTTTACAGTTTCCTCTAAATGGCTGAATATGTAGACTCTTATCTTCCATTCACCAGAGAAAAAAAGAAAAAAAGGAATAGAAGAGAATATTCTACACCTCACACCAAGATGAAACAGCAGCAGGAATTTCTTATGTATTCTCTCCTTTGATTGTGGTGCCTTTGGCTCTTACAAACATTCCTTCAGGTAGCTAACAGAACTAATCCAAACTTAGTATAGTGTTGGTCAAGAACAGAGTCCAGTTATTCCTTTCTGTGAGGTGAATCCTTCCTAAACATCTTGCACTAAGGTCTCAAAATTCAAATTACATTCAATATCCCTGCCATTATTTTTTTTCAGCGATGCTATAAATAAGAAAAGTATGTCAGAACTGAGAAAACATGAAGTATAATCCATTGTATTCTGTTTGCAAAAAATATGCTGTTTATTTCTGCCTACCTTCTTAGGCCTATCCTGCACACAGTGATTTCTTCTTTTGGGAGCTTTAAAAGTTTACCCATTTTATCTTTAATAGAAATGACTACGTCTATACTTTCATTCTTAATTAGTAGAAGGCAATATAAGCTCTCTTTTTGCCTCATGAAACACTCCTATCACCATTACAATGCCAACCATCCACAGTAAAATAAGATCTTTGTTCACAAAACACTGGTAGTTTCATCTGTGTCAGTATTTTTCATCATGGACTTCCCTACCATTAAATGTTCCATAAATATTCCACATCAAGCTTCTTTTAGCGTTTTATACTTTAGAAGTGAAATTGAAAGTCACATTTTCAGAGAAATAATTGTCTACTTGTGTATATGCCTTGTTAAGCTGGATTTTTTAAGAGTTGTATTTTAGTTATATCTGGCCTCTTACATTTTTCTTGATAGGAAAAAATCTAGATTAGCTGTGTCAATGGAGTGATGAACCATCTTATAAAATTAGCAATAGTAATCTTTCTGACTTCCAACTAGAACACAGATTTTGTCTCTTTTATCCATGAATGAGACCATAAGTAGTTCTGTAATGGATTGATTAGGAAATAAACTGCCTGAAAGTAATTGTCAGCACATCAGAGCTATTGATGTGGTCTGAATTTGCCATTGTAAGGTACACTGTTGATGGAGTCTGGAGATTTTGTGGGGGATTCTGCATTTTTTTTTTTGAGAGAAGATAGTATAATAGAATAAAGTGTTTGAACAGGATGATCTCATTTCTAGATGGAATGGATTTGGAGATGTTACATTCATTTCACTGAATGTGCATGTCGTGTGAAAAAGTGAATTCAGTCCTCTTTCAAATTAATGGTTTCTCTTTAGGATAAAGGATATTTCTTTCTGCTATTTCACTTTTCTAGCTTCTTATGATGGCATTGGGTTTTTTGACATATGGGACCAGTTTATAACACAGCATGAGCAAAAGATTAATTTTATATATGTTTGGTGATGCTAAAGCTGTACCTAAGTCCTACGTTACTCAGGTTCTGTAAGTGCCTCATGGGTGGTTACTCTGTCTATTAGAATAGCATCAGAAGTTGAATTATTCTGGATGATGTGGTTCCAGAGACAGGGGGTGGAAATTTTTAGCATGGTGTGGGAGTGACCACAGTGTTTATTCTGCAATGCTCACATCACTGGGGACGTGGTTTCAGCAGGAAGTGCCAGGTGCCATTAAACATCTTCTCTTCTGTGTACTTTTGCTATTAATACTGCTGTTGTTATTGTGCTTTTAGTAAATTGTTATTTGAGTTCACAGTCCCTCATTTATTGACCTTTCCTTAGCCAAAGGGATAGAGGAAGAGGAGTGGCTTATTTGTAGATCAGTTTTCTTGCTGGGGTTAAAACCAGCAAACTGGAATAAATTCAAAGGCCTGGGTATAACATGAAGCTTGTTAAATTTGCCCCCAGACCATTAGAATTTATACGCTCTTCCAAGCAAGATCATTTAGCATCTAGAATGGTTTGCCTTGTACAAATGTGCCTTTCTGGATAACACATCTGAGTGATTGATATTTAAATTGTATCAATTGGAAAGAGATTTGATTAAAGATTGAAAGTGTCTGCAGATGTTGGAAGGTACTACCTGAGGCAATTTTTTTAATAAACCTAAGAACTATGTAGAGATCATGTTGAAACAACCATAGTTGTATGCTCCCTTCTTTGGTGTTTGCCACCAAATACCCTATGAAGTCACATTGGCATTGTGCATGAACTGTTACTCTGTACTTTACACAAGGAAAAGATTTCTAGAAAGAATGCCTACTATCACACCCTTCCAGTGAAAATGAACACTTTTCCAATGAAAATCAGATTTTCACTATTTAAAATGAAAGCTATTTACCAGAGTCACAAATGGCTTGATGGTATCAAATTCATGCTCTCCTCTCTGTAATGCCTTGTGTATAAAATTCTAAGTGTGCTGAATATTTGTAAGTGGTTAAAACTAGTTGCACATCCACATTATGCATATTTAATGATGTTTGCACATATACACTTCCTGTCAGCCAGCCCTGGTTGATAGCACAGAGGTCTTAAAATATTCTCAGCATGGCAGATATTTGCACATTCGCTGTGGTGTTCCTCTGTGTGTTTGCTGGGAGTTTTACACATGCAAAGCACATTGTACTTAGGATGTAAGTATTCACCAGCACTGCAGCGTGTATGCAAGCCTGACACATACTGTGCTAGGAGATACTAGCGCTTCCCACTATGCTGCCAAATTTATTTTTCTAGTATTATTATTTTGATGCAAATGAAAATTACAGGGTTGTCTGCATTTTATTGTCTCTAATGATATAAAAATATGTATTTTACAAGATATTTTTCTTTATAATTATGTAATTGTATTTTAGTAGCACTGTATTTGTTACACATAATGATTGTCATTGCAGTAAGGTAGTATTAGCCATTATAAAACTGAGCAAACTAATTCTGTTTTGCATTAGTTGTATAAAACAGAGTTCTTGGGATTTTTTTCCACCTTACCTGGTACTGCTGCACTTTCATTGTTAAATATTATTGCCATCTAAAGACGAATTTTGCTATTCTCGCCTACCCTTATTTTATCATTATTTAAAGATTATAATTTTATCGTTTTCAAATGTTACTGTTCCAATCACTGGATTAATATTTCTAACCTTCTCTTTCTGTGGCATCACTCTCATTCTCCCTATATGTGAACACTTGCTTGTCTTTATTATAATACTAGATGCATTTTTAGAGACCTTTTTGTATGATTTCAATCATGTCACATGATCAGCAGGAATTATTTAAACCTTTATATTATAAATAGCTCTAATATTGCACAACAATTTTGAAAAAATCCTCTACAGGTATGGCTTTCAGAATTAAGCATCTTTGTTTAAAGACAAAGATGGTACTTAAAATATTTTTAACAGCTAGAAAACCTGTATCTTTCTCCTTTGTTGTTTCTATTTTGCTGCCCAAAAGCAAGCTGAAGATCCTCTTGCTGGGAATAAATTTATAGCTTCATTTCACTTCATTGGAAGATTTGTGTTAGCAAGGCTTCCAACGCATAAAATGAGTTAGATTTCCAAATAAAGGTGTGGGCATGAGAGGGCTGAAATTTAAAAATTGCAGCATCAAGCTGGGACTGTTTTGCAGTTTTAATAGGTGACAGCATGGTTTTATAACCATCTGTTAACTTATTAAGAAAGCAGACACTGCATTGCAGTCCCATCTTGAAGCTTAATAAAAGGATTCTTTATTACTGTTGGAAGACTCCTTTGTCCTAATTTCTTGTGTGGAATATTCAGAATTCAGGTATTACCCTTGATAGGTGACCTAATGAAAACATCATTGTTGGTTTTTGAAGAAGGATTTACATAATTTCTTAGGGTGTTAACTGCTTCAATTTGGGTTCTTTGCCCATGTAAATGCAGCTGCACAACTGGTGGTAGTGTAACAAACTAACTTACCAAACAGGTGTTTGGAATAGTTTCATAAAATCAGTTCTCACAAAGCAAGCTATATAGCCCATAATTCTGAAACAGTATCAGGAAATTCTTCTGGCATGGCTATATTTGATGAGGAGTCATGAGGGGTGTGTGATGCATACCAACTTTTCTTCTCGGACAGTGAGGGAATGGACTGCTGTTCTGAACCTTCCTGCCAGTGGGAGCATGGAAGAACACCATAGAACACAAATGTTGCATTCATGAATGCAGTCTATTGTTTTCCCATATTTGACAATACTAGATCTGTAGGATTAAGTGGGACAACTGCACAGAGTTCTTAAGGTGACGTGAAAGTGGCCAGTGTGAGAAAATTGCTAATAGTAGGAGAACAGTTGGGCTCTTTTAAAGGCTGCTTTGTTTTTACGTCTATTCTCTGAGCTTCCATCCTTCTATGTGCCCCCTTCCCAAAACCAGAATTATTAATTGTTTATATGCTTTATAAGCAACTATGAAGAAAAAAAATCCTCTTTCTCATATATTGCTAACACTTACAAATAAACTGAAAAGATGTAATTGGCTTATTTGGAAAATACTTCCTGACTGGAAGATTAGTCAGGAGATGTTTCAAAGGAAGAAAATTGATGCTTTCCTTGCAGCTAAGCTAGATTACACTCAAGTTTTTAAAGTCACTTAAAAGTGGCAAGCAAGAACAAAATTTGCTATATTTTTGTCTCCTCTTCCCACCCATTAGCATATCAGATATGCTAGTAACAGACTTGAAAACAGCAAACTGATATGAAAGTCAGTCTAGATATCCTGTGCTTTTTTACTATGATGTGTCATTAGATTTGAGACAGTGCTTTAAAAACTGAGAATGGGAGTTGAAAGGTACCAAATAAATAAAACTGTAATGCTGAATGTTGTTTTCCAATTGGGAGAAGACAAGTGCATTTGATTGTTTTTATCAGTCAGTATAGATTTTAGAATGTACACATATTACACTTCATTTTCAAGTGAACCATTTCACAACTTGAAACTGCACATTAAATGCTAGAAAATTTGTTAGGAATTAACCATGTCCTTACAAATTTATCTGTCTGGGGAGAGGGAGAGGGGGGTTAGGGGAGTTAGTAGTGAAGTGGCACCTTCCTAAAATATGCTTCTATCCATCTAGTACTTCAAAAACCAAAGGGCTAAATATGGCTCAGGAAGAAATAGTAAAACTTTTAAGATATCAATAATATTAATTCTGTCTTGAAAAGCTTTGTTTGCCCGTTTGATTTTTGAAGGGCAATCTGTCATCAGTCACATCCATGCAATACTGTTTGCTTTCAGATTTACTCCTAGTGGTAAAATCTCAATAAATAGCCTCTTGTTGTGATGTCACTGGTACTCCCTACTTCTGACCCCTGGTAATAGATGAGATTTCTGTTGACATCACAGGAAATGGAACAATAAGCCTCACAGTTAAATACTGCTGTTTATTGAAGCAACAGTTAGTAGGAAATTAGGCTATATAATTTTATCCTAGTAATTTTTAATGTAAATTGATGGGGTTTATAATATATGCAAATTTAAGATTTTTTAAAAATTAATCCTAATCTTCTCAAAATGTTTTTTACACAAGAGAAAAGAATGCCTGTTTTCAAGTTTCACCGAAGCACCTCCTAGTCTGATACACTGCCTCTAATAGTGGCCAGTCAAAAATGCCTAGGAAAAATAAGAACAGATCAAGTGTAAAATGAAACTTTCTGGCATGTGGCAGTCCACAGCTCAGGGATTTCCCAAGCTGAAGGTTATATTTTGAAGGCTTTAATCTATGAATTTCTGATAAGTTTTCAAACCTATCAGTATCAAATATATCAGATCTTTTGATGATCCTGTATTTTTTTCTACTTTTTTCCCCTTAAGGAGTGTTTGTAAATCTTAAGAGAGAAATCATTTAAATTGCACAGCAACTTTCTATCTAGTCTTCATCACAAGGGTTGTTTTCAACAGATTCTAGAATCTGTAGTTCTGGTGTAAAATATTTTAGTGAAACAAATAAAGTGCTTTTAAAAGGACACAATAATTTAACACATTGCTTAAGTAAAGTGGAGTTTCCAAAAGCCTTGGAACAATGTATTGATGCATAGCATAATATGATGATTATTCTTGTTATATTTGGTAGGATGGGCAGAGATTTTTGCCAAAGATCCTGGAAGTAAGGGACTTTAGGGGAATTTAATTTTTACTTTCAAAAACAGAAAGGTCTTGGATTTTGTAGATGAAAACAATATTGAAAAAATTAAATTTTCAAACCATGCAGATACAAAGGAAATAACACAGGACAAGGTGTTAGGAAAAAATTATAATTATCCTAGGATTTTTGGAATTGAAAGTATTTCAACAAATAAATTTGTAAAACTTTTCCTGAAGGAACAGAATCACTTGCTATTTGTTACTCAACACATGCGAATTTCATATAACGAGTATAGAAACTTAAGTCACAATTCTTTAACAAAACCCAAGAAAGATGTTGTAAATTTTAATATGGAAATAATGATAGTAAATGTTGATTTGAATGTATAGAAATAATCTGTTTAGTTTTTTTTTTCTTTTTTTGAGGTTAGAAGAGAGGCTAAAACCTTTCTGTTCAAATTAATTAAAAGTTTTATGTATTCCCTAACAAAATGGAAACCTGCTGTTAAGGTAATAGCTCAACATAATTATAGAATCAAGGAATTGTTTAGATTAGAAAATACCCTAATGATCATTGATTCCAACCATCCACCCAGCACTGCCAAATCCACCTCTAAACCACATCCCTAAGCAGTGCTGTTCATCTCCAATGCAGACAAGGCTGATTCACTTTCTCATCTGTGTTCTTTCTGATTTCTAGTACAGTTGTGAGACCATTTCTAATGATTTCTTTTGACATTTTTTTGTTTTAGATTTCCATTCTATAGGTCATCCATGACCCTAACCATGCAAGGGTAAGGTTAGAAGAGGAAAAGGACATGCATGAGGTTAGTGTAAATTATACCATGCACAACATGAGGGTACCTTTTTAGTAAACAAATCCACACTCTGGAATTCTTTGTATACATTTTTTCAAAGGGGGCAGACAGGTAATGAAGCTAATGGCATTTTAAGCCAAAGAAATGGCATCTCTGGTTAAAATGTTATGACATAATTAAATTGTCACACATTGCCAGATGATGTCATGGAGGCCAGAAACATAGAAGGCTTTAAAAAGGGATTAGTCTAATTTCTATCTTGGGAGTTAATGTATGAGGGATTGGCAGAAGCTTGAAAGGCATACCAGGGAAGAATGACCTTATAAATACTTCTGTATGCATCAATTAATATCCACTGTCAGATGTAGAAATCTGGATAAACTGAGCCTCACTTCAGACTTTCTGTGTTCATGTGAGCAATATGTGTTAAAAATAGAACAAAAACTTGAGTTCTACTGTACAAGAAAAATTTTCAGATGCCACTGTGACAGCTGACACAGCAACATGGAGCCAGAAGTGGAGATGAAATGTCTAAAAATCCAAAGCCCTACTATTCAGATAGTAAAGAAGAAAATTTTCATTTCTTAAATAATCATTGCATTAATGCTAATGCTATAATGGTCGTGTTAAAAGCCATTGTTGGTCATGGCACAGCCTGCATTTAAAAACTGGATTCTGTCATATCCAAAGAAGAAAATTGAAAAACTGTCCAGTAGCTACAGATGTTATACAGATATTGTCTCAATATTAAACAAGAGTAAAAACATGCAAATTTTCATGATACATAAATCAGTACTAAAATGCTGGATATATGTCTCATTTGGAATAGAAGAGTTAGACAAACTAAATACATTTCAGGGAGTTATTATGGATACAAAAGATACAAATGTCGCCCTGGTTTTACAGGGCCCCATAAGTTGTAACATTGTAGCTGTAGTTTCCCATGCTTGTTCTGTAAACATGGTCCTTGTTTTCCTTAACCAGCCGGGATTGTTTTGCACTTGTGGAATTGTTTTTCATTCCTTTCCCTGGGGTGGAGAAAGATGATTGACCATGTCTTTGTCCTGTAAACCTTCAGGGGTGTTGACTCCTTTCACCAATCTTTGACTATCCTTAAAAACCTATAAAAATAGGTAAATAAAGAAAGGCAGGGCTTTTTGTCGGTCCTGCCTGGTGAAACCACTGCTGCTCTGTGACCCGCGTGTTTCTTCTGTTGCCGACTAACCAACATACAAAAGCATAAACATTAAGACCAAGAAGTAACAGATTAAAACTTAGAAAACTCTTTGTGTTCACTGGGAGGATTGCATTTCACATGAAATATCCTGGCTGTAGATAAAAACTACTTAATGCAAAACATATTTGACTTTTAGCTTCTTTGTTGGGTAGTAGAAAAGACATTACTATTCTGCCCACAAAGCTAGGATTTGACTGTTTTTCTGTATCCTAAAAAAGGATAAGAACCTTAGCTACAGATTTCCAGATGCAGAGTAGTTTTCTCCATTAATTTCATGAGCTAACAATAGTCTCATTGGCACATTTTCAGCAACAGGAATCTGTTTTAGATTTTCGAAATTTTAAGATTTTTAGAAGGGTTACCATAGTTTTTGTGTGCTTCAATGTGTCTGTAAAGCATGTTAATAGGAATAATTTCAAATAGTTGCTGTTTGAAAATTATCAGAAATAAAGGTTACAGTAGGGCTTTTTTTCTCCTTAACTTTCTGAAACTCTTTAAACTTTCTGTCTGTTATACTAAGAAATATAGTGATCTATTAAGCAGTTAGCAAATGAACTGTAAATGTAATAGGACTGTGGTCAATATTTCAAAGACACATGCCTAAACTTTCAGTCTCTGAGAAATGTCAATGGGCCAGAATCATGAATGTGTTTTTAAAACAAATTTCTTCATTTTCAACCAGAGCAAAATGTCAGATCAAAATAGTATGAAATTTTCTCCTGACAGCTACATAGAATCATAGAATTGTTTAGGTTGGAAAAAAACCTTTAATATCATCAAATCCAAAATTAACTCAGCACTGCCATCTTCACCATTAAACCAGGTTTCCAAGTCTACAGTATTTTGAAGACTTGCAGGAGTGGTGATTCTATCACTTGCCTGTACATCCTGTTCCAATGCAATCACCCTTTTAGTGAAGAATTTTTTCCTTATATCTGTTCTAATCCTACCCTGGTGCAAATGGAGACCATTTCCTCTCATCCTGTCTTCTTGCTACCTGGTAGAAAAGACTGACACCCACATCACTACAACCTCCTTTCAGGTAATTGTAGAGAGCGATAAGGTCTCCCTCAAGCCTCCTCCAGGCTAAACAACCCCATCTCTCTCAGTCATTCCTGATAACTTGTGCTCCAGACCCTTCAACAGCTTTGTTTCCCTTCTGTGGACTTGCTCTACCACCTCAATGTCCTTCCCAAATTAGGGGCCCAGAACTGGACACAGCAGTTGAGGCATGGCCTCACCAGTTCTGAGTACAGGGGAAGAGTCATTCCCCTGGTTCTGCTGGCCTTGCTTTTTCTGATACAAGCCAGGATGCCATTGGTCCTCTTCGCCACTTGGACACACTTCTGACTCATGTTCAGCTGCTGTCAAGCCTCAGCACCAGGTCTTTCTCCACTGGGTCACTTTACAACTACTCTTCCCCCAGTCTGCGTGGGGTTAGTGTGACCCAAGTGCAGGACTTGGCATAGGAAAAGTAAAAGAAGCACAGGAAGAAACCCACCTCTGTGCAGACTGAAGTTATATTATCAAAGACAGAGAGAAATAGTCTGTTCTGAGTCTTATACTTTGATAAGGATCAAACGAGCTTTGTCATTAATAATATCTTCCTTCCTCCACCAAACAAAATATGGTTTTGATTTCTGTGTTATGAAATGTTTCTGCAAGTCATGTTGATGGATTTGTCCAACATTAAGGAATATTGAGCTTATAGCTGGAGCAGTAAACCTGAGTATTTATTTGGAAACAGTGTCCTGTAAAATCTAGTTTAAATTTGTACTTACAGCAAATGCTTGGGAAACTTCATTGTTGCAGCCTGATACAAAACCCAAAATTTATAGATCTGGTATTGCCTATTTTTTTCCATTTCTTTGCTTTTCAGTCCATGTTTTTCAATGGATCCTAAATTTTCTGTGTTTCTCTGTCCCTCTGGAATTCATTAGTTCTAGAGTATAAAGGGGGCAGTTTGATGTGAGAATGTTTGTGTTATTTCCATTTTAAACTGAGATGTCCAATCAAGACCTGCAGGCTGCGTATGCATTAGTTTACTCTACATGCTGCCCAGGAAGTATAGTCTAATGATGGTTTTGATTGAGTAGACATTTTCAAGCAAGGTTTTTTTGTATGTATTCTCAATGCTAAATGAACAAAAACAAGTTAATCACCCTGGCACCTCTTTTTTTGTGAAACTCACTTGTTCTGAATTTTATTAAATTCTTTTTCACTCTTTAGAACTCTGCTCTTCAGACTGTTCAGAGCCACATATAGATTTATAGGTAAAGAGGATTATTTTTTTGTTATTTTAGCTCTAAAGCACTTTCATCTAAAAAGAAGTTTAAGCTAAACATATTGTGATGGCATTGTCCCTATAAATGTGAGCATTGATATTTTTGAATCTTGTACATAACAAAAATTGTAAGGGTTCACACCAGGATTATGTTATAGACTTTTCTTATAAAATGTTACAAAAAAAGTATCCATTCTGTTAGATGAAACCATTTCAAACTTCTTTCATTACTTGAAGACATAACATTGTCTTTACAGATCTTTTGAAGGTAGGATTTTTTTAGATGGTTGAAAAAATTCTTCCAATATTTGAAAAGATCGCCTAAAAGAGATGGCTGGTAATAGAACTTCAGGGCTAACCCCAAGAGGGTTTTGATCCACAATCCCTTAAGGTGCTGTACATTTGTGTTTTCATTCATACCAGTGCCTTCAAATACTTGGCAAGTTTGAAAAATATTTTTTTTTTTTTTATTTCACACTAAAGGTCTCATTCCGAGAGGCACGGTACGACGGTATATCCTCTTTATGTTGCTCTTCTTGGTTGTCAAGAAATGGTATGGCCTAATGAGGTACTACATAGGTTATCAACAGGATTGTAGGATGCACATCAATAGCTTTGCATCAGAGGCAAGCTTAAAAGATTGAAAAGAAAAAAAATTAGGTAAAGAGTTAGTGCTGCACAATACCATTTTCCAGGAAGAGAAAGTTCAATAATAATAATAAAAAATAAGAAATAACAAAAGTAAATTCTTAATCAGGTATCGTGTTCTTTCTGATTCATTTATGGATACCAAACAAATTATTTCATCAATTAAATATTTAAATATTTCTGTAATCTTCAGAGCTAACATGTATTTTTAAGAAACTTAAAAATAATTCATTTGAAGTAGTATATGTTACTATTTTCAAAAGACATAAGGAAAATAATAACATTTATGAAAAGGAATAAACATAGGTTTAATGTTTTAAATCTCTTCATGTGACCATTTCAAAAATGTGACCATGTTTGAGCCAAAACTGATTACATGTGATATATGTTGTTTATTGTCACTCTGCATATTCCTCAAAATTATTTCTTTTTTTCTGTGGAACACACATATCATTATTTTTGCTTATATGACACGGACACTTGTGAATTAATTGCAGTTAGTCTGTAACATTGGAATATGATTTTCTGCTGCTTTTAATTAGTCTTAAATACTCTGTATCCTTAGGTGACATATCAATTTCAGATTGAACTTAGTCTGGTAGTTTGAAATCAAATGTGATCTTTTATAATAACTATATATTTAGGTAGAGAAAAAAGTAACAAGGATTAATAAATCATAAGGTTCTTCCTAATGTTAACCAAATCTAATCACTCATTGCTTTTAGACCTAATCCTTGATGAAGTCTTACATTGTAAAACATATATTGAGGCAGACTGGTTTACAATTAAATGCCTGAGATGATATAATGAAATATGACATGTTAATGTATGTTTTTCACCATATCCCTGTCCTCTCTTGCAATTGAAAACTTTTCACTGAATTATTTGATTTTTGAAGTCATGAAAAAATTGAATTCTGAGTCTGCAGTTTAGGACAAATCTGATATTTCAAATGCTGCATCTGAAAATACAGCTATAATAAAAATACAGAATGGGCTGGTAAAAAATGTACCTGTATTCTGTCAGGATAGCAGTAGGACTGTGTCTCCCCTGATAAATATCTTTGCAGTTTAGCTATAGGAAAAACTGAGGTGTACAGCATAAACACAAGAAAAACTTACAATGCTGAGATCAGATCAAAGCTTTGTCTTGTACAATATTGTGTTTGATCAATTATGAATACCTATGGAATGGTATGAAAACAGGCAAGTATGTATTGACAGCTCCATGCCTCCTTCCACTGGGTGTCTGAATCCACTTCCAAATTCACTTCTGTTTTTCTGTTAATGAGTCTAAATCATTCGCAGTCTGATTTTTTGTGAGATAAAGTTATTGGTTGTTTTGAGTGTATGACTCCCTAACTTCATTTAAAATCCTCTAATCTTTGTCTTAGAAAAGGTAATGAATTAATTATTTCCAGATTACTTTCTCCATGTCACATATTAATTTCTAGATACCCATCAAGCAGACTCCAGACCTAGAATTTCCAGGCTTACGAGTTCAGGCTAACATAGTCTGTCTGATGCATTTCAATTCCAGGGAGTATATGGCATCTGAATTGGAAATAGTTTATGGCAGTGACTGAGGCCATAAAAACTAACTTGAAAATCTTCATGAAATCGTTGAATCATAGAAGTCATTTCAGTTGGAAGGGACTTTAAAAAGTCATCTAGTCTAACTCCCCCCTAAAATAAGCAGGCACATTTCAGCTAAATTTGGTTGCTCAAAGCCCATCAACCTGGCCTTTAATACTTCTAGGGATGGGCGTCTAGCACCTCTCTAGGTAACTTGTTCCAGTACCTCACCACCCTCACAGGAAAGGATTTCTTTCTAATATTGAATATCAATCTGCCCTTTTACAGTTTAAATCCATTTCCTCCTTGTCCCTCTCACTATAAGCCCTTGTAAAAAGTCTCTCTCGTGCTGTCCCGTAGGCCCACTTTAGATACTGGGAGGCTGCCATGAGGTCTCCTGGGAGGCTTCTCTTCTGAACCAGGCTGAGCAACCCCAATTCTCTCAGCCTGTCCTCCTAAGGGAAGTGCTCCTTCCCTTGGATCATTTTTGTAGTCTTCTTCTGGATCTACTCCAACAGGTCCATGCCTTTTGTGTGCTAAGGAGTTCAGAGCTGGATGCAGCATTCCATGTGGTGTCACACAAGGGCAGAGTAGAGGGGAAAAATTACCTCACTTTACCAGCTGGTCATACTCATTTTGATGCAGCCTGGGATATGATTGGCTTTCTGAAAGGGCAAATGCACATTGCTGCCTCGTGTACAGCTTTCCATCCACCAGCACCCTCAAGTTCTCAGCAGGGCTGCTCTCCACCCCACTACAGCCAGCTGTGGTACTGTTCCAGGAGATGATGAGGTGGTTGAAGTCCCCCAGCAGGCAGAGAGCCTTTGAGCCTGATGCCTCCTATAGCTGAAGCAGGAAGGGTACATCAGTAATCATCCTTCTCTGACAGTCTGAAATAGACATCAAGCACAAAGTTCCCTTTGTTGCCAGTCTCCAGTTTTTGCCCAGTCAGACATACTGTTTTGGTTCAGTTTCTTTGCTAAGTATTTCACCTTGATTGAGTCCACATCTAATCAGGATTAAAAGAAATTACTCTAAATAATGACTTCCTGTGAAAGATTTTGTATTGTAAACCATACTCTGGTAAAAAAAGTCTTCAAAGAGAAACTTTTGGAGAATCAGAATAGTTTAAGAGTACATGTTTTGATTCCATTTCAGTGCAGTTGTTCAGAAGAAACTGCTTCTGAGTTGCTGTTCATGGGTTGCGATGCTAATCTCACAGCTGTCTCTAGCTGTGAGTACTTGTAAACCTCACAGGCTGTAGTGAGAAGAGTAAATTGGAGAGGTTAGAAATCCAGAGAAAACTGACAGATGTGATAGATTATATGGAATTACAACAGAAGATTTTGTATGAAAGAGAATGTCAAGTATTTGAAATATATGTTGGTGTGTGTTGCCCTTAGGAGGTGTATACCATATGCTAGGTACACAGAGTATTTCTTAATAATTGTCTGATAGTTTTGATAATAGTATAATAGAAAATTATTAGATGCAAGTTTGCCTAGGTCTAAAATAAGTTCCTATTTATAGGGAAAAAATGGACTTTTTCAATCCGAGTTCATCAACAAGAGGGAAAGAATCTGATACCATGTAGTAACACATGGTTACAAATGGTTTTGTACTTGGCTAGAGCTCACAGCTAATTTCAATGAATAAACTGTGAGTTCTATTCTTTGAACACCCTATGGAGCCATAAAAAGTGTTCTGAGTAAATCTATTGTGCATTAAAGGTGTGTGATCCACCACATATTCACAAAATAAAACCCAAGAAATAGCTTGAAGGTTGTCATCTTCTGAATACACTAGAAAATACAGTTTGGGGTTCTTTTTCATACAAGAGACAGTGATCAAGCTGTATGTGTAGCGGGCTGAAGAATTTAGTCATCTGTCTTAATTTCATCATCAATATCTAAAGCATGTCGTAAAGGATCTGAATTATTGTGCGTGCACTAATTATTCAAAAGAATTATTTAAAGTATTTCTGCAAATATTTCTTTATTTTTATCCCATTTATATTGTCTTCAAAATATGGGATTTTCATTCTGTGTTGGATTGCAATTGTCCCAATTCAACATATCTAAGCACTTCTCACTTTTCATTGAATTAAGAAAGACATAATATTATCAAGCTTCTATGCATATATTATTTTGTTAAAATGAGGAATCCATTTTCATGGCTATTATGTAAAATATAAAAAGTAAAAGTAGTTCAAGAACTGCTATAAATCTTGCAGTATTTTTCTGAGTGTAGAGATGTACACATGAATTAGCCACAGAGAAATTCAGCTGCATGTATGGTATGGAATTGAACTTAACGATCTCTGTGTAATAAATCATATCAGTCACGGGGAATATTTTTGTATTTTCAACATTTTGTTCTGTAATTGGTTCTTAACACTACCTTGCTCGTGTATAACCTAGCCATTAGATTGAAGTAGTTCACTGTGCCAATTTCTTCTTTGATTGAGGGCTATGATGTATGGTCAAGCTGTGAAGGAAAGCAAAAATTAAAACAAAATAGAAATGCGACAGACTGAAACAGTGGAATGTTTTGGGCCTTAACTGTCTAAGCACAGATACAATATACAATTTTGCAAAACAGTCTCAAAAATTCCAGTTTTCATTAAATTTGGATTCAGCTTTTCATTTTCTGACCTGAAATATTTTAATGGCATGCGCATATATCATAGAGGTTTTTTTTTTTCTGAAAAGTACTTATTCTAAAACTTTAGCAAAAGGAAACACAGCTCACATAGATATATGTCTCAGTTTGTACATGGAACTTTTCCACTTTCAAACTCAGAATTGTAGTGATTAGATATATTTTGCAGTTTACTGACATATATGACTATCTGGCAGTCTTTCTGTTGTCTTTTTTCCCAATTTTCTTCCTGTCTCCATACAAACCAAAGACTTTTTACTGCTTTATGGAGAACTTTCTTGCTGCAGCACTGCACAGAAAGACATTTCAACATCAGCTGTGAAACAGGAGGCAGAAATATCAGATATTTAGTAGCTTGAATGCAAGAAATGAAGAAAAAAAACACTGCTAGAATGTTAGTTCTAGCATAAAATGCTCTATGTACTTTTTTTTCTTCCTATATTGTGGCATTCAAGTGATCTAAGTTCTCTGATACTTGTATCGGTTAAAAAAATAAATAAATGCATGAAATCTTGATAGACCTCATGCAAAACTGCTACAGTTCTCAGACTTCTGTGTGTAAGCAGCACCCAGGGCGCTTCAAAAATATAACATTCTGTGTCAAAATCGAATTCTTTTAATAATCCCCAATGTTCCATCCTGATGCCATCTTTCAGCTGTCTCTAAGTCATGAAAGACAATTGCAACCAGCACAGACTACTTTAAAATACTCTTGATACTTAGTTTAATAATGAGATGTTATTTTTCAAATATGTGCTAGTCAAAAGGAAAGCACATGTTAAAAATTAGTTACTTGGGGTTTTGTTCAAAACTTGTAATTTTTCAGTAATTTGTATCACATGAAATGACCTCTTCCATGGATATTGCTGTGCTGTATGAGAATGTTTAACTAAGATGTAGCAGTTATTCTTCTTCATGGATGTGGCAAATAGGTGAGCTGAGGCTCAAAGCTGGTCCAATACACTGCTACTTGTGCAATGCACACCAAGTCCAAAAGGCTCTATAGAACATCCACTCTACATGCATCCATTCGTCATGGATAACAGAACTCTTTCCAACCCTTATAAAGAAAGTTTTAACTAAAATTTCACTCTGTATGATGTTCGTTTCCAATTATCACATAGAACATAACATGAAGTTATGACAAGTGCATTATGAAGTTATATTATTGTATGTTATATATTGACACAAGTTATAATGTGTCAATAAATTAAATGCTGCCATATAATCAAGCATATGCATACCTAAAACAAAGTGGCAAGCTGAAATGAAAACAAAATGAATGCGAAAATAATGCCAGTGAGCATCTCTGCCATATGTAAACCTGAGTAAGTTATTTTGTGGAAGTACTCTAAAAACAAAATGTGTTTACCATGGTCTGTGATTGATTTCAATTGTGCTTGTAACTAATCCACTCATACTGCAGCCAGTCTTATGTACTTAGTGACTAATCAGTTTATTTACATTAAAATCTGTTCTATCACCTAAGCCCCAGAACAACATAATGAGCTTGCAGCGTTTTTATGAACAGCTACATAGTTCTGCTTTATATTTATTCCCTGGGTACAATTTAAAATTTCTTAAAAAACCTAGAAATTCTCTTTCACTCAAATATGAACATGCTGCATTTGGAATAAAAGAAATATCCTAAGCGATACAAGAAATAACTGCTAAGAAATCTAATTTCACAGGAGATGACATTATCAATATATTTCCTATGCATCTCATTGGTGAGTTTAAAAGATCTAATGCATTAAACATCCAGTCCTTAAAGTAAAGCATATGGAAAAATACATTATACAGCAGGTTCAAGATTAGAATCTTTGAATTTTATTCTTTATTGATTCTCTGGGACTTATATGTTTTTATGAAGAAGTTTATAAATGTCTGTTGTTTGCTAAATTAATGACGGTTGAATTTCAAAAAATTAGAATAGTTTTAGTGTAGTAGCTCCAGGTAATATGTGAAAATGCTGAGGTTTAGGAACTGAGGTCTAACTTCTGTAAAATTAGAATTTACAACAAAGTGCTTTTAAAAATCACTGGAAGAGCTGTGTGGGCTATCCATTTTATTTATTAATTACAAATCAAGAAATTCACATTTCTGAATTCAAATGTAAAACATGATGTGCTTTAATTTAGCACATACAGTAATTCTTTATGCTAACATATTTTCAATAAAAATATTTTCATTGCAGTATAAAATGTGATATGTGATAATTTTAAAAGGTGTTTCATTTTCTCCATAATTTACTCCAGTTTTAATTTTGTCTGCAAAGGTATTTCAGAATTCACAATTTTTATTGTGGTCTTATTTACATGAGCATGTAACAAGGAATTCTAAGAGCATGCAATAATTAACGTGAAGTTCTTGCTAGTATAAGGTGTTTGCCTGTCATAACTGTGTCAATTTCCTGTCCTGTTCTAAAGCAGTGAGTTTGACAGATACACTCTGAGCCATCAGTGGCTTGCTCTGAACTGTATAAAAGGTGAAGCTGCCACAGTAATTTGTTTCAAAGAACTTCCAAATTTGACTGCAAAAATAGCAGAGTATATCCAGAGGAAAAGATATTGGAATTGTGAACAGCACAGCTTATTAATATATTTTAAGAAAAAAAAAATATATTTTTTGTACTTGTGTATCCCTTCTGTAAGTTGTTTTACCATTTTGCTGTATTGTGAATATGAGAATGAATAGCAGTGTGGAGATTCAATGTGCAGAAAACTTTTACAATTGACTTTTAACATTTAAAGAACATTTTATAAACAGGGTAGATTTCATCTATGTATGACTCAGACTTAGGACGGTGTTAACTTGGCCTTTCTCAAAGACTTGAACATTCTGCAGGGAAAATGAAGTGGTTCCATTCTTAGCCCATTCTCAAACTCTTAGGTACAGTACAGCAGCAGGAATTAAGGGTTGCAGGGCTCCTACACAACTGATAAGGGAAGGGTTATTCAAAGGAGAACATCAACCCATAGAAAGCATTAAATACATCAAGATATCATAGGAATGAGTTACTTTGGCATAACGCAGGTTTTTCTGCAAAGTGTTAACAATTTTGTCTTTGCTCTCAAGACAATAAGAGCACCAGACTTTCTGTATAATTTGCACCTCCTGGAGAAATGCTTGCTTGATAGGTCTACTATAAAATCATCAGTAAGATTTCACTCAGAGTTTTCCTTCATATCGTTAATAGTTACTTTCAATACTCCAATTTTATATACAAACAGAATTGTCAGAAAAGAAGTAACTTTTCCCTTTCCAACTCTAAACTTATTTGTAAGATCTTGAACCTTGTAGCTGGATTAAGTGCACAGTATTTAATCTAGGGTCTACTTTATTGATTATCTATTCTCCTCATTAGCATCTACTAATATATCATGCAAATAAATGCTAATTTAAATTTTCAAATACTTCAGAAAATTTCTAATGTTTAAGATTTTTGTGGAGGCCATCATACTGCCCGCATCCAAGGGGAGTAGAAAAAGCTAAGTAAAATACTTCTTGAATTTTTTTTTTTTTTTTTTGTGATTACTACCTCATACAGAATGCTAAAATCAGTACTGATGTGGGGGACTGAACCTGTTTATAGGGTTATGCTCGTATTTTTAATATCTTTATTTAAATCTATACAGTTTGTCATTTGATAGCAAATTTCATGAAGGAATTCCTCACTTTTCTGTTTTAATCTATGCTTTATGTCTATGATATAGAGTTATGTTTTGTTGTAATTACAGAATATGTGATTGAACAATACAATCAAGAAACCACATATCTGTATTAATCTAAAGAATCAAGACACAGGAATAAAACAGAGGAGCATTTCAGTCTCCAAAAATTTTAAATTCTGATGCGTGATGACTTTTTACAGTGTTTGGAAAATTGTCTTAGGGTATGGAAATCAGGCTATTTTGGAGAAGAGAGAGAACAGCTGAAATATTCTGCCTTGCTCTTCTCATTGAAGTCATAATTGGGTTTGCATTCACTTACTCCCTCTTCTGAAATAGCGCTACCTCATACGAAATTATCAAGGCAACATCTGCCAACAGTTATGTCTACAAAACGCTGAGCTACTGGATCAAAACTGTATCTTGAAGGGTTTTGCTATAGATATCCTAATTTTCTACCCAAGTTAGATATTAGTTTTATGGCATATAAGAGGTAGTTATTCATAAGCAACAAATGTCATTTGAAGAAATAAATTGCATTAACCTCTTATTTGGCAATGATGTAAAAAGCAATTTTTTTTTTCTCCACTGAAAAAGGCATCTGAGATCTTCAAGACTTGTATGAATGTATGATATGTCTGTATAACATCACTGTCACAGTAGCAGCATATGAGTGGGAACAAAGTTTGAATAATTTTAAATTTGTCGCAGTTTTCTAAAATAATTTTAGCTTGAAGGAGAAAAAGGAATTAATGTGATTTTATTGTATTTTAAATTTAATGTATTGTAAATATTGTAAACATTTGTGATCCCAAATGTTATAAAAATGATTCCAGCTTCTGTTTTGGAAAAAGAAATCAATAAAGGAAGTCAGAAATAACAAATGAGAATTTCAGGCCCAATGACAGCAGATAGACCTGGGTGCCTTATATTCACACACCATTCAATTAAGTAATATCTGTACTGCAGTGGAATAAACTGAAGGCACTCTACGAGCCAAGTAGATTTTGATCACTTTTGTTCATAAATGTGACTCATATTTCAGTAGGCACTTTTTTCTAAGCTACTGATCTTCCCTAAACTTTACAGTGAGCTCTCAGTTAACTTAAAGAACCATTTACTCATTCTTTAAGCAGACGTTAAATACTCATACTGAATCACACTGTTTTTTTCTTAAATATCAGATACTGTCTCTGTTGCAGTTTTTGTTTCTTTTGTTGTTTTGTCCAATGTCCTTTGCATTCTACAGAACAAATTGTGGTGAAAGATGAGTTCCTTTTTGTAATCATAGTGCTTTCATTAATTCAGTTTTGCAGCAGAAATGAACTTTGAAAATACTAATTTGCCTACATTTGTTTTATTTAATGGTTTTTGTTCATTCATATTTCTTGATGATTACTCATATGCTTTCTGTTGATTGCATGGCAATTAAGATACTGTACACTATTAAAAACAAACATGATAAAAACACTGTCATAAATCTCCCTAGTTTTCTGAAGGGAAGGCTAAGGAGAGTTCACTTTTTTGCAATAAGGATACAAGGCATAGTAGGGACTGCCTCATTCTTTTGATTGTTTATAACGATGAGACCGCACCCATGTAAACAATGCACTGGTCGTGCTGCTCTTGTGCCAGTATGGTGTCTTACTGGATCTAAGATATGACCATTGTTTGTTATGAATTTTGTTCAGTTTGGAACATAATGGGTGAGCTCTGTGCAATCTGTGAAAGTTGTATGTTACATGTTCTAGGTGTGAAAGGAAGGCATGTGGGAATGCGAGTGTTTCAAACCTGCTGATGTAATGTGAGACAACTGCAGAAAATAGAGAGGGTCAACCTTGGTGCACTCTTCTCTGTATTACCTGTTCAGCATGAGCTCTGGAATGGGCTGTGCCCTATGCTGCACCCAGGTTTTACGTAAAACAAAACCAAAACACCTAGGAAAGAAATGACATCTGACTTGAAGAGGTATTACTTGAAGGTGTAGTCAGAGCCCTAGTTTGCTCCTGCTGGATCTGCTTTGCCATTGCCTCTTCCAGTTGAGA
This sequence comes from Drymodes brunneopygia, assembly GCA_013400955.1. Taxonomy (NCBI): domain Eukaryota; kingdom Metazoa; phylum Chordata; class Aves; order Passeriformes; family Petroicidae; genus Drymodes; species Drymodes brunneopygia. Next base: position 344,636 of record VZTZ01047847.1, on the reverse strand, counting down.
TGACTGAGTCCTTTTTCTACCTCTCTACTAGTCAGAACAGTTGTTGACCCATGCAGAACACATACTGTGCTTCCTCCTCCAAGGATGAAAAGCAGCTTTGTTAGCTGTGTTGTCTCAGATCTCCCAGAGGCATCATAACTATCAGAGGCAGAGTACTACCCACAAGTTGTGGGAGTAGTGCCTCTTTGCTACACCTTTTTTGGCTGTTTTTTAATGCTACAAGAATTGTAAATAACGTTCCTTAAAACATCTCAATCTCTAGTTTCTCTAGGGAAAAGCTCTAAAAAAATACATTTTATATGGTCATTTATAGCCAGAAGTACCAGCTTTAAAAACACAGCATGGAGAAAACAGATGAAAACTGAAGATTTTTGTTTTCAATGGAGAGGGGTACTGAAAGTCACTCTAAAAGAGATATTTTAAAAAAAATTGATTTAGATTTAAGCTCTCTAAGAAGTCGCCTTAGAGTTGACTTTCTGAAACAATCTTGTCTCCTACGTCCTTTAAGTTAATTTCATGTGATAATCCCTGGGGTTCAAATCCAGGGAGATAGTTTTTCATTCCTTTTATATTCATTTGAAATCATTAATTATATCAGCACTTGCTCTTTTCTTGGCAACATCAAACATATGTATTGTAACCAATCTTTACAATGTTTTACAGCAATAGTCATCACAGAAAATTACCGTTCTATGCCTTATCAGATTTTTAAAAATTTGCAAGGTTGTGAATATTTACAGTTAATGAAATGGAAGAGGGTTGCCAAGAAAATACAAATACTTCAATAAGTATATTCTTTACTTTTTAAAGGATATATAAATAATGACTTTGAGAAACCAAGAATATTTTCTTCTTTGTTCATATTTTGATAGTATACTGCTCTTTGCTCTTTTAGTAATTAAGTCTTATGACATTCCAGAAAGCATAAATCCCGCTGAGATGTTTAGGTTTGGTGCAAGCTATTGATGTACAAACAAAATAAAAAAAAAAAAAAAAAAAAAAAAAAAAAAAAAGAAGAAAAAAAGACACCCAGAATCATAACAAGCTGTTTTGCTTTTACCTTTGAAAGAAAATTGAAGGTAAAGTCGTATGGCCTACTGAAACTGTTCTATCCTCATTGTTAACTAGAACCTCCTTTTGAAATTCATTGCCTTCAATTACATTTTTAAAAGAATTTTAATTATGCGCCTGAAAAGAATAAAGATGCTTCAGGCTCCATTTGTTTATCGTGGAAGGCCTAAAAAAATGAGGACAGAGCTTCCCAGCTCATGCAGGGGTTGCAGAGAGAGAGAGATGACTTTTAATTCGACAAGTTCAGAGAGATTTCTTAGTTTGACGCACACAGCAGGAGGTCTTTGAGTGCCTGGCAATACTTCAGCATTCTGAGCTTTGAAAGTCTTTCCCTGCAGCAGAAATTGTATCAAAAGCCAGTGATAATATTCCCTGCAAGGTAAAGGACCCTATTGAAGATTTCTAGAGTTGTTTATTTATTCATCACAGTTTTTTCTTTTAGGATGTATAAGACATATAGGTAAAAATTCACAGAGATGCTAAGAAAATGAAATAAATTTAAAAAAATAAATGTAGACCTCTCATTAATCCTTCTATTTTCGCTTAAGTTTTCCATAGGCTACATTGAGCTATAGCCACATTCACCTATAAAATTTCCTGTCATTCCCTGCCTTGTATTCTGCATGCAATCTTCACTTTAAATCTCAGCTTTTCCTCATTTTTACCAGAATTGTAATTTTTGTCTGCCTTCTACCACCAGCTGAGCACATAAGACGTTTATGGCCATTTCTTTCCACTAAACCTTTAAAGTGATTGATTAATTTTATGGAAAAACATTCGATTTCATAGGAGTCTTTTTAAATCTTATTTTTAAAGTATATTTGAGATAGATTCAAAGCCAAGATTAAAGTGTCATTTATATTCCAGAGATCAAACTTTTAATGTTTTTACTTTACTTTTATTTGAAAAGTATACACGTATGTTTTTATTTCTGGTTTTGTTTTGTTTCGTTTCTGCAGCAGAGCTGGGACTGTGAGACTACACCCACCTTTCCCTTGTGTAATGTCAATGTCGGCTATCACTTTGGCAGAATCACCCAGCTCAGTGAAGACAGAAAACCCCTCCTTTCCTCCTGTTTTTTCATCTGCTGGTGGCATTCCAAGTGACCTTCCCTCATAAATATTGGTGAGTGACCACATGGGGAAAACAGTTCCTTTGTGCAAAGAAACTTGTTTCAAAAAGCTGTGTTGACCTGAGGGGTTTCCATTTTCTCCAAGTTTCAAAAATCCCCACATATGCAGGTGTTGCTTGTAGGAGTTTTTTTCCCTTCTTTAAATAATTTGAGTTATTTAACATCACTATTTCTCTAGACTTTTAAGCATTTATAGTAAACTACCATGTGCTAACTATTCAAACTATAAGAACCAGCCTTTCAAAATACTGTTTCACAGAGAGAAATATTTCCTGAGAGCACACAAAAATTTCTTTTCTCTTCCTGTTACTTTCTCATGGCTAAGTGGTCTGGAATGCTATAAATTTATCATAAGACCCTAAATATGGCACGATGAAAGTTTCCCAAGTGTAGGAATTAAGGAAGACAATTAGAGGCTGTGTTCTGGGACCTTTCTGGTTTGGGAAGTGGGCCTAGAGTGAAATCACAGCACTGCAGAAATTCTGATGCCTTCAGGGCAGTCCAGGGATGATGTCGTAACTTTAGCAGTTCCAAAAGGCTAAGTTACATAGTTCAGTACTGAAAAAACTTTTCAGGTCATTTGAGGCTATCGCAGCAGATTTACCTTGCTCAAGATAAAGAGATTTTCAGTCTTGAAACTGGATGTGTAGATAGTGAAATAGTCACCCATGGCTCAGGAATATTTACAGTCTCATAAAACATAACAATATAAAGTACATGCACAGATACAAAAAACATTTAACCTTGCTTGAAACAGTTTGGAAGCTGTAAATAAGTTCAGGATCTAAGACTGCAAATCATTGAAGTGTTGGTTACAGGTATTAAAACTAAGACATGGACAAGAAAAGTCACTTAGCTGTCATTCAGTATAAACTATTGTAATTATCTCCTATTCAAACAACAGTGATGTATTTATGACTATATGATACATAATGTTAAATTTTTTTAATTTTTTTTCTTAATCATGTGTGTCCTTGAAGTATGTCAGTTTAAAGGACCAGAGCATCTTAAAAAGAAATATTAATAGGAGCATTATGGCATTAGCTGAATAAAGTAATGTATTAAATAAAAAGACTATTTAATATCAGTTCATCGGTGTCGGGACCGTGGGCAACCTTGGGACAGGCTGCCGGTAGTCGTGGTGTCTCTTTGTCCCCCGGACCAAGCCCGTGGTCAGTCAAAGGGGGAGAGCAGTCTCTCCAAGAGACCCACGAGCCCAGAGAGAAGGTTTTAGGGTTCTTGTTGGTTTCCCAGATCCACGACTGCTGGCGGAATAAGGAGAGACTCTTGGAGTGGCAGTAACAGGTGTTTACTTAGTTAGATCCATCTCCCAAGAGCCCAGAACAAAGGCTGTGCGGGAGTTTTCATACCAAGGTGGTAACAAATCAGGGACAAGGTAAGGGGAGGAGTAGGGGCGAAGCCAGGCTAGCTTGACCATTGAGCTGGAGAGAGAGGAGGGAACAGGGGTACATAACTAATTAATAACTATACTACAACGAACTTTCTAGAACAAGGGTGGAGTGGAACTTAGATTGATACATAGGGTAACTAATAACAAAACACAGGGGTGTGGAAATATAGAACAGGCTCAAACCATAGTAACAGGATCAGGGGTGAGCTTCCTTGAGGATGGATTTGCCCACCAAGGGGAGGAGTTCAGAGTTGCAAGGGGCTTCTTTACAGAAAGAGCAACTCCAACAGTACTGCCTTTTCATTTATGGAATACTTTCAGGAAAAGGAAAGTCTGGAATACCTACTATATCTGTCTCTCTGCTTAAAGACTGAACAATGATGCTATTTATAAGTTCTTCAAGTATGTGTAAGAATTGTTACCACTTACTCTGACTACTAGTCATCAGGGGACAGAATAAAGAGAAAGAATAGGGGGAAAATAGTAGAATTCCATAAATGTGTATGCTCTATCAATGTTGATTCTTTGTTTCTCTATCAACTGTGTGATGAAGTTGTGGCTACTTAGTAATTTGGGGGTTTGCATTTGGGTACACAGGTAAGTCAGTATCAGGATTGGTTTTGAGGATTTGTGTGAATCTCTTAGATCTGAAGTAAGTTTTCAGTCTTGTATGGGATCATTGTAATAACAGTTTCAAAAAAAGAAATGTATGAATACACTTTCTACAGCTTTTCATCTAGTAACATTGTGGTACCCAAACCTACACACAGTAAGATTTAGTTCAGTCATGTATGATGGTAAGGTTGTGTACCATTGAAAACATGAATCATCTTTAGAGGAAGGCCTTCTTCAACTGTGTTTCCACTTTAAACTTCTCTGTCAACTCATTTTTTATATCTTTAGAGGATGTTTCATTGATTTACTGTAGCTTTGTGGAATAACTTGCTGTTTGATCATACTATGGTTTTTTGCATATGTAGCTGCTTTCTTTTAAAATGGACGGGCAGAACTACACACAGTCCAACAACTAAGGACCCCAATTTCCTTCTTCTTTCCATGCCAGATCCCAAGTATAGGCAAGCAGTACAAAACTCATTATTTTAAGTTATAATGACATTTTTTGAAATCTTGCAAGAGCAGCTGGTATACTAATAACAGGTAATTGGGTGATCATAGGTTCTGTTGGTACCACCGCAACGGCTTTATCCTCACTTAAGATAGTGAAGAAGCTTTGTAGAAGTTAGGCTGATACCCGGCAGGATCAAATATAATCATTACCATTTATCAGTACATAACATATCTGTTAGATCAAAAAAAAGGTGGCTTTTTTACTTTTGACTACATCCATATTAGAAAGAAGTGACAAAGTTTGCTAATAATGTGTAATATTATATTTTCCTGTTTTAATTTCTTTTTCTTACAACCACGTGCTGCAGTGTGATCTACCAGATAGGTCTAGATTCAATAATTCACTGACTCTATTGCATTTTGCACATATTTGATATTTTGTTCAAATTTAATATTTTGCAAAGGGTAAAGGGCCTTAATTTAAAACAAAAAAGGCATACATTGATAGATATATTAAATATTGTATAAATATCAATATTTCCTCTATGTGAAGAAAGTGAGTTTAAACACATTTTGATTTTAACCTATTATGTCAGAGTGGGATTAATCCACCTCTGATTGTTTTATTGGTTTCCCTTAAGGCCTCAAATATTTATCAGGAGTTTGGTAAAAAATCCAGTGTAAAATCTAACACAGAACTTTTAAAGACAAGTTTACCCCTTTGAAGCCTGTAGCTCTGAACCTCTATGAAGACACTTCCATGCATCTGAGTTCAAATATCAATTGAATGTGCACAGTGCATTAACTTCCAGAAATATAAACTGTCATTAGTCTTAAATAGTGTTGCTCTGTCGTAAGTAAATGACTTTGCTGTAGAAGAATGAACATTTTTCCTTCAATCTATATGGTTTTTCTTTGGGTTTTCTTTCTTTTTGTTTTGGTGGGTTTTTTTCTTGTATCTAAACTCTTAGAAATGTGATGAAACAGGAATCAGAGAAAAGTTGCATAGTCTGCCAACTAGCGGAAACATGATGCTTAAGGAGGTATAACTAATAAAGCCAGCTCTCCTCTGGAAATCTTGTTTTCTTTGTACTCTAAGGTCACCAATTTCAACTGCAACCCTGATTTCCCTATTCCCCTTATTACCCTCTTTGCCTGAGAAACAATAGAGCTGTGCTTAGTCTGCAGCTCCCTGAATGCTGAGTAGCCCAGCCATCTCCTATCCACATTCCTGTCCCTGGAGATACTAATTTAGATTTCCATCCCTGAAACTTGTAATGGTCTTAATTATCTTTAAGGCTTGGGTTTTTTCTACAATTTGCTTAACACTTGACAATCACCCAGCTAAAAAATTCCTAAGTGAAGGGTGATAGGACATACATACAGACTGCAGGTTTAGCCTTAGGTAAAGCTAAAATATGCAGGCATTAAAAAAGATAAAAGAAATAGCTGGGATCCCCATGCTGTGATTGGAATTAAGAGACAGCTCAGTAAAAAATAATCTTTCCACAAATGTTTGGGGTTTTTTAATAAAACAACAAATTTTTGTAAACAGAACTATGATTCTTAAGTCCTTTTTAGATATTTTGTTTGTTCAAATAGCAGATAAAACAAAACGATTCTCCCTGATCAAGGTTTTTAAATTAAAAAATATATTGAAATGAATTACTGATGTTTACTTGAGATTTTACAGTGATTATTTAGCTAGGTTGTCCGAAATGCTGGTGTGCACATCTAATTAACCAATAAGAATTGAGAAGACTTGTTAGCAATTGTTTACATTAAATGTTCAGAGATGAAAGAAATTAATAAATAAATCTGAGTCATAAAATATAAGTTTAAAACCACAAAAATGCTGGTAAATTCTTGAATAACATGTCTGCAATTCCTCAGACACGTTATAAAAATTAATTTTAGAACATTGCTAACAAAATAAAGAAATTATATACACACGTGAAAATCATGAACATAAGTTATTCCTTTTCTAAGGTAAATGTAATTTTGATTATATGATTTGTTTGAGTACAAGAAAAAACTTTAAAATGTGAATGGTGTTGTTATTTTCTCTGTGAAAGTATGAAGCAATCTGAGTTTATTCCTGTGTAAAGGAAGTAAATGAGAGGGCTCTGAAGAAATGCCAAAAGCCTTTTGAGTGACAGCATTTAGGAAGCACAAGCTATTAATGTGGTAATACTTTCAAGTAACTCAGTAGCTGTCTGATCTGCTATTCAAACATCCAAGTCAAAGTTATTATGCATATATTCTTGTTACTTGCTTACAATTACACAGCAAAGTTAAAATAAAGTCGTCGTTATTCAGATGTCTTATTGCAAGAAGAGGGAAGAAAAGATATTTCATGAATTTGTTTTCTGTTGTTTCTCCTTTTGCTTCCTATTTTATGTCAAAAAATTGATTCTTATTTTAATTTTAGTTCAGAATAGATGCATTTTTTACTAAAGATTTGTACTTACGAAACTGTGAATTTTATAATTTTATGGTGACTTTAATAAGGGACTTGTTTATGAGTAACACAGAGAATGAGGACATCACTTAGGTTTCAAGCATCTGATACTTGGACTGTCACCCAACTCTGTATCATGTGCTGTGAACTAAGTGACAAGTTTCAGCATAAGATGGTAAAAGGAATTGTGCCCTAAGTGTGGGGATAAGACATGTGCCACAAACCTCCTAGTTTTGGGCTACAAAGGGTCATCTTTGTCAGAGCAGGGGTTGCAGCTGACTAGAAGCAGAGTAAATGTGTGAACATTCACAGCCTTAAGTGTGTCCATATTAATAACTAAAGCTTTAGCCCAGTTGCCATTCATGGCCTTAGAATTCTATGTCAGTCGGTGTGTCCTTGGTGGCAGGCACTGGCTGTCCCACCATGGGGATCATAAAGGAACCAAGCTTCTGAACAAGTTCCATTTAGACACACAGTCCGGACACCACTCTTAAAGAAGTCTCCTCTGTTCATCACTAATGTTGGGAAACTTTAGAAAATGAAAGGGAATAGAAGGATCAGAAGAAACACAACTGCAGCCTTGTGGTCAGTACAGTCTCCACAGAGAAGAAGGGAAAGGTCCCAGTCTCAGTTTAAAGAACAGCTCATGCATTTTTTTACTGAATAGTCATTGGGAAAAGACCTTTCAACTTAAGAGATTGATTTTTTTGTAACAGAGAAAACGTTGACTTAACAATGGTTACCTAGAACTCACATAAAATAGAATTAAGATTTTTATTTGGTTTTCTACGTTATAGATACATGTCTTTGGAAGCAAATACACTTTTTCAACTTTTTCTTTCTTTCTTTCTTTCTTTCTTTCTTTCTTTCTTTCTTTCTTTCTTTCTTTCTTTCTTTCTTTCTTTCTTTCTTTCTTTCCCTTTCTTTCTTTCTTTCTTTCTTTCTTTCTTTCCCTTTCTTTCTTTCTTTCTTTCTTTTTTATTTTTATTTTTAACTTTACTGGTAAGGGAAAAAAGATATCTTCTATATCCTACAGTGCACTTTCCTTCACATGAATCCAGGGATTCATGTCAGGGACATGAATCATTCAATTAGGGCTTTTTTTATTCAGTACTCAATTTCTTTCTGTCAGGTATACAGCTTTTCTGTTCAGGCTTTTCTGTTTGCTTCACAAAATTATGATTAAAAGATATTCTGGACCCTTAACTACATAAGACTTAGTTAAAGAAACTTTACATGTATATCATCAAAGTGGACTGGCAATAGTCAGATTTGCTGTGAAGTAATTCCTGTGACTCTCTGGTATAAATTATATTCTGATTTTAAATGTATGCTAGTTATGCATACCAAAACAACAAAAATATGTAAGCAAATAGAATGCAATTAATAGACAAAAATGAGGAATTTAAGGCCAAGGAGTTGCAGGGTTTTTTTAGTACCAGTTGTTGCTTTTATTCCTGGTAACTTCTGATTGACATAGCCATGGTATTACTGTTAAACCGAAATGAATGGAGCATCAGTTTGCCCTTAGAGTTTTGAATCATCAGCGAGCTGTGACCAACTGACAGCAACCAGCAACCAAACTGAAGGTTTGCCAGCCAGCTACATCTACATTAATGAGTTTCTTGAGCAGCTAAATATTCAAGCAGTCTAAAGCAGACATCAGAGATGAAGATACTTTAAAAGAATTATATTCTTCTTTTAGTGGCCCACTTCAGTCACTAGTAAGGTTTTTATCATTTACAGTTTTATTCACCTCTATCTGTTACACCATACATAATTGTGTTACAGCATTTTGCACTCCTAGCTCAGGAACTGAATATAAGATGTGCTAAGGCAACATTAATACTTGCAGACATAAAGGACTAAATAATAAAGGTCTTCTTCTCTTATGTGTCCACAGCAATATATGCTAACAAATTTTCCCCCCAGTAATTTAAAGCATGAATTTAATCATAACTGGAAATCTGGTTTGCCCTCAATCAAATTCTCTATTCTACTAGTGCTAGATTTCTCTTATCTCCAATGCAATCCAGTTTGTGTGTGCTTGCACACGCTCTGTGGGCCAGTATAAAAGGGGAAATCAGACAGACACAAGAGGAGCCAGATTCTGTCTTCATGGCCAAGAGGTAGGGCAAGAGCAAATGGCTTTAAACTTAAAGAGGTTAGGTTTAGATTAGATAGTAGGAAGAAATTCTTCACTGTGAGGGAGGTTATGGACTCCTCATCCCAGAAGGTGTTCAAGGCCAGGCTGCATTGGGCTCTGAGTAACCTGCTCTACTGGGAAGTATCCCTGGTCATAGTAGGGGGGTTTGAACAAGATGACACAACCCAAACCTATTTCTCTATTTTAGAAAAATAAAGAAACTGGCTGTTTCCCTCTCAGTTAATTTTTAAATATACTCACATGCCAGGTAAATAAAAAGTCAAAGTGTATTCCTACTAAAGATCTTTATTGTATTAGCAAAGAAAATTCATGCTTTAGCAGATGGGGCTTAATAAGAACCATATAAGTTTATAGACATAGTCTATGCTTTATTATTTTTGATGCCAATATTAATAGTGATTTTTGATACATAATTGATTTCTGTGTCAGCATGAAATTCTGAAATTAAATGTACATATCATTCAATTAAAAAGATAACAATGGAGAAATTAAATGGATAATTATATGTCTTCAGGGCTAAATGAGATATCAGTCTGGTTAAAAATTTTAAAAATGTAGATAGCTAATTTGAACATTTTGAACACTGAGGAACCTATGGTTTATTTGTTTTCAGATTTGAAAATTCACCTAGCTCTGTGAAAGGTCTCAAAATGATTTTCAAGCTTTTGCCTCAGACGATACATTAGTGAATGCTATGTTCATAGCAAACTGTGGTCCCAGTCTTCAAGCTCTCCTAATTCCTTAAAAACTTCTGTGCAGGCAAAGTAGTTTTCAACTTCTGCATGGGGGTAAAGGCAAGGCCTTTGCTCTATTGTGAAGTGCCCTTACTGTGTTAGGGCAGAGCTGTACCCAGGGAATACTGAGGTCACACTACCTTCAGGCATTGATAAATGCTAAGTTACCAGCAGCTGAACACTTGGAGGATGTATTTTCCCATCCCAGTGTTTGCTTACTTTCTAACAAGAGAGAAACTGGATTCAAATGAATGCACATCATTTTTTTCCATTAAAAAATAAAAAAAAAATTAAATAATAGAAAGGTCCACCAAAAAAAAATTCTTTCACTGAAAAACTCCATAAATGTTTTATTTAACTGACCAGTTCTTACTTTTTCCTTTGAAAAAGAAATTAGCTGCTAATATCCTGGGAAATATTTGTGTTAAAGGTCATATTAAACAAAAGTCAGATCTAGACTATCTGAGGAGTCTGGAGAAGATGTTTAATGCAAATTTTTTTGTGGAAAAAAGTTGTGTGTCACTGCAGGTCATCTCTGAATATTCTTGTTGGGGTTTCTCTGTTGGATATGCAATCTCAGCTAAATGTTTTGAAGAGGAGGAATCAAATAAATTGCCCTATTCTGGGTCTTTCTCATCTGTATACAGTTGTGCAGCTCTAGTAGACCTGAAAATTGCCCAGAGACAAACTTAAAAAATAGAGTGCTTTTGAGGCAGAAAATTGCTTTTCTGCAGCATGGTCTAAGGGACAGGATGTGACAGAAGGACAAGGAGTTGTCACTGTGTAGTGATATTGTAAGGCATATCTTACATAACAAAAAGGATCATTTGTCTCTTTTTTTTCTTTCATTTTAAACTACAAGAGATTTAATTGAAGCAGTTGGAGGTATCACCCCTAAACCAAGAACAAGCCATTATAATTTACAATTAAAACTGAAAGTTCTCCCCTTAATCCACTTGTAATAGCTATTCATTGCAGAGTGCATGTGGGATAGATGCCTGTCCACTATTTCAGAAACCTTATTCTCAAAAGGAAGAGGAAAGAAAACAAAACACTTCATTGTACATGCATGTCAAATGTTAGCATGATTCTTGTAGTATAATAAGAAAAGAAAGTGGTTTGCGCTTTTGATTAGCCTCTTGATGTTTCAGAGTGGTTTAGTATGGCTTAATTTTCCTTTTTATAGCAGTTTGTACATATAAAACAAAATGAGGAAAGGAGGGGAGGGGGAAAGAAATTTGCCATTTGTATACCTAGGATATGAGGCCTCCTTTGGGCCCATTATACATTAATGGGTCAGCTGAGATTTATTAGGATATGTATATTAATCTTTATACACATTCACATACTATAATTGTTCCTTTGGTGCTATAATGTGATTAGCTGTGAATTTGTGCAATATTAACAATAATATGGATTTCCATATTACAGAACAGTAATAACAAATGGTTATTAAAAATGCATGTAAAGTATGGGATGTGAAAGCATTTCTAAATTCTCAGTAATCCGATTATGTTCTGTTGTTTTTAAATACCAAAATTGTTAAGTCTTTATCGTAAAGTAAAATCTAGTATGAAAAAAATCAAAAATTTTATGTTACACAGAAGTGAATAAATGAATCTAAAACTGTCTTAAAGGAAGATTAGTGTCCATTTCTCATAGACAGCTGAGATGTGGGGGTTTGGGTTACTATTATTTGAATATATAGCAAAAATAGAATATAGAAGGTAACAGAAAAATCAGCATTGATACCTCTCTACATGAAAACTGAAGGGATCTTCCCTCCTCACATCTGTAATCATATGAGAATTATTCCACATGTACGGCAATCATTTTGTGTTATAAAGATATAGTATAGTAGGTGTATAGAAAGGAGGAACTATTAATTTTAATTCTGTGAAACTGATTTTTTTTATTATTTCTTTTAAGCCAATTATTTTTTATTTCTTAAATGGAAAAAAATAGAGCAGCCACTTTTCTTTCAGATAGTTTGTGACAATAGTACCTCTGTGCAGCACAGGGTTGTACACCCTCACCTGTTAGTCTCCTTTTATTTTGTGATTGAATGTGACAGCTGCTTATAGCGTGGTCCTGATACCACCATGGGTGTGGATTCAATTCCTGTATGGGCCACTCAGTTAAGAGTTGAACTCCATGGCTCTTGTGCATCCCTTGCAACTCAGAATGTTTTGTGATCTGTGGTCTAGAAGTTCCTGGACTTGGCTCTGAGAGAGACAGAGAATGAACATTGAAAACGTTTTATATTCTTCTCATAGAATACATACTCCTTCCTCAAAAAGTTGGAAGCTTTACTCTCAAGTTATTTTCGTAAGGTAGTGATACTTTTTGGGTAAAGGTTTATCCTCCCTTCATGACCCCATAGTGGGAAAGTGTCTTCTTTGACTCCTCTTTCCTGAATCATAAATTTCTATCTTTACCTTGTGTATATCTGTGGCAATACAAGAAATTTCTTTATTATACTTTCCACCATTTGCCATGTAGACTTAAGATTCAGTCTTTGATGATTTCCAAAGATCTTACTATAACCACAGTTCCCACTTTTCTTTAATCTGATCTACGTTTTAATATTTATTAATAGATTGCATTCTGTAAAATCTGACTGTAATGGCTCATTTTTATCTTCATCTTTTAGAAATGCTCCTTTCCCACCTTCAGTGTTTTTTGGTCCTACAGGCTCCCAATTTCCTGATAGGATGTGCCCTTGATAAACACAAGGTAAATTACAGTTTATTTTTTGTTATACACTTAAAAGGTATTCTTCAGACTTTCTTTATTTTTGTAATTTTATTTTATTTGGAAATATATTTTTCGCATTTCCATTGTATCCTCCAACATTCAAAAATCCTACCAAATAAACAATGTTGAGTAAGTTAGGTGTAGGATTTCTAGCCGTTTTTTTTTTTTTGGTTTTTTTTTTAATACAAACTGTAGAAAAAAGCCACCTACCTTATTCCTGCTCATGGTATTATACAATTTAAGTAGAGGGACTTTTATCATGCATTTTGCATGAAGATGATGAGTATTCCACTGTATTCAAATGCTTGTGGAATTGCCTTAAAATTACATACAGCAGGTGGCCCAGTGTCATTTGTGAAAGTCTCTCTGAGCTGCAACTTGAGCTGCTGCTATTTCTCACTTGCACACCATACAGCTTCAAGGCAACTACTCTTCCCTTCCTTAGCTATTGCATTTTGTTTTGCTGTAAATCATTCCCTTATTTTCGGTACATGTTTGTTCTGTTAGTTGCTTCTGCTTACTAATTTGTGACTGCAAAAGGAAACAAATAAAAGGCGACCATTAAAAATATAGTTCTCTGCAGTGTAGTTTCAACAACAAGGGCAGGGTAGTCCAGGGCTTCTACTCAAAGTGCCTTCTCTCAAGTTTGATTGGACTTGAAGAATTTTCTTCTATCTTTGTAGTAACCTAATTAAATATTTTTGTATTTTAGCTAGCTAAATGTCATAGCTAAAGCTGCTGTAGCTTAGCTATAGCTAACATCCCCCTCAATATTTTACAGTATTTTGTCATAATTTTAATGGCTGCTTTGGGAATGTGTATAGCCAGGTACTGAATCAATATTGTCACTTACTTACCATTATGGATTAAAAACTAATATTAGAAATTAATTTAAACTGTAAGAATAAGTATGTATATTCATTATCTAATATATTGGGGAAGTAGCTTAAGAACATTTCAAGCTGTTTACATAACTGACATAATTAGTGTTGAAAAAAAACCCAAACATTTTATGTAATGAAATTACACAACCTGTTTTTTTGATTTTGAACAAATTTTCATTGTCTGTTTTATTTACATTTTCAGTTATCTAATTTAGAGAAAAGCATTTTATAATTATGAACATACTGTTTTAAATAAAATTAAGTAAAAGATTAGAATGCCTTATGTAAGAACATTGGTTACCCAGTTATATTTGTGTCATGCTTTTCTCTTCAACTGTGAAATTTTAAACTAAGGCATTCTTTCAGAAACTTTGGAACTTACATTTCCAGAAGTTAGAAAAGGATATTTTCAACTGTCTCTGGTAGTTTTGTTGCTTCACCTGAATGAACTCCTTTAGTTCTGACTCCCTTGTTTGCTATCTATAAATATCTCATAATCTTTATGAAATTATAAAACTGTTCATAATACCTCTGAAATTAAGCCACTTTATTTTCCCTGGGTGGGAACAGACTGAAGGCTTTGCAAGCAGTGTAGGATGTATTGACCTAGGTCTCCAGTGAAAATCCAGTGCTTTGTACTTACCTTTATACAGAAATCTCAGTGGGAACGTTTTTACATGACTGATCTTTGATTTTGAACAGTCTATGGATCTTAATTTCTATTGTATTTCATAGGCATTTTGCATAATAATAGTAGTAATAATATTAGCACTATCATAATTCGAAAGTACCTCGTCACCTGTCAAATTTATTTCCCAGTGTTGCAGCAGGCTTTTTGTCTGTTGAGTTGCCATTTCCCAGGAAAGGGAAGTGACATTTTTGAATTATCTGGAGAAATTTGCTTGGAAATGTTCATTCACTATTAAAGACCATACTCAACTAATTCTACTTAAACTATACTTCAAAAACTATTTTACAGTGTGGTTAGTAAGCCACAACTCTCTTTAACATTAATAATTTCCAAGGTGGTGGGATAGGCATTGTGGTGTGTCCTTCTTCAACATGTGCTGCAGATCTCTGCTGATTACCTAACATGAGTTTGAGTATTGCTGAATGTGTCACATGCTGGTGCAGCTGCTCAGGATATGTCCGTCCAGAAGAGTGTGGCTTAAGGCCAGAAGGAAGCTTCGGGTACTGGTAGCTGGACTTAGAGATACTCCATTTCCTCTGATCTCAGAACACTCAGGCACATCTCTTGAGCTTGGCAAACAGACCTGAAGTTTTAATGTCAGTCACTGTGTATGAGGACTTGCACGTTTTACACAGACCCTTTGGAATAGCAGAGCCATGTTCAATCACTACTAAAACTCACAACAGTCACTTACTGATGCTTGTGACACATAATTTATACAACCATCACCTTTTAAAATGTGTGAACTTTCCTTCATGACAAAATTACAGTTTTTTAGTATTTATAACAATACTGTAAAATAGACAAAGTTATCTAAAACATAACTGGAAAATTCCTATGCATTATTTGTATAGTAATTAATTTGAAATTTTGACTTCTCTGTTTCATAAAATAATGATAATTTTTAAATTTTCAGAACTCACTGCAAATGTTCAAGTGTGTGATTAAGTTCAAAACAGGTTTAAACTAAGCTATACACTTAAAATTAATAATGTTTATTACTGATTTTTAGATGTGCAGTTGTGACTGTATGCAGCAAATTAATCAAACTGTAGCAGTTCTGCTACAGAACTTAGGTCTGATACTTGTACAGCTTAGGTAGAGAGGAGAGGAAAAAGGATCAAAAATCAGAGTAAGTACATGGACATTAAGCAAATCTAATGCATTGCATCTTATAACTCAGAAGGTACCTTGTCATGCTATGTAGAATACTTTCTGTTTTCTCTACCTTCCCTGCTTCTTTCTTCACTTCTCTTTTTCCTTTGTCTTAAATTACTCTGTTTTAAAAATACTGACACTTGCTGGCTACTACAATAATAGGAAGAAGTCAGTTTTATGCTTGTAATGGACCAGAATTTCTGAAGCAGTGATCTCTCCCAGTTCACAATACAGATTTAGGTAATTACCTTTCAGGAAATATACGCACATTAAAAGTAATAGTAAAATAATCAATGCTTTTCATGTGACCACATGCATTAATTTGCTTTTAACAGAAATAATTTGAGAGCTCTATCAAGACAGTCTAATAATGGTATTTTTCTATATATGTTTGGTCATTTGTCCTACTTTTACCTGGTTACCAGGTAATGTCTTCTACTTGCCACTGAAACAACTTACTTTGTGACTGAAAACAAAATTATACGTCTTTCCATGTTTCCATCTATCAATTACTTTCTTGGCAATAGGAATGTAAGCACAGACACATTTAACTTGGTAAGTTATTTTCAAAATTTTCCAAATACTGTAATTTATTCTTTTTCTTCTATCCTCTTGTGGTCTTCTAGCCTAATTTAATTTTTTTAAAGCATTCATATTATTTATAGCAAAGAACAGAGTGCACTGTATTTAGTAGAGAACTGTTGGCTCTCAGGGTGAACAAAAGAAAGATAAAATGTCTCTTGGATTTTCAACTCTTTTTTGTCAGAATAAAATTTGACTCAATGTGGAGAAAACCTACATGCAGCCTTTCTCCACCCCCCTACCAGCCCAATGGAGTTTTCTTTTGACTCAGCTGGATGTTGCTGCTGCTTTCAGATACAGAATGATTTTCTTTGATTTTGTACTGTATTACTGGATAAAGAGCAGGGAGGGAGAGATGAGGCACACAGTAACTACATTATTGTCACGTTCACGGTTTGACCATAATCTTGTGGACACAGTAACCATTTTTGTTTATAATTAAGTACAACTTAATAATATTGAGTGATGCTAAGGGTTCTAGATTATGAAACCTAAAAAATCTATATGTAAAGTATGATTTCAAACTGATCAGAATCTGAATTGACCTTCAGTAAGGAAAGAACAAATTGTGCTCTACCCTTATCAATGAAGTAGTTCCAGCTTTCTATATCACTTCACAAATGATACAATCTTTGCAAGACTCAGTTTCCTTTATGATATGTTTAAGATTCCTTGAGTGTTTCTAGGAATACTATGCTATAAGCCATAGTACCTAAATGTAAGTACCTAACTTATTTTATACCACTGTTTATTCTTTTTGTTCCCTGGACAGCAGAAATGTGAAGAGAAGGCCTCTCCAAAATTTTGGCCTCAGAATATTCTTGGACAAATAGAGTTTCTTCATGTACTGAAACAATGCTAATTCTTTTGTCCAGTTTCTGTAGGGATACATTGACTCTTTCAATGCATACATCCCAAAAAGGAATGGAATACAAGAAGGTAGCTTATTTTCTTGAGATAATAGTGGATTCTTTTTGATTTACCAGAGCTGTGTCAAATGAGGCTGTTCTCACATATCACTATTGTGTCTATAATTTTTGAGTCTTTCCAATATATTTTTTTAACCATGGGCATTTAATACCTTCAAATGCCAACATAAGTACTGATGTGTGTTATGGACAGGACTTCTTTTAGCCCTTGAAAAAGCAGTCAGTGAATGAAATTCACCCACTGTGGCTTGTGCTAAAGACAATACAGCCGCCTAATTAGAAATAAAAGGGTTGTTATTTTAGTAGTGCCATCATGATGAATACCTGAGTTTTATAGGAAATAACAAAAAAATGAAAATCTACCAGAGGAGAAATTTTTTGTTTCAGTTATTGTCCACAGTTGCATGTTTTTGAATGATTTCATTTCTTTCATTTACTCAATCCACCTGCAAAAGTGAACAGAAAAAGGAATTTTCTTTTTTTTTCCCTCTATGTGGAAGGACCAAGCTTCATGTCATTTCAGTGATTAAAAAGAGAGAAACAAAAGTAATTTTTCACCTAAATGTTTCTGTAGTGTTATGGAGAGGAAGTAAGCCTTCTGATATGAGTCTTTGCTGCAAAAAAAAAAATTCATTAACATCGAGAGTTTCATTTAAAACTGTTTCTGTAGTTTATATGTTGCCTTTTACCAATGGCTTTAAGTTGCGGTTCAGTCTGTCTTTCCTTGGGAAAAAAAAAGGAAACAAACATAAAGTGCTTTTGTGTATACAACAAAACATATTAACCATAATTTATTAGAAGTTTGCAACTACTCCTTTAATGAAGTTGATACAGAATTAGAACAAACCTTATATTGAGAACCAAACAAACAGGATTTGCCTTGGTAATTTCAAGTGCTGTAAAAATTTGTATATATGCACCAAAATGAACTCTGTTAAATGAAGGCCGGTGAATACACATACCTAATTGCTGTACTTTTACTCTACAGTACAAGAGGTGTTAACTAGCAAGAGCATCAGAAATTGAGTACTGCAATTCAGATAGTCCATAAAAAACAGAAAGTGAAATGTTTACAATGAAGAGAATTGAACCACTCTGCTAAAGTCTTTGTACCTCTTAATAATAATGTCTGAACAAGTATTAAATCCAAATATCGTACCTACACAACATATTAACGTTCATCAGACCAAAAATACTTGGTTTTCATGCATCTGTAGGCAAAATTTGTATATAACACACACTTTCACATGTTTCATGCCTAATGCAGGCATTCCATAACTTGTAGTACCAGTTGTAATGTGTCTCTTTTGTTTTCAAATTTTCCCTCATACTGTCTGCATAACTCTTCTCTGAACAAACAGTAGCTCTGAATTTATATCTTTTAAATTACTTAAATCTCTTTAAACATGTGACTTTACAGTTTCAAATAAAAGCTACCTACCTATATTAATCCCTTTTTATATAAATTCATAGTTTAGTGGTAATAAATTGAAATTCCTTGACACTTAAAACAGGCTCTGCAGTGCTCTGTATCATGTAGTTTACAACTTTCCTTAGAAGTCATTCTGTCTTAGTTGCATTTTTCCTGCTAAGAAGTTACTTGCAGCCATAAAGAAATCTCTTTATTTCACTGTCCTTTTTTATTTTTATTAGAAAATCCCATATTATTAATGAAAAAATATAAAATAATTTACTTGTATTCCCTTTTCTTGCTATCATATGCATTGGTTGGTGTTCCATTTTGCAATCAGTGTTTTCAGAATTCAGCCTGAGGCAAAAGAAAGGAAGTTATGACATCCTTGTCACACCATTGTCACTGGTCTTGGGTTTTGTGTCAACTCCATCATACTTTTCACAAGTCAACTCATCAACTTGCTCTCCAAAATTCCAGATTTGTATTACAGCACAGATCTGGTTCAACCTGTGTGTTTTCCATTTTAAATGAGTTTTGATTTCTCTCAATGAACTGTGTTAGTATTTCTGAATGTAGTATAGATATTGCTTTTACAGAACTTTAAAAAATTATTTTTAAAGTGTAATTAAGAACATGCAAACAATTACAAATAATTGCAAACACTCGACTTCTTACAATCTGTTTGTACAAACACCATGAACTGATTATGGCATTTTGAAATTTATATTTAAATTCAGGATATCGTCTTTTTTTTTTAAAGGCTGTTTAATGAGAGCATTGGTTTTGCTTGCTTTGAAAAGGTTAGCTAATTTCTCAGCAAGGTTTATTTGTTATGAAATGTGATCTTGAAGGCTGATGCTTTCAGAATCACGCGGATATACATAATTTTAAAGACTTTTTCATAATTTAACTTACAATTCTGTTTTGCTAAGTGTTATTATGGCAAATCGTTGATGTGTTACAGGTAGGAAAGAAAGGAAGGAACTCTTGAAAAAAATCAGACATTTGGAAAGATGTTTTTATACATGTGATTAGTTAAAACATGGGAATACTACCTCTTTGCAGGTAACAGCTGTGATGACAAATTACCTAAATTTTGCATTACTTATGTTTGCTGATAATGGACTCTGGATAGCACTATCTCAGTCATGTCACGGAGCTTTTGTGTAAGCTGTGTCCATGAGGGAACATTTCAAAGCCATGTGCTTTTTCATACTGTCCACATAATGAACAGAGCTTCTGTTCCAACTTAATTCCTCTCAATTCTTGGCCATATCAGAGTTTTTCTTATTGTGATTCTTGAAGTCTGCTCTAGTCCTCTGCTTCTTTGTAGCACCTTGATGACTCTGCATTAGCTACCTGCTTTTCCATCAGTCTTGCACATTTCTTTTCCTCTCTTGGCTTTTAAACCAAACTAAATTCCTAGCTTCATACATGTGTCTGATGCTGTGTGAACCTTTGAAGCCCTCTTCCCCAAAAGCCTGCTCCAGTTTCTTTGAAGAAATCGGGGAAAATAGGGGTGTCTCTTGACCCGTTCTCTTAACTCTGTCATGTCATCTTTAGAACAGGACATGAAGAGATGTTGGCATCTGAACCGCCTCAAAAGCCACATGAAGTTCCTCAGTTAAGTTATGGACACGTGAAAAGAAGAAACATAGCATCATGTGTTAAACTCAGCTTCCTTTAGTAGCAGTACACCCTTGTAATTCTTCTGAGATGACAAAAGTCCTCCAAAGGAAGTCTAGGAACACCGCAATGCATATAAGTTATATTGCCTCTGCATGCATTCACTCATTTGACTTTTTTTTTTCAGTATGCATGGCCTAAAAATTTAGCAGTGCTGATAAAGAGGCTAAAATCATCAGCTGCGAAATCATCTGTCCACAACTCATGTAGAAATGAAGTTGAGGGATGTGTTCCTTAAGCTTTTCCTCCTCCTCTATTTCTACATCTTGAAGAAGAGCAGACTGTCAGTGCTGAGAACCCTTGGAACTCAGGTCTTAAACACAAGTACAGGCTTACAAGAACGGAGGAATTCAGTCTTCCTTAAGCTTTGCTTGGAATCATGTCAATTGATAATGGATACTTCTTACCACTTCTTTTTTCCTTTATAAAAAAAAAATTAGTCTGAAAACAGAAATATCAGTTCTCTGCTGGATTCTGCATGGGCCATTTTTTAGAGCCCACCTTCTTGTGGCACAATATCTAAATGAAAAGATAGACTAAGCCCTAACATACATTTTCTTTCTTTGTTCGCTCAGTAAGCTCCTGCTATAGGAAGAAGTAAGTTAACCTACTTCTTTCAGGGATTATAAAAAAATTGAGGTTTTTCTAATGTAATTTTGCTTTTCTTTTCTTTTTTATTAGTTTCAATTCCATATTGGCAATGAGTCTGACAATTACAAAAATGAAAACTACTGTTTCAAATAGGTTCTTTTCAGATCTTGTCCTACCAGTTTTTAGGAGACACCTTGATTTTGTACTACTTTAAAGTAAATTTGTCTCTGGGACACCAGTCAATGCCGTGAACACCACTGTATGATCTATAGTGAAAGCACTTGCCCTGAGAAGACATTTCCTAAGAACATTTTACTCCGTGTAAAAAGTCTTCATTTAACACCCAACAGATCTGTGTTCAGCCACACTCTCTACCCCAAGATCTTCTGTTATGCTCACACCAAGAACAATCATTTCCCTTAGATTACTTTTATATGGACTATAGCTCTTCTGATAAAAATTCTGCCCAGGCAAAGCAATCAGAATCCCAATGTTCAATAACTGAGGTTAGTGTCAACTATCCCATAGCACATATGCTATCAGCATTACTAAGTCTGTCTTCAATTTAAAAAATGTATAAAAATACACTAGAGAACTCTATGTTCTCCCCTCATATAGAAACAAGCGTTATGTTCTCTTTTTAAAGTGTTCTTCAGGTTTTCAGTTTGCCAGTCAGAATTGCAGTGTCTGTGAAAGCCTAGTATCTCTGTCAAACAGGCTTTGTATAGTGTATCCCAGAGCTACACAGTCCAACCTCTGGACATGTCATCTTCTCAGAGACTGTTTGAACAATATGCACTTCAGACCAGATACAATATTGTATTTAGAGACCATAGAACCAAGTCCCTTAAGAGATAATAGGAGTTTTATGACAACAACCTTATATATATTTGCAAAAAAGAGTGATTCATGCTGAATCCTTCTTTAATATATAAGAATCTAAATGTTTCAACTGAAGTTCAGTAACCCCCTTGCTTCCACAAGGGAGTTGCTTTGCAACTCACACTCTGCAGGATGTTCCATCACTCAGTTTTCACATCAGAAATCCCTGCAAATCATGCTAGGCTACTAATAGTTGGCCCATTGTCAAAGATGAACAATTCATGTCCTTTATCTTCTGATGTGACAGCCTTTTGAATCTTTTGAATGCTGTCTTCTGCATTTATCTCTGAAAACAGTCTTTATGATCTCTCCCCTGCAACAAGGACAGCTGAGATTCAAACTCTTATAGTTAATTCCTTTGCACTGTTTTCCATAAGGACAAGTGGTAGGATCTATCTGAAGCTTTTACCAAAAGAGAATTCTGACTTTCATGTACTGAAGGAAGTTAACTTACCACTATTCTTTCTTAAACTTCACACTTTGTCTCTGGAAACAAATCTCCAAAAATTAAAGTTGTACTGGGGACACGACCTTACAAGAACAGTCTTTTTTCATCAGAGGCTGAAAAATTCAAGAAACTGCCAGTCTCTTCTCAAAGATGTCTGGTGTGTAAGGGAACATCATCACTCACTCTCTTTTTCTTATGAAAGGTCCACTTGGCTGCAATTCAAGCTGAAACAGAGGCTTTCCCCTGGACTTTCGCATATTTAACATTTGCCATACAACCACCTGGGGCTCCTTTCACACTTTTGCTAGATATTATGCACTTCCTGAAGTGCCTAGAAATTTTAGTCTTTCGGAAGTCCATATCTGAGCCTTTACTTAACTGAGTCTGTAAAGAACTCTTCTAGTTCATTGCAAGGGGTTCTACTTGGAATTGTTATTGTGTAACGGTAAAAATAATACTTTCTCACCTGAACTGTTATTCTATAAGGTGTTTATATATACTCAAAACTCTCTCACATCACTATCCATTTCAAAATCTTATATAACTTCTTAGATACATCCTTTTAGAAAAACTGCAAATTGGGAATATGGTCTGCCTCTTTTATTACTATGTGTGTAGAAGAGGGTATGGGCAAGTGTCTTAATGGAAATTGCTAAATTTAAAACAGTTGGAGTACCAATGCTAGTAACTGCCTTGGTAGCCAACTGGTAATTGTAGAGTGAGGTAATGTGTTTTAAATAAAGATTGCAGCATGATCTTTCTTCATATCCCATTGATTATTCCTTTGTGCCAGTGCTATACAGTTGTTGATAAGATTATGTGCCTTCTTTACAAAAGAAGATAATGTACTCTTAATCCACTTCTAATAAAGGAATTGATAAAGTCCTATCACCTCTTTTGTAGCCAGACCAAGCATAGGTACTTCTCTTACAGTAGCAGAATTTGCTTAGACCTGCGTCTTTCTACAGTATAGATCAGTTTGCAGTCTCCAAAGTTCCAGAGCAAAGTTTTTCCCCTAGCAACAGTTCTCAAAGCAGGTAAATATATTTTACTTTTTTTTTTAAATGTTTATACTGACCTACAGATCAGATTTAAACATCAAGTGAAGTACTGAATTAGCTCCATGGCTCATAATCCAAGAGTCTACTTCTGACTCTCTTTCCAGTATCAGCTATTTCAAAGTATTTTGTAGCATTCAAAGTAATATGTAAGTCTGCCAAGTTTACCAGTTAGACACAAATTTCTGTCAAATTCTGATTTGTAGTAGTTGGCAGCAGTACTAGTTTTGTGGGGACTTTTTGTTGTTTCTTTGATTTTGTTTTATCTTCTTTGTAAAGCATGGCAGAGTTTTTTTCACTTTTCCAAGGAAACAGGTACTTGAACTTAGAGTCAGTGGACAGAGGGACCACACACAATGGGAGAGCCTTGTCACTGCTTGATCCAGAGCAGACTCCGTTGCACTTCACTGATTAGTGTAGAAGCGATCAGTTGTTCAGTGATGTAGAAGTCAGGTCTAATTCCTCCATTAATACCAGGTCAGTGAGGATGCCCCTAAAGGAATTAAATTTTCCCTTATTTCTGTCCCAGACCCCTGTATTTTGTGCTGCCTAGGTAGAATAGGATGAAGAGACTGGTAAAATATGAGATTGTAACATACCATAGAAGTTATTTTTAGCTCTCATCTCATTTTTTTTGTAGCTCTTCTAAAAGGTTCCTGGGCCATGAATATCATTGATTAGTAATAATACATGTCAGAAAGCCTGATGTTTGTAATATTACAATTAAACAGTTTGTACTCTGGTTTTTAATCAAGGTTTTTGATATCCCCAAGTCTAACAATTTAAAGAGCTGAGAAACACATCATAAGAAAGCAGATTTACCATACTGCTTCAAAACATTAGTCTGTCTTAACCAATGTTATGCTTCCAGTTGTACAGGCCAATATATCATTATTGTTTGTATATCACAAAGACGGCTTTTTTCCTGTGCTTAATTTAATTCCATTGACAAAATTAGGATTTCTACTGTATTCAAGAAGACACCATTGACCTGGGTGGTATGTTTAGTATTTTCCTGTCATATGGCTGATTAATATTTTTAAGCTTTAGAGAAATTGTGCTTTTCAGTGCCCAAGATTTTTTATGTTAAAATACAAATTCATTAGATTTCAATTGAATTGTATCTCTTATGAATCCAGAGTAAAGTGCATAGCATTACTTGGTGCCATATTTTATTTCTACAAAGAAGGTATAAGAGGGACATTGAAATCTAGAAAAGTGCTGATTTTTAATTAGTGGTTACTACTTCATTCTTCATGAAAGTGTGTCAAATGATGAATTCATTGAAATTGGAGCAGAAAATGTTAATAATAGAAATTACTATTAATTATTTGCAGGAATTAAAAAGATAGCTAAATCTGTACTTCAAAACAGGTTTCACAGATATCTTCCAAACCTGAAACAACCCATGGTTACCTATTACAGACGCAGAACAGTTTGGTTTTAGAGGTGCACATTAATATGGGGTCAAATTTTAGTTTATAAGTCTCTATGCTTGTTTGTGTAGGCTTCACAGATGTGGATTCCCAATTACTAAACGGAAATCTTGAAACTTGTATTTAATTGTAATGATTGTGTTCTTTTTGTTTGCGGTTTGTGTGTGTGTGTGTGTTATTTTATTTGTTTGTTTACAGGCACACGTGTTTTAATGTGATTTCTCCACACCGTTTGTGTTAGAAGCTACATGATAAATCTGGAAAATTGTATTACATTATTGTTTCTTATGCTATTCTTCTCACATATACTAAAACTGAATTACAAACTTCCCTCTGAATTGCCAAAAGTGATGACCTTGCTTTAATATGTTCATTGCTAAATAGCTCTACAAAATCTCATTTGCCTCTGACTCAAATCTGGTCAAGAATAACACCTCTGCTGGTGTCAGAAGTCATGCATGGATTATGAAAAACATGAGGAAGTGCTAAAATTATTTTTCCTCACCATGTTACTGTTTTCATTCAAGGATTGTGAAACTTTTTTTTCTCATGGTTTACATGCAAAGAGCAAAAATTCCTTTAATATTTAAGCTTTTGACATTACTGTGCTTTCACTGGGAAAATATATAAAGCCTTTTGCATATATCTGTTCATTTTCTTGGTGATCATAAATAGCTTCTGTATGACTTGACAGCTTGGATATTCCCTCCTGAATTAAGTTCAGGCCATTTGTTGGGTAGGGGAAACTCATATGACAGATGCCTACACTGGCAAGCCTAGAGAAGTTCTAAAAGCACAGGAATTGCTCTTCAGGAATTATTCCTCTGTTGACAAAAGTCTTATTTCCCCCAGATAATTTAAAGAGTATTTATTAGTCTAGTTCTGAAGTTTTTTTAGAAAAGGTGTATTACAAAAGCTGTCCAAACAGACTTGCATTTTAAAATATTTCTGTATAAGGATTTTGAACTTCCTATGGATTTATGTATTTTCAGAAGTAATACTGTACTTTTATTACATTCATTCAAAAATGCAATTTTAACAAAGCGTAAGCCTGGACTATGTGATTTACAAATACAAAACTGTGCATGCTTTTGTTATTGTCCATAGCTTCAGGAATTTATTTTTCAAAAAAAATGTAAAGCCCTCATCTAAAATAATCTATATGAATACTCTTTTTCTGAACTGTCTCCAAAAATGAATATGTATGCTACATAATGTTAAAAGGCTTTCAGCAGAAAGTAAAAGTGTGCTTGACTTTTAAAGTGACCTTTAAAAGTTTGACAGTATTGTCCATATCAAATATGGCTTTCCAATTAAAATGAAAATGTAAATTTTAAAAAAATGTGTAGCAAAAATGCACTAAATCCTTACATGGTTATTTTCACAGAAATAGAAAATCATTTACAAAATGCTTTCCACTCCTATTCTCCACAACTGAATGACAAAGCTAATAAATGCCTTTTCCCTGTGTGGACTCATAATTACTCCTGTATCAGCTGAAACTGTGTTCCTGTATTTAAAGCTGTGGCATTCCCTGACTCCATTATTGACATGCTGTAATCTAGATTGCATTTTTGTACTAGAAGCTGTCTGGTAAAAGAACAGACTGTGAAAGTTGCTACATTGCTAAGGAAAACTAAAGCTTTAAAATGAGAGGGGAGTGGCCTAGATCAGATGAATGTTTTGTGAAATTAGGGAGCAAAATGTTCAGCAGGGGAATATCTTTATTTTTTATTTACTTTACACACGCACACACACACACACACACTATATGTATCTATGTATATGCTATATGTGTATATATATATATATACTTGAGCTCCAGGAACTGCTGCTGCTGCTACATTATATGTATTGTAGCCTGCTCACTTCAGTGGTACCAGAAGCTCATCTGTTCTGTGCTCATGTGCTGTTTCTAAGAGTGTTCATCTAGCGCAAATGAAAAAGCTGCTGTATAATTTTTGAATAATGAATTGATGACCTCTTCCTCAGCAGCAGGAAATCTCTATCCCTAAGTTTTCAGTGAATAGACAGATTGCATATGCATTTTTCCTTTCCATAGGACCAGCCTGTCTCCTCATGTTTCATTTTGAATCTTGTTTGGGGCACAAAGAAAACAGAACAAAGAAGAGTTAATCTTTTCCATACCACATACTCAATGCTCAGGGAAATATAAAGAGATAATTCTTCCCTCTTAAATTTTCTCTGTTCTACAATGATCTATTAATTCATTTCAAATAGTCTGATAGGTTTTGTCATTGTTTGGTATTGGGAGGGGAGGAGGAATTGGAATAAGATCTTTCTTCGGTAGCTTCTGCCAACTTATTAACGACCCAGCATTTTGTCCTGTTTCCTGTCTCATTCACTATCCCTCTTCTCTGCCACCTTTTTTTTTGTTCTATTTACCTTTAGTTCTTTGTCTGGGGAGAGTCATAGAAGCAGAAATAGGTGGTATTTTTATCAGCATGCTTTAAGAACAATTTTGACAAACTTCAGTACTGATGAGGTTGAAGTTGGCTCTCCTGAAATACAGCACATTTATATCCATACAGCAGAAACCTGTTCCAAAGACTGAGTTGTGCAGAAAGTGTCTATATGAGTAAAGAACTAAAATGTAGTCATATGTGTTCTTTTCTTACTATTTTACTTAAAGCTATTCCCTTCAAATAATGTAGAGTTTCTGCTGTTGCTTTCAGACATAAACAGATAAAAGGCAACATGGGATCATTTTGCGGCAGTGAAGTTGAAATCAGAGAGAATTTTTAACAAGTTGGCAATCCTTATGTCTGACTAAAGCCAAAAGCCCTGGTCTGAAGCACTTCGGATAAAGGAGGGTTTCAGGCTTGAAAATAATGTGGACTGAAGGTTTGCTTGTCATTTGAATGAGAAGGTTTCTGTAGGTCAGTAAATCATTTGGTAATACTTTTTCCCTTTCACCCCATTATCCCACCTCCCCAGTCATACAGGTGAAAACTGAAATGCAGAATTTTGCATTTTTGTGATCCTGCAGGTAGTATGGTACACAGGATATAAAAAGAGAGAAAAACAGTTATTTTACTCTATGGATTTCTACCTTAGTAGCAAGAGTTGCAGCCAAATAATCATATTTCATTTAACACAGCTTTGCAGAATTGTCCCTTCCTACTGTGGAGAGACCTAGATCTGAGTTCGTGAAAGGTCTGAACTGGTTCTCCAAATTACAGAGAAGCTTTGCCTCCAGATGAGTATTAGTGACATAATTTGCACTGCATTATGAGGAAGCTCCTTAGCAGCTTTTTGTACAAGATCTAACTTGCCAATTAATGGAATATCAGTTTTCCAGTCTTTACATAGTATAGGTAATTTGAAAAATAAGAACAATTGTTATACATCAGCATTTGGCATTTAATAGCAGAAATTGTGTGTATGTGTGCCTGATTTTTTGCCTACTAGATGTGATCTCAGCATTCCCATAAGTTTTCTGCGTTGCCTTTATGTGGGAACAAATGTAGGTGTTCAATAGCTGTGGTTTTTTCTGCTTAGGTTTGTACAAAAATCTGTTAAACATTCCTTCATATTTTTAAAGCTGTTTTCTTTTTGGCTGTGGTAATTAAATGTCAAATATTTTAGAGACAAGACTGAGTGACATTTGTATGTGGATTTTTTTTTTATTTTCTCCAAACTTGAGTCCTTATTGTAAATGGAAGTATGACTTCATATTATGATGTTATTCAATTTTTGAATATCAATGAGCCAGATATCTAGTAAAAAACACTTTTAATTTTATTTATTGCATCCTAATGTAGTTGTACACTATTCTGCAAGTGTTGAGAAGAACCCTCACAAGAATCCAATATGTTATTTGGATTGTGAACTAACACTTCAAATAATCAACATCCACAATTAATGCAGAAACAATTATTCCAATTTATGATAATTTTTTAAATATTAAAAGGAATTTTCAGTTTACTGATTAAAGAAAAAAAAAGCAGAAAAAAACTATATGCAAATTTTTTTTTCACAATTTTGTACATTTTCAGTCTTCTGATTTATCTTGAAAGGGAACACTTACTTCAGAGACTTAGTCCAGCTGCAACTCAGTTCATTCTGGAAGCACATAAAAATCATCACTGTTTTTCAGCTGATTGCTTACCCCAGGGCTGAGGGCTGAGGCTTTTTCTTCGTTATGAGCCTATGGACATAGCTTTACATCATGTGTGTTAATAGAAGTTGTTGTGGGGTTTTTTTCCTGGCCTGTTTCATGCATATGCATTTTAAAAAATCAAAGCAGTTTGCTCTGATATTGAGCTTGAAAGATGGGAAAACCAAAACCATCCAACTACAAACTAAAGAAAATCCAAGCTAGATCAAATCGAGCAAAATGTCTGTTAGACTTTATTTTGATTTCAATTTTCCTTCCAAAGAAAAAGATTAAAGAAATGCCTCACTGAGGTTGCTTGCACAGCTCCTAGAGTTTTTAAGGGTTAGGAGTTAATTTCAGAAAATTAAACTGTCAAATCCCTGATTTTAGAAGTGAAGGCTGAAAAGAACGTATTTCTTCGTAATGTTTAGTTCCTATAGGTGGAAGCCAGCTGACTGACTTTGCTTTCTCATTTACAAGTTTCTCCTTCAGTGTTACATGGTGCAGCAGCTTCATACAGGATTTTGGATCTTTGTGGTGCTCTGTGTGTGTACATTGTGTGCATCTCCACCCACTATTACACACAGATCTTCACAGTGAGGGAAATGCCCTCTGTCGTAGGCAAATTCTGTGTAACAATATTTTCTATCTTCAGTTTAAGGAAGTGTTTGCTTGGCATTTGCACAGGGCAGCAGCTGTGACATGGAGGTTCTTCAGAAAGGGTAATTTTCTCAAGCAGTAGAATTATCCTTCAAATCACTATTACACTGGAATCAATAGGATGTCAAATGCAGTGAGGTCCTGATAGGAGGGAAAGAAGGCCATCACATATGGAACCTCAGAGCTAGTGTGGATCCCTGGCCTTTTACAAAACATCATACTCATGAGCCTTCTATATCTCAGAGACTTCAGAGAAAAAGATTAACCAAGTGCTCATGGACTATTTTGAACCACCAAAAATTAAAGAGTAGAAATACTCCTTTCACTGTTTCCCAGAGTCATTCACTAGTTCTGACCTGGTTTAGTTTTGATAGCTTAGCTTCTCATGGGCAGCCGTGCTTCTTCCCTGGAGTTTAATTTTGCTTGACAAGTTGGGATCTTAATATTAGTTAATTAACAGTTCATTCTCTCATCAAAACTGCTGAGCTCACAGATGAGTGGCTAGTATGTCCCCCAAGTTGTGCCATACATAATTGTTGCACCTGTTACAGTGTCTTGGGGCCTGCAAGTCCATGGAATTTTGTTCATTCTGAAGCTCAATATATTAATACTTTATTATTTTCTCTGCTTAATAAACCCTTAGCATCAGTGTTCCATAAGTCATTCCTCTGCATGAATGCTGTCATAGCCCAGTATCAATTTTCTGATAGAACTGGATTTTCATAAGGGTAAAGAAGTCTATTGTCAATTTATTAATTAGAGTCATATCGTAACATTGTTATTCAACTCTTTGATGTATTTTGAGATGTCCTTCATTTATTAATGCCATGTTCCTCAATCTAATAGATATCTTTTCATAGATACTGGAAAAATATTTATTCTTTTTATATAATAGTGTGTGCAAGATTTCTGATTATTTTCAGCTGCAAAAAATGTAGTTACAGGAATGTAGTTGTAACATTTTAAGTTATGTGGTAACTTTTTTTTCTCACCATACAAAGTAAGCATTATAAATTAATGAAGCCCTAGTTGAATTTTCAAAGGAGACATTAATTAGAATATGTAAAAGGATACTCTCAAATCAATTTTAATGGCAATTTTAATGGCATTATAATGTAATTAGCTATCAAGCAGTACAGTATAGAATCCGCCTGTTTTAGTTGCCAGGTTTTTAACTAACTCCATTAGAAGCATCTAGAGATAGCAAAAAAAAAGTAAATTCTTGTGCAAAATGAGTTAACTTTGTTTGATTCATGCTGATTTATGGCACAGATGTGGGGTTTGTCTATGTTCCACTTTTTTTGCTTGCAGAATGATGCCTCCATCTTTGATCTGGCACACTTTGTAGATGGGCATACCTATAGGAGCTCCCCTTTGCTCATCATTCTGGAAGAAACACATTCTACAGTTCATTTGCCTGACACAGCTAAGAAAAGAGTGGGAACAAATTTGTACTCATTAGGAGAAAGACCCAATAGTCTCTAAAATTGAAGCAAAAGAGTATAAGGTTAGAAGTTACTCTTAATGCTCATGGCTGCAATCCCTATGCACTGTTATCACTGCGAACACTGTTATCAGACAGAGTGAGATGCATATAATTAAATTTGAGAAGTGTGTGGTTCAGAATTTGTGAGTCACGAAGTGTTTCTAACAAGTAAACCACAGTAAAAGTCATAGGACATTGTACCAGCATCTCTGAGATTCACAAAAGGTACATGATGTACTCAACTAGCTGTCCTTTCAAAAATAAAGAAATTCTTAAGGATTTTTTAATAAATTTTTCATTGAAAACCGAATTCTTGAAACTGCAGGCAATAGGATGCCTTAGGCAGCCAAGCATATCAAAATATGGTGCATGGGGTGACTTTTACTACTCCTGCTATTTAAAGTCCTATTTTCATGAGCTTATTAGCTACTAGTGATCCCTAAGGAAAAATACAATTAAAACTTAATCATACCAAAAGCTGAGGTTCTTCTGAATCAGCGAACTTGTAATCTTGTGTATTTAGTAGTTTACTTGTAAATGTCTTAGTACTGAGGATGTAAGATGTATCAGTTAGCTTCAGTTTGAAATAATGCAGCTCCTCCAAATTCAGATGGGAGATTTTGTGTGTGTCAGAAGATGCTAAGGAATTCTGACTGGCAGCATTTTTCTTTTTTTATATCAGAGCAGAGCCTTTATTCCCTTACTTTTATTCCTTTTATACTCACATTGTATAACCTCCCCATACTCAGTCCTGTTCTCCGCAGAAGATTCAGACAGTTAAGAAAAGGTAAGTGTGAAGAATACAAACAGTTCTAGAAGAGAGTCTGTGCATACATTTGTGAAAATAACTTTTGCGGCTATTTTTTTTTCCCAACTGAAAACGAAGAGAAAATAATTTGAAACAAGTATTTTCAAAGTTTTAATATCTGGGTGAAGTCTGATGAAGTAAAGAGTGTTTATTTTGAGGAAAATAGGACTCTCATTTAAAAATAAAAAAGTCAAGTAATTCTAATGACAAAAGATCATAGTTCAGTCAGTTCAATGTGGGTACTTTTGTTAATGTTTTTTATACTGTTTTTACTCAGAAAATTTTTGAAGAAAGGTGTTTCACGTTTCTTCTGTGATATGACTGAATTGTAGAATGGATGCAAACATACAAAAAGAAATTTGCAATGTTATTGCACTGTGACACAGGACACAAATCCCCTATTCATAGCTTGGCTGGTTTTCAACTAAACTCTAAAGGGAACCTGTGGCAAAGCCTACTTCTGCTACTGCTATGATAACACAGTAGATTAAAATGCTAAAAACACATGGAGTGTGTAACACACAATGAATAACCCCATGTTTCAGTTCCCAGATAAAATCCAGAAAGGTAATGGGACCATTTATATTATTCTAATGTGAATTTTTCAAATTCCGAGTGATTGTGTTAAATTATCTACTTGTTATTTATGACTCCTTAAATTAAGAAAAGAAGAAATTTAAAAATTAAGTAAGGTATTTCACTTACTGTGAAAAGTTCTTATTTCAAACAAAGACTCTTTCTTTACATAAATAACGACTTTTTGACTAACTGGAATAGGAATATATTTGCTGTCTCAATTTACTTTCTTTATGACTTAAATTCTCATCTGTTGATTTCATACTACTTGGGTTTCTGTGCTCAGTCTCAATAGTGAACAAGCACAAGCATATTCAGAATCAAATTAGCTGTTTTATGAAGATATTTTTCAAGAAAAAATTCTTACAGGCTCTCTTCTCAAGCTACAAAAGATCTGTGCTTGTTAATAAGACTGAAATTCCAGGAGTAGAATTTCATTTTGTTCAAGGGAGCTGTTAACTTTTTAATAACTAAAACTTTCAAAATAGTTACGGAAAATAGTAGTTCAAAGAAAACACTTTTTTTTCATCGTGGGAGTTTAGAATAGCACCCTTACTAGCCACTCTCTAGGAAGGAATACAATTAAAAGACTCAGAGAGAGTCTTTTACCTTTGGTAATTTTAATCAGTGATACGTTTCCATAAACACATTTTTTTCTGTAAACAATTTGCAAGGGAATGTATTTCATGCTGTTTTAACATGCTGAGACCAACTTTATTCTGATACATGCAGGTCTTTTAAAACAACTGAAATAGGACCCATTCTGTGCTTGCTGGAGGGCA
Organism: Drymodes brunneopygia; assembly: GCA_013400955.1. Taxonomy (NCBI): domain Eukaryota; kingdom Metazoa; phylum Chordata; class Aves; order Passeriformes; family Petroicidae; genus Drymodes; species Drymodes brunneopygia. Next base: position 311,644 of record VZTZ01047847.1, on the reverse strand, counting down.
CCATGTCACAAAGATTATAAAACTATAAACTGCATTCTCCCTATGACTGGCCTTGAGACATCTAAAATTACTTATTATTAGACAGTTTGCAAATAACCCTTTCAAATCTTTCATCTCATTAAAGCTGTACATTCTTGGTTACCAAACAAGCTGTTCCAGACAGTTTATCCATTCTTAAATAACTTTCTGAATTTTTCCACTGCTTTGATAGCATAGTTCTTGTAACCAGTTTAAAACTTAAATTTTAAACAGTTTTGCCACACTGTGTGTGGTCTAATTTTAATCTTCATGTGTATGATCACAGAGGTCAGAGTTGTTCTGATATGCAGGAAAATTTGGTTTTCCCAACCTAACCATTAGACACATTCTTCCCAGTTAAAAGAGGATAGTAGGAACTTTCTTATTTACAAGAAGATCCTTCTGTCAAGGCTTATCTGGTCTTCATCAGAGATATTCATAGCTGTTCACCAAGGTGTTTGGTAACACTGTTTTCTTGCAAAGCCTTTTGATAGGAAAACAGGAAGAATTTTAAAAATCCAGGGGAAATGTGTCATTCAAGAAAGTGTGTCTGTATAGAGAATTTCAGCTCTATTGATGGTAGAAAGTTTTTTTTTACAGGAATGAAATTGCCAGTTCCTTACAGCATTTAGACCTTCAACTCTGTGTCCAAAATAATGGTTCTGCAATTTTTCTTGTGATACACCTCTAAAATAGTATCTATGAGACAAATGCACCTTCATAAATTTATACACTGTTAATTTTATATTGTTGTTCTAACAACTGAGCCTGCTTTTCTATAATCTTTGATTAAATCCCAGAGCACTGCTTTATCATAACGAGTCTCATGTAGGTTGTGCATGGGCACCTAGAAACAATCTGTAGCTCCCTGACTTACAGGCAAATAAAGAGAGCAAGAAGTGAGACTAAGTTGCTAAATTGATCTGGTGATTAAAGATGTTCAAGACTTCTTCAGATACAAAGGACAATCCAGTTTCAAAATGGTATGAATATTTTTCTATTCTCTGTGTATCACACAGGCATCAGAAAAGAGAGAAATCTGAACCCCACTACAAATAACAGATAAAAGAATTGATAGTCCAAGTGCACAGAGCAGCAGTGTTCTTTCCATAAAGAAAACCCCCAGCCCTCCCTATCAGGAGTATTATCTCCTAGGCCACATTAACTTGCAGTATGAGTGAAATGTGCTAATGATTCTCACTGATTGCTCATCTACCAAGAAGTTTCAACTGCTCTTCTTACTTAAAGGCAGTTTACCAGTGTTATAGCTTTCTTTTCTGTCTCCTATTTGTATTGTATTCTTCTAATTAGAAGAATTTACGTCCCTTAATTCTCTTGTACTTTTGTTTTGGCACAATTTTTTTTAGATTGTGGTGATATTCTGTTTGTGAAAATGTCTTGCTGTTTTGGCTTCCACTAAACTTAACTAAATTACCAACACAATATTTTATCTGTCTCATTCTGTATCTTGAAGGACCATAAGCTAGTCAGCATATTCCTGCTTTTTCCATCAAATCCACCACTTTCAACAGCTGCATCTCCCTCATTATTCCACAGATTATGACAAATCACATACCCATATACGTGCACATACATATAGACATATGTATAAAGGATATTCAAGAGAATTCCTGTTTTTGTGCCAGGTGGAATCTAAGAATGTTTACAAATAAGTTCCACTAACAAAAATAAAGGAGCTTTTCAAAATAACATTTGTTAATTTCTATAACTTCTCTGTAACGATCTGTACAAATATACACAGAATATAAAAAAGTTCAATTCCTTCAGTTGTTACTCTTAATGTTCTGAGTCATAATTATAGGAATTCTTTATTTCAAAGACTTAACTTGTGCAAAAGAGGTTTATGCTAGCAGGTGGGTTTTTAAATTTGTTTTACTTCTTTATTCTTACAAGACTGCAATTATATTTTGTATCTAATTTGACTTTTTGCCTTGCATTTTGTCTTTCTATGACTACATGGAAAATTTTTGTGTATCAATACAATAGTATTGCATAATTTTTAAAGCAATGCAGGAATAAATGAGAGAAGAATATTCAAGATAAATGAAAATCAAGAAATATCATAATGTAATACATCCTTCCAGTTCCATGTTAATGTATCCAAATGTTTCATGAATAGAAGGACAGCAGTGAGTGGTATTTCCATTTATTTTGGTCTGTTGCCTTGTTAGTTCAACAACAGGGAAGAATCACTAAGTAGCAGCAGTGATGAAGAAAAAGAAATTTGGAAATATAATGTTTCATGACTTTTTATTGAATTAGTGACTTGGCCATTGTCATGGAGCTGACTAGGCTCCACTAGGGCACAAGCTATTTCGCTTCAAAACAACCTGATTGGAATGATTTTTTTTTATTACACTGCTTGATGTGACCTTGTGTCCCAATGGATTGTTATGTTCTGTGTGACTGCCTTCCTCCTCTCCCTTTGTGCACGTGTGCATAGTTAGTGATTCTGTCTATTAGACCAACCAAGTAAACATTGTTTGCCTTTTGGGAGCGGAAGTATGACACTGGCAGTGGTCTGCAGTTGCTCCCTGTCACTTTTTGAGGTCATTTTTCTCCTGTTTTGCTTCCTAATTTTTTTTTGTTTGATGAAGGAAAACATTTTGTGCCTGAAATAAGGTGTAATAAAGTGTAAAAGCTTGTTTTAATAATCTATGTTAATTAGGGCCATCATTACAAAAACTAGATTCTTTTACAAGCAATGTTTTTAGCTTATTAGTTAATTTGTTGCATTTTCACATTCAAATAAAGATGCACAAAACTTTGAGTATCATTTTCTTTATATGAAAACTACATTTTCTTGCTAACTCTAGGTATGCCATGAGTTTTCTCTGAACCTTAGGAATGTAGGTATGAACCTCCTCACAAGCAAATTTCCCACCTGCCGAGGGCTTTTGGGTTGCTGTAAAACCCTTACTCTGGTCCACATCCTTATGATTTTAACTCTACAGGAGCACACGAGAATGCTCTGGTTACTTCTGAATTTCACAGAAGTGGATCTTCAGACATTTGCTGAGTCTGTTACAGTTCTGCAGTCTGTTAGGTGACAAACGCAAAAAGATTAAAATTACTCCTGGCAATGTGCCATTTTTCTTTAACCTTAATTAACCTCGAATGTCTTATTAGCTTAAGCCTGGATGCTTTGCCCAAGATATTTCTTCCTCTTACTTTTTTGTCTCTACTTGTGTACCATCCCACTCCTCTGATGGAAAGATAAGGGAAAAATTACTAAAGAGCTTCTTTGACTTCTTTCATGCATCAGTTTTGTTTCCTCCCCTAAGAAAAAAGTGTTCTTTCATTGTCCTTTTTTTTCATACCTGGCACCAGTTTTGTGGAGGTGAATGAAATTATTTTACTCTCTTCTACCATTCTCCTTAATATCTGGTAATCAATACTTCATTTGTATTTCCTCCCCTTTTTCCTTATTGTCAGGCTGATTGTCCTCTGGCCGCTGTTGAATCTAGTCTTTTTACTAGATTCATAACAAATTTGATAATAAAGCATAATTTAAAGAAAAAATAATATCTACAAATGGGGAAGGTAGAAATGCTATGTCTAATGAGATCTTTCTTTCCCCTGCACTCCTGATTTTCCTGTTCTCTAATTAGATACTATACCCCAAAACCATCATAAATCTTCTCCCTGAAATCAAAATCACTCACTCTACCTTTATTTTCTGTCATTTGATTCAAGGTGATTTCCTGTTGTCATTATCTGTCCAACTTGTCTTCTGTCATTCAATATTCCTTTTAAAAAGCTTGTCTTTTCCTCAGTAGCTCTCATATGTGTTTGTTAATGTATCACATTTCCACAAATCACTTCAATTCATTAATAATTACATTATTGTTCATGAAGTGAAAGCTTCTTTATTGCTATCCTACTGTTTATATATTTCAGAAGGCCACCAATGATTAAAACATAATCACTCTACATCGCAATGCAATCTTATTTAAAATGGTAGCTTTCTAAAAACACAGAATAGTCATAAAAGCATAGTTGTTTTTTTTTAAAGGCAAGCATTGTACTTCTTATTTTACATATGAATACCAAATAATATTATGAGAAGAAAATAAACAAGGAAAAGAAGGGAAAATTTTCAGTAGCACTGTCTGTTCTTGTGGAGAGAATTCCTGTCAAGCAATAGTTGATTTGTTACTTAAAGAAAGCTATAACTTTTTGGTAAAAACTTTCAAAATTGGAGATGCTTCCATTGGAAAACATACAACTTTAAAAAAAACAAAAAGTAAAAAAATGCTTCCTTGTAATGCCCTGTATTGTTTTTAGCTAAAATTCTGAATTGTCTTTCCTAGTCACTTTGTGGCTTTTTTCCCCCCAAAATTATATGCTCAGAAAAAAATGTATTGCTTTGGACCAATACCAGAACCATTACTGAGAGTGTAAAATTAATGGCCACATCATTAGAATTTGAATATATTCAATAATTTTTCTCACTGACCTGTAGTACACAAAAGAAGAAAACAATGATAAATTAAATATGCGAGGAAATTTTTAGTGCTACGCATGTAGTGATAGGCTTCTGCCCCATCCATGAGGTAAAAGCAGAAGTAGTTCAGCAAAAATTAAATATAAATATTTAGATTGGTGTAAGATTGTTTTTGCAACAGTTATGAGGGCTATATTGATCATTTTGCTTCAGGATATGAAATAATTGCCCCTGGAGACTGTTCCATTATCATGGTACAGCAGTATAGGTGCGTGGTAGGCTTTTCTCTTAGGAGATACCAGTGAAAGGTCACTGCCTGAAGCAAAGTGACAACTGGAATTGATGGGCCATCATAATTTTCAGTAATGTGCTCCGATTAAGCACAAAAGTGTTATCTGAAATGAAGAAAGATCACAGTAATCCATTAATGAATTATTTTTTATTTCTATCATTTGCATTCTTTAACCTTACTAAAATTACTTTGGTCCTCAAGTTGGTTTATAGACTGAAAGAAAGGAAATGAAGCAATGCAAAACAAAACTGCTAAATGTAAATCTCTCCAATCTCCTGCAGATATATAAACACTTCTATCTGAAATTTCAATAGTGGTAAAGTCGAGGGATTGGCTTAAAAGAAAACACATGATCCACTGCTTTGCATAAATTCCCACTGTCCCCTTAAGAGAAGAACTGCTTTTTGTCTGCTGAGACAGATGTAAGGCAGCTCTACATGTGATCCATGGCTTGAGAGGAAATAATCTGTCTTTTCTCCTTTTCTCTCTGCCCAAGGAGTAGACTTTGATTTTGTTTCTTGAAAATGGGTCTTGCATTGTACCTGCACTTAAATTCCCAACACCCAGGCAGAATGGTTTCTGTCTTCTGTATAAGTTCCATATTAATTCCTTGTTCTCATAATGGCAGAAAGATGATCCAGTACAAATAGTAATGGTGAAAGATGATGTGGTACAAATCACAGCAATTGCAGTTTATGAATTTTTTTTTTTCATTTTTGAGCGTTCTATGAGTGTAGTGGTTTGAGTTTGCCAATCTGGACAATTATTCATGTTGTTAAGACAAAACCTATAAGAAATGTGATGAATAGCTTGAAGGAAGTATTTATTGCCCCATGTAATACCTACTCTCTACTTATTAAACAACACTGCTGTTATCACTGTTTTACGTTTCTTCCCCTGTATCTTAACCCCCAGCATTCATGTTCCAGAGACGGTTTCATGAAAAGGAAGAGTGGAATTGTCAGGTTGATTAGGTTTGACAGGAAGAAAGAAAATGCAATTGTACTTTTTTTCATAACCTGTATTTGGTATGGTTGTAGCAGCAGCGGTACTCCGTTGAGTCTATTTCTTCTAAGTCACCTATCAATTTGGCCTTCAAATTTTGCAGGCAAAAATATGTATTAATTGCATTAAGGAATATGAATATAGGAACTAAATAACTAAATTTAGTAACTACGTAAAAATTCAGCTTATTTACTTACACTATCTATGAATAAACCTTGGTTCTAGAAATTTTTATTACAAGATCATTATTTCCCCATCAAACAGTTACCAGTAGGCCTATTGGTTCTGTCAAGAGAATGTCCAAGTCATTTACTCAAAAAAAGTGTGCAGATTTAGTGACAGTGGATGTATTTTAGAATTCAGTACTTCATATTGAGTTGTTTTTTGAGGAGGAGCTGCTGATTTATAGACCATTTATAGAACCATCAAAAAACATCTACTTTGTTCCCTTTTGGTATTATATATTACAAATTTTTATCAGTACTGCTACATTAATATTTCTTCAAAGTAATCAACTGAAAAGGGCTGCAGTGCACTTCTGAACCAAAGAGTAAGTTTTCTGTTGCTAAAAGCCATTTTTTTCTTACTTTTGTTTTATTTTAGTTTGGTTTTATGTCCCTGCTCTCGACAGTTTTCTGGAACACTTTGGCTTCTAAAGTGTTGTCCTATATTCTTGTGCCTGCTTGTGTATAACTTTAATTTCCATCCACTTAAAACATAAAGAAACTTACTGGTTATTATAAATTTTCTTTTTAGCAGAAAACATATTAATTGTCTAAATTATTTTTATGGAAGAATTGTTGAATCCACTTTCTACAGTATTCTTTTTCACTTAGGAATCAGGAGCTGCTATGGACTGGATTTTTCTAAACATACTAAATGGCATTATGATTTCATACTTTTAGTAAATTTTGAAGAACTTAGTTAATTGTCAAGTTAATGTTTTTAAAATTATGAGGATTGGGGAGTCCAATCATTTTAGATTGTTAGTAAAATAGTCAAGTGTGCACGCATTTCTTTAGAAGAATTTGTTTAAACCTTTTACTATTACCAGTGAGGCTAATTTTGAGTAGTGTAAGAGGAAGGAATGAGGTCAGTCTCTAAAGATTTCATTTGGAAATTTCATATTTTTTTGCAGTCAGTTAGTGACAGAGGTTAAGAGAACTCGAATGGTTTCTCTCCATCCATTATGAAACATATGAAAGACTACAAGTATTGACCATGTGTATCAAAAATCAAACATGCAACAGCATGTTAGAGTCATAGCTTTCTCTAGAAACATAGATTTATATTTTTAGATTCACAGCTTTTAAAAATTAGTAGTAGCAGTAGTAGCAGTAGTAGTATTAGGCAGTATGAACAGCAGTTATTGTTTTGCTGGATTTTTTCTAGAAGTCTGAAAAGTTAGCAGAAAAAAAACAGATCCACTGCAAATCTAGAGTGAGTTTATGCTTTCAAACAAATGCTGCAGCTTTGTCTTGGGCATTTTTGAACATTCATTTCCTTTTAATGAATTAAGTAAGTTTTAATTTACTTACCTTTTCCAAATAACAAACCCCAGGGAGCATTTTCAAGAAATTTAATTTACTACATATTGTCTGTTATCTACCCCATTCAGATTGAATAAAAGGCACAGAGAGGAGTTTGGATTTCATTAATTAATATAACCTCAATTGTCATTCAATGGAAGCTGTTCTTTTGACAATCTCTACTTAAACACTATTTCAATACTATTTATGAACCACATTCTCTTTCATGCATCCCTCTTCTCAAATCACAGTTTTTTTCTGAGTTTACTTGAATGGTATCTATGGTCTCTGTGTGCACTGAACTGTAATGCCTTGTCTTGAGCCAGGGACTTGGACAAGATGACCTTCAGACGTCCCTTCCAGCTGCAACCTTCTATGATCCTGATACTCAGCATAAGGTAGTAAGGGAGAAGTTGGCCCTTGCTTTTGGAGTTCCCACATTTATAGATGTTTACTTCATTTATATGAATGAATATTATAATGAAATAATAATTCAGTATTCTTCACTTAGCATTTTTGAATTAGATTGTGGGTACATCCTTCCTTGCACACATATCACAAACAGCTTTATGCTGCTTCCATGTCATATGAAAAGTTTGGGATGAATACTTGGGATCCAGACTGTTGTGAAAGAGTGCCATAACTTTGGGGTTAAAGTTTATGATAACCTTAGAAAAGTGCCATTGTCTTCAAATCAAAATCTAAAGTGTATGGTACATAAATTTACCATGATCCAAAAGCATGATGCAATTAAAATGTTTTTGCAAAATAGATTAGATAGATAAAAATGCAATGAATCTAGTTATCTGAATAGTAAATTAGAGAGTCTTCTGTCCTTATGTCTATGGAGACACTTGCTGTATATGGCCTTCTGATTAAGTTGCCAGGAATTTAGTCTTTGTGCACAGTTTGTATCTCAGGTTACAGACTGAGAGTAAGGTCTCTCTTGTTTGGAATATAGCCACTTAAGGAATCCTTCAGCTTGAATCCACTTTGCTCTTCTCTTTCCTCTTCTCTTGCCAAAGCACATGTTCACTTCTAAATCATTCAGAAAATAGCCTTGTAGTCTGCTTTTGAAGATACAAAAATTAGTTTGCAAACTTATTTCACCTTTTGTACTTCATGTATCAATTTGACTTAACAACATGTTAAACTTCACGCTAAACTGAATGCTTGTAGCTTTTAAATGTCTCCATCTACTGAGCCATGTATTTCTTACCTATCTGTACTTCAGTAAGTATGCCTGACAAAGTAGCTAATTTTGATTGATACCTGTAATTCATTTTGACTGAGACTGCATATGATGGCCTCCAGGCGAAAATGGTTAGTGTATTATGAGGTATTATATTCCAAAAATTCATCATTCAAAGGATTTAGCTTCACCATTTAGCAAGGCAGTGAATTTAGATCATTTGACCAAATGGCCATTTGCAACAGCAGATATATATTGGTGTTTAAAAGGCTTTGGGACCTCTGGAAGAAAAAATATGGGGCAGCCTAAAAAAATATGAATTCCAAATAATAGAGTCAGAAAAACCATAAACAATTGCATTAGGAATCAAGAAAGGGAATGGGAAAACAAAAACAAAACAAACGGACAAAAAAAAACCCCAAACAAAAAAATCAAAACAGTTGGATGATTTACAAAAGTAGTTATTTTGCCCTACTCTGTGGCAAGGTAACTCTTAGGCATGGCAGGTGCAATATCTGAATTGTTTGAAATTAAGCATACTTTATTTGAAAAGACAAAAACCATCAAGCAAACCAATGGCACAGTGAAAATTCACTGAAATAGAAATACCAGTTTATGAACACTAGCAAATAAGTACATGTGTTCAGATGCACACTGAAGAGCAAAACTCACCAAGAAGTCAAATGGATTGCAGAAGTCTACAAACTGAGCATTCTAAGTGCTCTTCTAGGTAACAGATATTTCAGTCTGATTACACTTACTTCACTGTTTTGCCCACTGGCTTTCATGTACTAATTTTTGAAAGTCACCTATCAATTTGGCCTACATTTTTACTAACCTTTAATTTTGGAGGCATTTTTATGCCACATCATGCTCATACAATAATGCAGTATCTGGCAAACACAGATATGCAGATGTGACAACTGCAGTAAGGTACTATTTAAAAATATTTAAACTTCATTGCATTTAAAAAGGTCTTGAAATTCAGCAATGATCCTGACACAGGCTGGAATCATCAGGAAATATCAGTGCAGATAGACTTTGAGCTGCTTGGGTCTACAACAGTACCAATTTAATAGATTTTTACTGCCATGTGTGTATGACAGATATGTACGTTATGGCATTTTTCCTTTCAGTAGTCTCCTCTGTTACAATCTCTGTACCACTGGCTTCTCAGGATGTTTCATAAGTCTGCTTGAACACATTCACACACAAAGGATAAATGATTGGGGTGCCTGAATGTTTTTCTATTCTTAAAAACAGTATTTCTTTCAAGTATTTTGCAAAAACAGCAACAACTGAGAATGCCCACCCTTTCCTTTATGCTCATTCAGGTTTTGAACAAAGGCAGGATAGTCTATTCATGGAATCTATCAAACAAACCTGTTGTTCTTATTGTGCTCAGCCACAGATATTTAGAAAAAGAGAGAAAGGACAGAATGACTTTCCTCAGCTTCCAGAAATCTACAGCTTAGGAGAAATTTAGAGCTACAATTTGTATGTTTGAATTTACCAGTCCTTCATTAATTTTTGTTCTATTACTTTGCCCATGTAAGATTATTTGTCCTTAGTATTTTCCGTGCTGTGTCATGCACATTTGGAGTGTAGCAGTGGAGGTTCCTTTCAATCTCATTGTTTTTATTGGCCTACTTTTAGTATTTGTGTGGTAGTTACAGTTTCAGTTCCTGGCTTAGTGCATATTTATAAGATACTGTACTTTCTATTTTGAAGCAAAAGGAGAGCAAGAAAAACTGTTAGCATCCAGCAACCACACCTTGATGCATTATAGCCCCCAGAGTCTTGGTATGGTGCATTAATTTTTCAGTTTGTAATTTGCCAGATGCATTTAATGGAACCAATTTTCATTACAACTGTTCTATGGTTCAAAGAGCTCTTTTAGTTGCCAAAGGGAGCCAGCTTCACATAGATGCAGAGAGGGTGCTAATGCACTGTATCTTGAAGTATTAGATAGCTAGGGATGGTTTTATAGCAAACAGATTATTTTTTAGAGAGGCAAATTCTATATTCATGACTTGCCACTATTAGAATTCAAATTTAAACTGCTTAAGTCTCTTCCTCAGGAACCGTATATTGATTTTCATGTAATTTTGTTCATAATACTCTCAGATTACTTATCTTTTTAAGCAATGATATATTTCTATTTATTGGTAAAAGAAGACGTAGTTATACATAAGTAAATACTGCTTTTAAACGAAGAATAACTTAATAAAGCTTTCTCATTAAATACTAAAATATGTCAGGAATAACTTTTTGTAATTTTCATCTCAAAGACAAGATGGTTTATTATACTGAAACAAACTCATATTGCTAGGATAATTGTACACATTGTGCATAATTTTAATCTTCATATAATGTGAACAGTTGTATGGTATTAAATTCAAGATTTCACTTGACAGCAACTTTCAATGAAAAGGTTTTTCCTCATGGGCTGAAGAAAATTTGAAATGTTCTACTACACTTTGAAGTTCTAAAGCATCAGCCATATGAGAATTATAAAGCATTAATCCTGAAGAGTTTCCACCTGACAGTCATGAAATAGCATACCTGTGTGAAAAGTGACTCAGTTTTACTTCCTCAGGCAATACTTTGCTTTTTTTCTGCTGCTTCAGAAATATCATGCATCATGTCGTAGTGAGAAGATGGCCTTGGAATGACTGGATCTTTTTGAAATTACTGTAGTCTACACTGTCACTGTATTTATCTAAGACATTGCAATGACATTTTTAAAAGTTGTTTATACTGGCAGTTTTATTTTAGTTTGATGAGCCATGGTAGAAGCTGTTCCAAAAGAGTAATCAAAGGCTTATTTTCACTGTGTTGCTCTAAACAGTTGTTGTTTGTAAAGACAAAACTGTAGTAGAAGGAGCAAATCTATTAGTAGGAGTTCATACGCAATTTAAGAACATTAAACAGCCGCAAGTAAGGTCCATCAGGGGCTTGCCATGTGGCCTACATTTAGGTTTTACTTTGGTCATTTTCTAAAGCCCACTTTTTTTTTGGGCTTTAGGCACCAAACAGACAATTTCTTTCTCTGCCTAAGAGGGAAAAGATATCCACAATAAGCAGTCCTCCAAGAATTCTAATCTTTTGTCTTCTCTCATGACATGGAAGCATAAGAAAAGGCATCTTAGGTTGATTATGTGCTCCAGAAAACAGCAGGACAGTGATAATTCCCCCTTTTCTGTCTGCCCTGGTTTATATTATATACTAAGCTAATGACCACATTTACATTTTCTTGACGTGAAAACAAGTCCTTATAGTGGTGGTATTTTTGTCACTGAGACTGACTGAAAGGGGAGTTGAATTTGAATTAGCCATTATGAGGCAAAAATGCATGGAAGAAGGAAGGGACCAAGGAGAGGGGTGAAGGAAGATATTTACTTCAGGTCTGCATTTCAACTTCAAGTTGGTGTCACAGAATTTATACATCAAGAAGAACACAGAAAGAGCAATAGACTCAGAAGAGAAATGAAGAGTTCTCAAGTATGATCATATCGCATTAATTTTTATGGAGGAATACTTAAAACTCACTTTAATTAAAATTCACAACAAAAGAAGCAGCTGGAGGTGTCTGTTACCCTGTGCATTGCCACAACTGGAGATTTACAAAATAGGAAAAGATTATAAAATGTGATTATGTAAAATGAAGTCATTTTGGCTTTTCTGCAAACAAATGCATTCTAATTTCCTTTTCACATTACTGTACCTCCTTTTTTCATTTCATAGTTGGTTTTTTTTACATTTAGTTGCATTTGGAATTAGGTGTTTCTATGCAATAAGACTCATAGTATTTCCATTGCAAAGACACAAAAATAGCTGTAGGTGTAAATTTATATTGAAACGGAAATACTAAAATAATCCACTTATAGTCAGTAATTCTGACAACTGATTTTTGTTTGAGGTTTTGCTTTGCTGCCAAAAAGCTCACCATATAAACTTTTTGCAAGTGTTCCACTATGGGGTTTTTTTAATTTCCTGACTAAGAATTGCTTTTGCTTCAGCCATTGAGAAGATCGTAAGTGAGATTTTCCTTAGACACCATAACAGTTGATAACAAAAAATGAATTTTCAGCCAGAAAGCAAGAGATAGTAACTACAGGGGGAGAGCCTCTGACATCCCAACTTTGAAAATGCAACCAGTGAAATGGAAAGCAGATGGACTGGAATTTGCTCATCAGTACGTTAAAACTGACATATTTCAGTTCATAGATTTAGCTTCATCTAATGTCACATCCTGGGAAAATAGTATTTTAAAAAAATAAAAATCCCTCTAAGAATATATCATTAAATCAAATTTCAACATAACACCTTTTTTCCAAAAAAATTTAGTTAATACTGTTCAAATTGCACTTAGCCATTTTTCTGGACTTTATGTTAGCAGGGTTGGCCTTTGATACATAAGTTATGAAGTTAAACATTACATTCAGTGATATATGAGTATTTTTAGGAGTCTTGATGAGAAAACATGAAAGGAATAAAAAGGTATGATTTTCTCTAGACAGTACTACTTACTGCTAGGAAAATTTAGGTGTTCCAGATGCAGAAATTAACTGACACTAAGGACTGAAAATACTCCTACGAGACTACTGTGTAAAGCACATGAAATCTCCTTGCTTGTGTTTTACTGTTTTATCTTTTGTTCTTTTCTGAGGTTGTCTCATGTATGTGTAGAAAGATTCCTGTTTAATTTATGAGTGAGAAAAAGTAACTTCATTCAGAGAGGACTCCCCTACCTTGTGGAGAGCACACCTTGCTCGCTGTGCATTTGTGATGTTGTGCCTCCTTATGTGCTTAGGTTACTTTTCCAAAGCACATAACTTCTAAATGTACATATCTTTCCAAAATACAATGCTGCTTTCTTTATAATGGAGACTTGGCCTTGCGCTGCGCACGGCTTAGTCCGCATGCTGAGTTTGCATGGCCTATCTTTTGATTATAATTGAACTCTTGTGATTTAAAATATGGAACAAAGTTGTTGCCAAAATAAAGACAGTGAAAGTTGAAAGACATAGGTAAAAATAACAAGTTTTTCTGATGATACTAACAAATGAAACACTTGCAATAGTTTTTTACTGATGGATGCTGTAAATTTAATATCTTTTTATCATTAGCTGGACTCAGGGCTGTAATGAAAGGTACTGGATACAACCAGGTGTGTAGGAACCTACAAAGCAGACCTGAAATTTCAGTTGTCCTTCCTCTCCTCTGCAGCAATGCAAACTTATTTGCAATCATCCTGTTTCTTCCTGTTTCTGCCTTTACTTTCAAGCCCCATCTATTATATTCTCCAACATGTAGATAGCTTTGATGGCGGGGACAGGACTAGGAAAATGCAGATTTGAGCTTTTTAGGCCCTAAATTAGACATCCAGATTATCATATATTGATTATTACACTAGGCTTTTTGTAAATTATGTGAGGAAGGGGTGTGGGGGTGGACAGATGGAAGCACTTTGTGGCACACCACAAGATTTTTTATATTTTCTGATTTGACCAGTTCACTAGTTTCAAGTCTTTGGAGGCTGACCTAAATTCTGCAGTTAGTCAAGATGGGCCACAAATTAATTACTGACATTTTCAGGATAGGGTATGTTCTAGGTCTGCATAAAAAAATGCACACCACATACTTGTATTCAGTAGCATTTTGGCACTTTTGCGTATTCATGGCAACCCAGGACATTTTGATTTTAGTGTTAGAACTAAAATGCACATTCTTCAATGGTCATCCCACTTGAGGTGCCTAGACTTCTTCACTTTGCCAAAGCTTAATATATTGCCATTGTAGAGATTAAAAAAAATGCTTGGAAGAATATGTTTTCTAGTTAAAACATAGTACCTATACTGTACATTTAATAAAAAGAGTCAGATTTGATGTAAGTTTGTAGTGGACTCAGACCAACTTTTTGACTCCAATTCTTTTAGATATGTGTTAGTGATAAAAAATGCACATGCTGATCCACATATCTATCAGATATGATTGCAACAGGAGTATGCTTACCTATAGAAGGTTCTTTTGTTGCTTTTCAGCCCTCTCTTCAGCACTGGGCTTTGTTTTCTTCTAAGAAACTGCAATCACTTTCAGCTTGAAATTGCACAGGAATTTAGCTATTGTAGTGTGTGTGCCTTTGGCTTGGAAAGAACCAGTCTGCTAGCAGAGACTGAAGTGGGCACAGAGCTGTTCAACAGGAGCTTCATGAACTTCATATATTTTAGCTAGAAACCAAATGTTTAATCCATAATCTGCGTGTATTTTAGCCTGCTATGCTTTCAGGTCATCCTTTTTTTCAATCATATTTCTGTGACAGATCTGCAACATGACATCATTATGCCATGTGATTCTGGTTTTGGCCTTATATAATACCACAGACAAGATTGTTTTACATGCATTACCAACATCAAATTTTAAGCCTCTCTAAATTTATTTTTCTAAACCTTTTCTTGAGAAAGAAATTTACTTTGTTTTGCATAATCTGTTTCACACAAATCAATCTAATTTAAAATTTTTACTTTTGTCTAGGTTAATCTTAAAAAGATTTCATTATTCCAGCAATTTCCTAGGCACTGAAAGCAGATCCACTATTCCTACACAGTTTTTGCTTTTTTTCCCCAACAGTACATACCTTCATGTACCATTGACTCTTCTGATACTTCATGTAACTGCTAAACATTAGGAGAGTGGTAAAGCTTTTTAGCACAATAGGTTGAATTTGTTGGTTTTGCTATTTTTAATATATTCTAGTGGTACAAAGTCTTTAATGTTCTGTCATTTCCAAGGCTTTCTTGTTACTCCTTTTCTACAATTAATAGACTCTATTTTCCATTATGATTTTCAGTCGAGATTGAAACAAAGGCTCTTTTTCAGAAATCCTTCTTCCATTTAGTGAGTTACTTTTCCCATTTCGTCTTAGCTTTCATTGTGCTCCCCTTGCTCTTTGTCTGCCCAAATGCAGCCTGGTTCCCCTGCATTTCTTTTGGAACACACCTTTTTGTACCTCATTTGATATAGTAGTTGGCTTTTGTTAAAGGATGTGGTCTTATGTAAATACTCTTTGGTTATCTGTTTCTTTTCTAACTTTAATTTCTTTGCTGTTTCAAGTTGGTCTGCCAGCACAGAGACCACATTATAAAGTCCTTAAGGCAAGATTGTGTCTGATTTATGACTAGAAGTACATCATGAATGTTACCACAACTAGTTGCTGTTTGTGTTTCCTTTGTGCATATGAAATAAAGTGCATTTTTCGGCAATGTCCAAGAGACCTGACAAAATTACTACCATGAATTTCTGTTCTATTAAATTTTTTCCTAAAAAATTTTAAATTTTTCATGAGCATATTTAAATGGCAATGAAACCAGTCATCTTTCTATATTTTTATTTATTAGTAGTACATTTGCCTGTAAACAACTATAATAATTATGACCAAATATGCAACAAATTCACTTCTGCATAGTAATGCCCTGAGAATCCTACTGACTTCAGGCAGTTAAAATTGTATGACAACCCAGAATCTGACCAATTAAAAATTAATTAGATTACTGTTAATATAGTTGAATAATGTTTCATATAAGGAATGCTGAAATTAAAAAAAAATTGAAACACTGTATTGTTTAAAAAAATTAAATTCGCTCCTACTTCATGGTGTAATATGGAAGTGTTGCTTTGCAATATTTTAGTTCAGTTAAACGTCTCCTTAAGAAAAACAAACATCCTGATTTATTATTGCTTGCAGAGTAAATGTTAATGAGTGAAATTTCACTAATGATTAAAATCCATTTTCTAAAGTATCATTTTTCTTTTACGGAGGCTGAGTGCCTTTGTAATAGGTGTGTTTAGGTTTAAAATTATTACTGGTCCTACATCAGTTACTATTTAGCATGTATTAGAAGAATACTTCAATGAAATTTGAGGAATTGTTCTTTGTTTTTAATATATTAATTATGCTATATATTTGAAGTATTTTTAAAACTGTGTGACTGCTTCCCTACAGCAGGAAGTAGCTTCCCCTTATAGTATATTTTGGTTACATAATCCACATATATATACTCATGTCAGCTGAAAATTACCAAGTCATTTGGACTTGACACAATGCTAAAAAAGTGTAGAACTCACATTTCTTGCCATACTGATTCAAGGCACTTGCATATGTGTTTCGAGATTTATTCTTAATATGAGCTATCCTACATTATTTTCCCCACAAACAAATATATATATATACACATGATAATATATACTATGTCTGTATGTAGTATGTGTGTGTTATATAAATACATAATACATATATATCTTTACAATATAGATGTCGCCCTGTTTTTGCAGGGTTCCATGATTTGTAATAGTGTAACTGTAATTTCCCATGCTTTTTCTGTAAACATGGTCCTTGTTTTTCTTAACCAGCCAGGATTGTTTTGCACTTGTAGAATTGTTTTTCATTCCTTTCCCTGGAGTGGAAAAAAATAATTGACCATGTCTTTGTCCTGTAAACTTTCAGAAGTGTTAACCCTTCTCACCAATCCTTAATTGTCTTTAGTAACATATAAAAATAGGAAAATAAACAAGGGCAGCCTTTTTAGTCAGTGCTGCCTGGAAATTCAACTACTACTCTGAAACCCGCGTGTTTCTTCTATTACCAACTGTACAACATATAGATATCTCTTTATTGTAATAGAACTAACACATTGAAGAAATTCATTCTGCAGTTGAGACCAGAAAGGTGTGCAAAGGAAAGCTTTTCACACCATCTAGAAAAGTGGAATATTCTAATCTGCAGTCAAAGTTCATTAATTTCCCACATGTTTCTGTTTTCATTTTAAGGGGTACTGTTTTTAATAGTTGTAAGGCAGAGAAACATGGTCAGATTCTGTTTCAGATGTGCATCTGTGTTACTGTTGAGTTTTTAGTTATAGGTAGACCAGATAGCATTAAGGTTTGTTCTCTGAATGATGTAGATATCCAAACTACAAATGATCCTATAATATAAAAGGTATTCAGTTTTATCATTAGCTTAAATGCATTAATGAGTATTTACATACTAGTCTTAATTTCTTGGCATTGGCAGTTGCAAGTGCTTTGACATTACTGTGATGAAGTTGGATGAATCTTGCATTTGGTTTCTATTTTTCTGACATAACACATTATACTGGCATCATAAGACACTGTGGGATTGGACAATACAGAATATGTAGCAAGATAAAAAGCAGGGTGGCTTTATGATGAAAGACAAAATCAGGTAATAAGAGAACTGAAAATTCTCTGGATAATTCCAGTCTATTCTTTACTAACATATCTACTTATATATCCAGCTCCTAATTTTACTTACACGGTGAAGAAACAGATGAAATAGGTACAAAGGCTGAGGTACATTAATAGGAACAAGAGGAAAAAAAAGCAGGGCAAACCTTGAGACACATGCACACCTTATGTTGAGAGCTATAGGGAGCAGAAGAATATGACATAATATAACAAGGCTTCACCAAAAAAAAGGTGTGAAGGCAAGTGGCATGAGAAAAAGGATAAGGGGAAGATATCTCTGTAACACCTATGTATTTCTTATCTTCCAGCATTTGTTTTCTGAGATTGATGAGGTAGAAGGATTTGCTCTACTGTACTGAATTGCAAGCTCCTCTTACACCAGCACAGTAACGAGATTCAGGAGCTAACAGAAGGTCTGTTCAGGAAGGACTGTTCAAGTAGTCTTGACAATGCCCAAAAAGAGAGCCTCTAAGTTTTAAACTCTCAGTCAGTAATATTTAGAATTCCTAAAAAGATTTTACTAGATGTGATTTCTGCCAGCTGAAAGCTGCTTGTAGTTGTTTAATGCTGGTGACGTCTGTTACTGTTGTAGGCTCACAGGTTTTCTTGATTGCCTACTTTAAATCCTGCAGTTCCTATGCCTGCGAGAGGTACACTGTAAGGAGTCTCAAGGGTTTGTTTGGTAAATCTGCTCAGATGCCATGGTAGGTGATAGGTAACTGCCTGTCAATATCAGTGCCAGCATCTTATTGATTGAAAATCTTTACATGTATCTCTTTCTCAAATTCAATATCGTAATGCTCCACAGTGCCATTTCTCATTATTTTCCTAAAAGATGCTATTATTTTTATACTTTCTTTGACACTGTATTGTACACCATTCAAAGGACATTGCCATTCTCAGTGATATTTTTTCAATTAAAACTTGGAGAAAAATGTGAACAAATCTTTAAAAATTGATCCATTCCAGGCATTTGGGATGAAAACTAACATTTGCTTATTTTAATCTTCAGAAATAGGTTTCCTCTTTCTACAAACTGTAGCTAGTTGTTACTTAAGAAGAATGTGTTTATGCTATCTAGATTGCAAAATTTGCAATAAAACAAAGGGGTTTTGTAAAAATCATAGGATTCAAAAAGGAGTCTTATTTTGAAGGACACATAATAGCAATACTTGTATGAAATTTCCTAGTCATTAAGAGAATAATGGCTACTCACATTTCCCAAATGCAGTCATCCAATGTTTAGAGAAATCTTTATGAAGAAAATGACCAGACATAAAAAGTCCTTCTCTTGTAAGTGCAGGCACTTAATTGACTGCTCTGATCATTAAAATAAATTAGACTACATTCTCCACAACTCCCCATGGAACTTTTATCTCAAGAGAAAATTGTAAAACAATTCACTGTTGCAATGCAAAACAGAAAACCATGTTTTCTATACAGTAGCTGTGCCAAAATATGCAAATTTCTTTTTTCCATTCTCTTTGCTCTGTCGTCCCTTAAACCAGATTACTTTAACTGTGTTCACTTCCTTTCTCTCTTTCTCTCTCTCTCTCTCTCTCTCTCACTCCCCCCTTCTTCACAAGATAGAGTTCAATGTCTGCTTCAAACCTGCTACAATATTTTTGATTTATCAAAGTAGTCTAACTTTTGCATGTGTTTTAAGAGCCTTAACTGGAGGTGGCGATTTTAATAAACTTTGCTTCCATGATGCCACATCTTTTGTGACTGATTAATTTTGCATTCCACATGCTAATGTCGTACTTTTTCTGCTCAAAGTCTGTTGTAGTAATGTAGTATAACTCACTCTATCATCACAGAAAGCACAAACAAGCAACTCTTGAGGTAACCCTTATACCTCTATTGGATTTTTAAATGCTTTTTTTTTACTTATTATTAAAGATACTATGTCTTTCATTTCCTTTAATTTACTTTTTTGAGGTGATCTTAAAAAATTTCTATTCACTTCTAGTCACTTTCTAGGTGCAATATAAATCTTAGAAAAGCAGGGCTTGAAGGTATCTGAAGAGGTCATTTAATCTCCTGCCAGAGTCTGCTCTGCTTAAGTCATTCCTGTCAAACATTTCTTTAACTTGCTTCTAAAGACCTCTAACCTCTTCCGACAAATTTTTATGATGCCTTTCTGTAATCATAGTCTGAATGTTTTTTGATAGTGCATAATTTGATTTTTTCTTGTTACAGTTTAAATTTGATAAATCTTACCCTGCTCAACAAGAATATAAAGAATATTTCTTTTCCCCTCCTTCCCGTGTCCTTTAGCAGTCTTTTTGTTTTCCTAAATCCATCCTTCCTAAAATTTTTTGAGTTGTATCTTCCTCAAAGTTCTGTTCCTAAAATTGGACCCAGTAAGCATCTGGTGTATTGCCAGTGACAGAGAGAATGGTAGGGTGATTTCATACGTATTGCAAGCTACCTTTTATTGTAGTTCCCAATCTGATAGCTTTTTTCATAGCAGTAAAATGTATGTTGACTTATGTGAATGTATGATCCTCTGTAACCCCATATTCCTTTCTACATAATTATCAACAAAATAATCCCTGTCATGCAGTTGGTCACTTGTTCCTAAGTGCTATATCCTCAATCAAAGGGTTGGATCAGCTACTTGATCTCATTGCCTCTACTCTGAGACATATAAATAACTTTAATCATGAACAGGCACATGATCAGCTTAATATTTCATCATAGGACTTCTGCAAAAGTATAATCATACAATTTTAGCCACTGCCGTGGTGGTAATTTACAGATTGTTCTGGAAGCTGTGTTCTGTAACATCTGCAAATAATTTCTATCGGTTTTCAGACATTTGAGGTTTCATTGAGAGATGTAAATAGATATGTATATCTTTATATATATATATTTATGATAGATATATATATGCACACTTTTATTGTTTATTAGTTCCTTGTCCTACAGAAGTCGCTTTAAAAAGAGGCAGAAATAATGATAGTGTTGTCGTGTTGTCAGATTTCTTAAAAGACTGATTATCAAACATCAATTTCAACTTCTTTTTCTTTTAATAACTTTATTTTTTTTCCACTTCCTTATGTCTCTGGGTTTTTTTATAGGTTTATTAGTTTACTCTTTAAAATTAATCTACTGGTTTTTGTACATTTTATAAAAAGATAATGCTTTTTTGTGTTGTGTCAAATTAATTACAAGGGGAATTAAGCATGGAATAGGCAAAGACAAAACCCCCACAGATCTATACGATTATGTAGAAATGGTAACCAAAGGAATACAGAAGTGTTCCTTTTCAATGGCACAGTGCTTTTTTTTATCCAAGTATCTTTTAAGACTTGTTTCAGGCTGTGGAGATCAATGAGTAGCTTTAAGATGCTCCTTCACCTTCCCTCTCTTTATGGATTTCATCTTCTGACAAAGATCTTGATTAAAGAGTTTTATCATTTTCATTAGGAAAGAGAAAGAATGACTCATCTTGGATTCTTTAAAGATATAATACTGCATTTTACTGTAAGTTGGTCTCCTAAATAATTATGTCATGGTCTGAAGTTGTGATTCAAGACAATTTGTTACATTTTGGCTGTGCTCTGTTCTCAGTTTAAAATAATTCTCATCTCCCAAATGCAAACTTTTCTAGGTTGGTATAAACCAATGAAGCTAGGAAAGTAAAATTATTTTTAGAAAAATAGGCTAGGGGGCTTATGTTCAACATGTATGCAAACAACTGTTAAAGTTCCTCAGGCTGTATTCAGCCATACTAAGGTGTGACTGATTTTCAACAGCTTACTTTGGCCCTATCAATATGAAGTTCTGGATTTAAAATATGACATTGGGGGTGGATCCTGCATGTATCTCCTCAAATTCAGATGATTTTTCCCTGGAGACTTGCTTAGTAGCCTGCCACTTATAAAAATGTGATTATTCCAATAGTGGATTTATTTGAAAACCTAATGTTGTTTAAATATTATTTTTTTCATTACACTAGTTAAAAAAAGTATGTGCTTGACAGAACTTTAGAATGGTGCATGTGATGCAGGTGCTTGTGTTTTTTCCCAGCTGCAGGTTCTCTCTCTCAGTAAAAAGAGGGGGCATCATTCACCTCTCTTCCTCCATTTCTCCCTCACTTACTTTTTCTTTCCTAACATCCATATTGCAATTTTCTGCCCTTTCATTAGCTACAGTATTTCTATGGTTCTTCTCTGAGCCACTGAACACTTTAAAAAGGCAGAAAATTATCTAGATTGAGTTTTGCTGCCATTTTAGTAAGTGCTACTTGCCTTCAGAGGGGCCCAATGCTAACACAGTACTGAAGAGGGTGGAATACAGGAACAATTTTTAATGACCAGGAGTTGTTCAGTTGGTTCAGCGGCTTTTTTTGCAGCTATTGTGTCACTAAGTTGAGCAAAAATACTGCTTGTCCCTGCAAGTCTTTTTCCCCTTATCTCCATAAATTATCATGTCTTCCAAATAGTGATTGGCAAAAGGCAGCTTTTGTCTAACCTGTAAATCCTTCATCCCTAATATATACTAATCAAGACGTAC
Source organism: Drymodes brunneopygia (assembly GCA_013400955.1). Classification (NCBI taxonomy): domain Eukaryota; kingdom Metazoa; phylum Chordata; class Aves; order Passeriformes; family Petroicidae; genus Drymodes; species Drymodes brunneopygia. Next base: position 289,349 of record VZTZ01047847.1, on the reverse strand, counting down.
TTTCTTGTTGTCACAAACAAGATAACATAATCAAATAGAAGAAGTCATCAACTACAAATAATGACTTAGCACTAGAAAATGAATGTTACTCCTTTTTATACAACACAGTCTCTTTCTGGAAATTGAAGGAGATACAGTCCTTGATTTTATTTGCACAAACATGCGATGCACAATCCCAAAATACACACAGCTCAAATTTGCATTTAATTCAAAGGTATGACTAAAATTAACATTAATTAAGGTTTGTTTTTTTTTTTTACATAGTGTATATTGGCAGTTGGGTTTGTTTTTTCAAATCTTTCACCTTTTGGTGGAGCTTTTTTCTTTCCTTTTTTTAGGTTGTTTGTTTAGCTCAATTTTCATCTTCTTTCCTCTGTTCTTCAGGTGTTTGGGATTTCTTGTTTATTTGTGCATTTTTATGTGGGTTTTTAGTTCTTTATGGGGTGGCTGTTCTTGTTTGGCTTTGTGTTTGTTCTGATTACTTTTTTATTATATTCATCTAAATTTCAAGTTGCTGCTGATGTCTTCTAGGAATTTCTGCAGCTAATAGCTTTTCTTTCTGAGAAACTGCTAATAATAAGGAATTGCCACATCATACATCTGACACATGTCAAGAATAATGGTAAAGGAGATAATTGTTTATTATTGTAATCATTCAACTTCCAGAAGAAAAAAAAATTGTATTTAAGTGGTATTTGTTATTAAAACCAGTATGGAAGCCATTGCCATTGTGACAAAACAGTGATTTTGGCTACCACTAAAACACATATATTTTGTTTCGTGCCCAAAATTACTCCAAATAAAGCACAAAACAAGACAGTTTGCCAGATTTCAATGCAAAATGAGGTATTACAGACCAGGTGCTTAGTTGCTTTCTTTAGCTATGCCAAACTTTTCTAAGGATGAAGACTTTGTTAGAAGAAATGTAAATATGTGGTACAAATCTGTAGGTATTACTATATAGAACTAATTCAAGGAGTTATTCATCAAAACATACTTCTTTCAAATGGCCATCCTCCATACTGCAATGACAATTATCAGTCTTCAGTAAACACCAAAGAAATGAAACACAGAATACAAGCACTGTAGATCAAAGAGGGGAAAACATATCTTTCAAAATAATCACCTGACAGAAATAATGCTTATTTGAACTTGAAGACTGAATTAGAGTATTGAGCTGACTTGATGGCTACTGACTTTCATTGTTATATAAGATCGAGATTTTGTAGTTGTTTTGAGTTCCTACACTCTTGGCAGACTCTGATGGAAGTTACGATAAAAATGTTATTCTCTATCTCTAAAAATTAGCTGATATTGCTCACAAATTTCTTCTCTCATAAAAAGCAACGCAAATTCATGAAGATAGGGATGAGAAATGATTTTTGCTTTGGGAAAAATTGCAGTTTAAGAGGTAGTAGAAAAGCTCAAGACTTCACTTTAAATAAATAAGCATTCTGAGTTTATGGCTCAGAGCAGTGAAAACTTTCAATGATATATTTCATACCTTAGCAATAGATTTATTTTGCTTTTTCAACAGGTTTTTCAGATCTTTCTAAAAAGTGCATGGAAGGGAACTTGTACATATGATCATCTGTGTAAGCTGGATGAATCAGAACAGTCCACAGTTCTACAGAACTTATCTTGTTTGATGTGACCATAAGGGAAAAAAAAGCTTTTATTCTAGACTGACTAGATATACCTATGATATTTAGGTCTATGAAACCTGAAATATCGCAGCTATTGTTTGTGCTGGAATTTAATCTGGTGAAGGATGTCAAATGCCATGAGAAGGGCTTCTACAGGTACATGAGCAGCAAAAGGAAGACAAGAGAAATCAGGTGCTTGATGATGATTGAGACAGGGGCACTGATGATAGAGAGTACAGAGAAGGCTGAAGTACTGAATGCCTTCTTTGCCTCAGTCTTTACTTCAGAAATAGCTGCTGGGAACCAGGGGGTAAATCTGGAGCAGTAAAGGTGTACCCTTAGTACAAGAGTATCAGCTCAGGGAGTACTTAAAATAATCTGGACATACATGAGTCCATGAGCAGTGATGGGATGCATCTATTAAAGCTGATGGAGGCAGCTGCTGTCATTGCAAGTTGGCATAAATTCACAAGTGAAAGTCAAACACTAGCAACCTGATAACTTTCTGTGATGGAGTGTCTGGCTTGGTGGATGAAGGGAGAGGAGTGGATTGTGTCTATTTTGATTTCACTAAGTCTTTTGACACTGTGTCCCATAATATTTTCATAAAGAAGCTATGGAAATGTAGGCTGGATAAGCAAACAGTGAGGCAGGCTTAAAAATGGGTGACTGGTCAAGCTCAGAGGGCTGTAACCAGTGGCTGAAGTCTAGTTCGAGGCCAGTAACCCTAGGTGTATCCCGTGGGTCAATACTGAATCAAATCCAGTTCAGTATGGTCTGGATGATTGGTTGACTGCAAATGAATAGTAAAACCTTTTCTTTAATTCATTAATTTTTATTAATATTAATATTATTA
>VZTZ01047847.1:0-286840 GCA_013400955.1 Drymodes brunneopygia | reverse complement strand
ATATTTATTAATGTTTATTATGTTTGAACAAATACTGGTTTGTGCTTAATTAGCTTTCTGATACAATGGATGCCATACAGTTAAGAAAAATATAGTTTATTGTCTTTTGATTCAGATGTCTTCTGTCATTTGTATAGGCTGAGACTGGAAGGCAAACATATCTGACAAACTATTTCCAGAAAGCAAGAGCAAAGACAACAAAAACTTGACTGCTGTCTAAAATATTGCAGATTTTTCTTAGGCTTTAAAGATTCACTTTTATTTTTAGACATATATGGCTTTTCCTTTTCCTTTTTCCTTTTCCTTTTTTCCCTTTATTGTATGGCTGTACAGTGATTTTTCTTGAGCTCATAATGAAGTGCTTTTGATCAGCACTAAAAAAGGTCTATTGGTTGAGTCCTTAAATGCAAAACTTGTGATGAGAATAAACTTCAAGGTCTCAGAATGCACTTATCAGATCTACTGTATGAGTAAGTGTCAGGTCCCAGAGCAGATTGCATAAATCTTTCTGGTTGAGCTTGGTGAGTGCAAAGCTTAATACCCATAGGCTTGCAGTCTTTTTGAAGGTGATTATAATTCAGCACCAGCTTTGCATCCTGGATGAAGATTCCCCTTGAACACAAAGTATGTTACATGCTTGTGTGCTAGTGATCAAAATACCCAAAAGGTCGCCAGTCTTCCAATTCTTAAACCTGCAAAATGATGTTAAAATGCTACATTCACTCAACTAAGCTGTAAATTCAGTTATTGTAGATTGAAGACACGGTTCTACCTTATATGCCAAAAACTAATTTAAGTGATGTTAAAATGCTCCATTCACTGAACTAAGCTGTAAATTCAGTTTTTGTAGATTGAAGGCACAATTCTACCTTATATGCCAAAAACTAATTTCAGTCATAATATTTTTTTACTGTACTCCATGGTGCAGCGTAATTCAGAGATTTACTGGAAGATTATAAATGGTATGTTTAAGATTTCATGACATTTTTTTTTCTTGTTTGCACATTCAGGTAAAAATTACTGCTTGTGGAAGCAAATACGTACTTAATTTTTCAAGTCAATATAGGCGGTAGATGTTCTTCCATGATTGTTTAGGATATATTTCCAGTCATACTACACAGATTTTGAAGATTTAGTTGTAGATAAGGAGCAATGTATTAGTTTATGATTTGTTTGTTTTGACTCTTCATTTGGTAATAGTCCTAAGCTTTTCGGTTTCACAATTCTATGAAAAAATTTATTGTGGTTTTGTACATTTACTGTGAATTGTAAGTTTTGTAATATCAATTGTGTCCAACCTCTCACTACCAAAATACTGAAGGTAACAAATAGAGTGTTATTGTAACAGCCTATTAAAAATACTTTTAAAAATCTATTAACCTCATATGAAATATTTTCTTTATTAAACTGAAGTACAGTGTGATCTCAAATGTTAAAGAATCTACTGCTGAAAATTTCCTCCTACTTTTAAGAGTGTAGCATAAGTCAAAGAACAGCTAAAAAAAATCCTAACATTCTTTGAGTAATTATTTTTGTTTTTCAGTGATTACAAAGTAACAAACTACTTTGCAAAATTCACTGATTCACATGAAGTCATGCTTTCAGCCCTTGATCAGATATATTTTAAGCCTACTTTAGCTCAACAATTTAATCTTCCCTTGATGGTCAAGTTTTAAGATCATTTTGTTTCAACATCAGTACTTTCCTAGGAAAGGAATATAAGCTTTTTCGCTTGGAAAACAAGTCCATTTGTCGTTCCTATACCCTGTTGAGAGGTATTACAGAATGCTTCTTCCCTGGCTTTGTGGTCACATCCAAAACATTGACTATAACGTCAAATGAAGAGCAAAATTTGTTCCAAGTATGTGAACTTAAACTGGTTTATCAGATCAGTAAGTGGACTCCCTCTTCCACTAAAAGTTAACAAAAACATTCTTAAAAGTTTTCAGCTATAGAGATACCTTTGGAGAAGTATACTGATATGAGTTAGAACGACTCAAAATTTAGCTGTATCATACTGCTATGTCCTGTTTAATTTTATGTTTATTTCAATGACTATTGATTGTGTATAATAATACAGTTTCCCTGTACTGTGTCTAATATACCACTGTTACATGGATATGAGGTGCTATAAGGTAGATAAATAGCCATAAAAGAATCTTACCCCTCACAGTGGTTACACTTAAAACCTATCAGGTGGTGAACTAACCCATTTTTTAGTCCTAATATCAACTGATGTTTACCTTCTTATCTGTATCATGTGCCTGTTTCTCTCTCTTTTCCTTGACATACAGATAAACATACATACACACAGAAATATGTACAATGATATGTACATTGTGTGTATGGGATGATATGTGCACAAATACACTCATATTTTATGAACTCTTCCCTGGCAATTGTACCTTTTCTGTTGACATGTAGAGATTGACCAGAGGTGAGGAAAAGGATCATCACTGAAGATGAATCAAGTTTCCTGTTCTTCAATCTGTTCATCAAGCTTATGCACAGTATAAAGTTGTAGCAGTTAGTTATAGCCATAACAGTATTTATATTTGAATTCCATTTGGGATACTGTAAGGAAGTTCCAGCAAAGTTTATCATAGTTTTCACTCTTGTGTTTGTACTTAAATCAGTATAAATAATAGTTGTACTGGGATAACACCACTCAAACCAGGGGCAGTAGTAAGATCACCATTTTCATAAAAATCCCTACTTATTTCTGAGTCTGTTAGAACAGTAAAGCTTCATAAGTTCTGATACCACTATGGAGGTCATGTTGTTCTCATGCTAATGAGAAGACTGCATTTCAACCTAAACAGCAGCATTGAATTAGTCAGTAATAGTCAAAATCTTTCACTACCTCTATTCCCCTAAATTTATAGTTATCTGAGTCAGTATACAAAGCCAAAAGGACTTTTTCCTAGACAGATTCATTTTACTCAACTACAGGAAACTATGATCTGTACAAAGTAAGATAGTTTGGGGTTTTTTTCTCTTTTGGGCAGGGAGGTATTTTTCTCCCCTTCATATTTGTTTATACTGTCAAACTTCTACAATAAAGAATTTTTAAGGTTCTTTTGTTTGCTAAAGGTGAAACTATTTCTCCTAAATGTGAGTTTTGCAGTTACTAGGACTGCCAAGCGTGTGAAATTATGATTTTGGAAACAAGTGAATGCTATTCTTGTAGTCAAATTTTTACATTCTGCTGCTTTTTTAAAAGTACTTTTATTACACATGCTAGTTATCTGAAGGAGAAACATAAAAATATGCCACAGGTTTTAAAAAATTAATATTTTCCATGATAAGGAAAAATAAAAAAGCTGGACCAGAGAAATACATTAATGTAACAGCCACTTATAAAAAATTGGAATGAAACTCTAGTTGTGTGAGTCCACTGCTATACTGGCTGTATCACAGTATTCAGGAATAATTATAGGATAAACACTGAAATCCCTTTCCAGGTACTTTTTTCTTTTCCCTTTTTATTTTAAATGCAGAAAGCATAACGATTTTGAGGTGAAGACTCGGGCAACCAAGGCTCCTTTCCATGGAAATAAGATGCTCACTTGACAATAGTGTCCTTAGAAATATGAACAGCAATTCTCCACTCTGGTGAGTTAGTCGTTCCTAAGGTCACACAGGGCAGCAGAACTGTAGGTGCTTGCTGTTTCTGAACAGTCTATGGAATGAGACATGATTCTTATGCATAGCTGTCTTGGCTCTGAATATCTAAATTCTGCCTGAACAACACTTCATTTTACCCAGTATTTGTCTCAGCTTCTCATCTAGTCTGTTAATGAGATCAGAATCTCATGTATTTCCTTATTTCCCATTTCTGTATAATGTTGCTACTTCCTCTGTTGTGACTTCAGATCCTATTGCTTATGATAAATCTTATTATCAGTTTTGTCACTAGGTATTGAAGAGGCTGTCAACATGTTAGGAAAAGAAACCTTAGCAATATGATCTGAAACTGAATTCCCTTTTGAAACACTTGGCACTTTAGATCAGAAAGTTAGTAGTATTCTCTGTTTATTTTCATAAATATTTTTAAAACAGCTTATCCTTTGAGAATGGCCATCAGTATTTTTTTCCCCAGCTGGAGATGGTGTCAGTAAAAGTGCAGCATATTTACAGCTAGTGACGAGTTCTTGACTGACTGTATCCAGCAAGGGGTGTTTAGGAATGCAACAGTCAAACTCTTTTCCTGAGAGACTGTGCTTTTGCTTTACAAGGTCCAGCTTCTACTGACTTAGTGATCAATTTGATATCTTGTTTCAGAATCTCTGTTTTGACCAGGTACATTAGACAACATCAAACTAGCCCCCTTCAAGAAAGCTTGTTATGTATGAATATCCTTGACCTTATGTGAGACGTTATGGGTCTGGTTCAGGTAGCATTTTTGTCATGTTGTGAGGGCAAAATTGTAGTTGAACTTAAAATTCCTGCTGGTTCTTGGAGCATAGGTAATGTACTGCTACTGAGAAAAACATAGAGGGGAAGGGAAAAGGGAATAAATCCCACTGCTTGTAGTTCCTTGGTCCTTAAAGCATACAGATTGGTTTGGCTTTGGTTTTTGTGGGGCCTTTTGTTTTGGCTCAGTTTGGGCTTAATAAATGGAGTATTTCTCATGTTTTATAAGAACATCTTCTTGTAGCAAAATTCACTCTTCTTTTCCCTGTCCAACTGGTAAAAAATTTTACTAGCATTTGCCCTTACAATAGCTGAATCTAACAGATGAAAGAATAAAAGCCACAGAGGGCATAGATGAAAATCCATGCTGATTCACCTGTATGTTACCAAATTAACACCTGTTCACCATAATCTTTCACCACAATTGCCTCTTATCTAACTACATATATCCTGTGGTTGCTATCTTTGAGAATTTGTCTGCCTTCTTTAAGCTGCATTGAATGATAACAGTGATTTCAGCTGGAGTGTTTATCTCAAAAAACACTTTTCCAATTGTATTCAACATTAAAAAAATCTTTTTAGTGATCCTTATTCTTATACTTAGACTGCATTTGTTAAATAGGAACTAGATTTGTTGTCTGTGTTAACACAAAAATACCGGTAACAGTGTTTCCTTACAGTATTAGGGATGATACACATTTATCTAAATTTATAAGTAAGAGAAAAGTGTATGCTTATATGTGGTGTTCTGGTATGCGCAGATATATGTATTTCTGTGGCAGTCCTTCTATCCTGATTTTGGTAGCCTGAAGATATCATTTCAGGTAAATGTGTTCAGTTGGGACAATTAGGACTGGATTTTGAATATCTAAGTTAATAGAGAGACTTAAGGGAGTTAATAGAGTGGCCATAGTGAATATTTTTTCACTCTGTTAGAGCAAAGTATTTTTATGTAGCTATTAGTTAAATCAAATGTGAATGTTACTAAAAGTTGCATAACACTTTCTTATGACAATATGGGAATAAAACCCCTTAAGTGACTTCCGTATGTTTGATCCATATCAAACAAAGTAGCTGGTAAAAACAATCACTGTGACTTCAAATACTGGTTGATATCTATGCTACTTCCTGACATTCTTTACTAAAATTGCATTGAGTGAAATTGAAACCAACCCATTATACTTTTCCAAGGTTTGACTTCTAAAAATAAGGAAAATTATAAATTTTGGCTTTTAAGACTCAAAAATGGGCACTGTCTATATGCCTAAAACTTGGATTTTGAAATAATTTAAAAGACATGCAGATGAGGGTATTAAAATTGTCAAATATTATTTGGTTTTGTTGGAAGATTAGGATATAATGAATTTTTGAGTAAGAGAGAAGTAAATTCTCGTGCTTCTACTTGATGGCTTGAAAATGATGAGTAAGGACAATAGAAAAAATGGATTGGAACCAGTCAGGCAGCAATTCTAATAAGTGTGTGGGTCTAAGGCTTCCTATGAGTAGATTTCTTGTGACAAATTATAAACATGACTTAACATGGCAGACCTTGACGATACCAAGAACAAAGACTGTGAAGTGTGATTGTTGTGAACAGGTTCACACGCTTCTGTAGCAATACTGAAACAGCAGGCATCAAGGAATGTTCAGTATAATTAATATATCAACCTGAAGGATCCTTCATATGTGTCTCTGCTTCTTATTATCCAAAATAGAGCATACTCACTATATTTTCTGTGATTACTCTAAGTGATTCATTTCCTACAGATGCACAGTGAGCTCCGCTTCTGAATTAATTAGTGTATCTATATATGTGTGTTGTCTCTACAAAAACAATTCTGTTGGTCAAAAATTGCAGGAGTCCTGAAGTCTTTCCCTAATCTGAAATTAATACCTATTGTTGTTTAATTCACCCCAAAAAACAGATGGAACAAGACAACTACCAATGCAATCTGAAGTTCTCAGTATTTAGGCTTTGGTAAAAGTACAGGCAGCATAAAGTCTAGGGATAAGAATCTATAGCTGAGAATACTGTATCACTAACCCCAGAATTCACGTTGTCATCATTAACCTTGACAAAGCAAACATGATCTCACCACTGCCTGTTCTCCCTTAGTCTGTCCTATTTCTATTTTTGAGGTATGTAAACTTTAATCGCAGTAAAGAACATTTTCCTTTGATTACAAGAGTAGGTGTCTTTCTCTTTCCAGCACATAGTGAGCATTGTAATGGTTTAGAAATTACATTCCCCAATCCTGTGCCCCTCTAAGACTCTCTAGCTGCTCTGTCGCACCCTGCTTTCCTTTTGTCCTTGCCCCTGTGGCAGACTGGAGAGGAGACTTGGAGGTCCATAAGGTAAAGATCATGGGTTGAGATAAGGACAGTGTTTTGGAAACAGCAATCAAACAAGAAAACACAGTGTAACAGCAACAACAGTAATGACAGAGGGAAAAAGAAAGAACAGATTCACATGGGAAGCCCAGGACAATACACACCACCAGGCTGCTCCTTCCACTACATTTACTCAACTGAACAAGAACTCCTTCTCAGAAGAGTCCCTTTCCCCTGCCACTAGCAATGATATGAGATGGTGTAGAATAACCTCTGGGTCCTAGCCATGCCACCTCCCAGCAATTGTAATAATTAACCTGTCCTTTCCAGAAGCTGAAAGGGCATGCAATGGGAAATATGGGGAAAAAGCAGAGGAAAGCATCCTGTATGTGGCTGGAAGAGCAGCTAGCACTTGCCATGCAGTTGGTGTTTGGCAGGCTGACATGTCTCCTTCAGATTGTCACATCCTTGTTTGAACAGCCCCCAGACCTTTGCCTGTACATTCTGATCCAAAGCATATTGTGGTATGTGGCTTTGGAATCACAGACCTTAAGTCACTGTCCTCTTTGTGAAAATATGGGTGTTCCTCTGGAAAAATATAGGTATCTGTATAGTCATCTAGTTGGCAACACGGAATTTCACATCTAATTATTTCCTGATTTCTATGCTGTTTCATGTATCAAGCTGAAACATTGAAATGGTTACCAATAAGTTTGGAGATGAATTGTGAAAGTATCATATTATTATTTCAACTTTAAAAAAATGTAATAATAATAGTATCAAGCTCAGTTTTAATTTATAAAAGGATGCACTGGAGGCAAGCATAGGAAGCATGTGCACTGCAAAGCATGGTGTTTTTCAACTTCTACTTTGAAATATGCTTACTCAGGCATACTGCAAAAACTCAACTTTCATTGTAGCCAGTGGTATTTTGACATCCAGAACTTCTCTTAGTAGGAAGTAGGAACTCACAAGATCAGTCTCCCAAAGAGAAAAAGAAATCTGAAAATAAGATTGGACATTACCTAGCAAAAGGCTCCTACAACATTCTTGGTAAGATAAATTAGAATATCCAGTGATGGGTTGTGACAAAAAGTTATATATTTAGCAGTTTTTGAACAAAAGCAGCTATTTTTGCAACAGAAAGATAAAGGTCTTTCTCTGCAGAAGACTATGTCTATACTGAATGCTTCAAAAGAATCATTCCAAGTTATCCTAAGAAAAATATTTTTGTGGTTAGAAGATATACTAATTATATCTATGGATTTATATGTAAGTCTATGTATATATGTTTCAGTGCCATGATTTAACCCCATTTAACTAAACACCATTCAGTTGCTTGCTCATCCCCCTCAACAGCAGGATCAGATAGAGAATTGAAGGATTTTTAGGAATATGTAGGAATTTCTTTTAAATAGCATTAAAAAGTTTTCAAAGGACCATTTTAAAATATATATTACAAGATTTCCCACTTTCTTTTCATATCTCTGCAAGACAATATGATTATGAACAGAAGTAAATGTTAGAGAGTCCAGGGCCATAATTTTACATCTTGTAGCTCAGATAGTATTTATTGATTGTTTTCACATTAGCTGATCTAACTCCAACACCATTAATGGATTAATATGTATTTGTAAAATTTCATTTTCCATTTTAGCCAAGCGACCAGCACAGGCTCTGTAGATGTACTACCTAAGAGTGGTACAGCATATTTCAGGCTATAAGCTACAAATTTTATACCATCATATGATTTTACTCTTCAAAAATTACTCGGACATTCCCAATATAATTGACTTAGAAGTATGTACATTTCTTAGATTCCTACTATACCATGGTCCCCAGGCAAAGATTTCATGGGAGTGAGAATTTTCCTTGGAAGTGGGCAATTAGCTGAAGAAAAAAGAATCAATTTCTTATCACTTAGTCAGAGTCATAGAAGTTACTGTAATCTCATATCTATTTTTCATTTAAGTCTCCATGTTATTTGCTAAGCTTGAACAGAAGAAAAAAGGAGGAAAAAATTAAATCCACTGAGTATCTTCTATCAATGAGAAAGCTTCTGATTGCTGTAGAAACAGCATTAGTACCTCTAAAGAAAAAAAAATTGCACCAAAATCCAACCTGTCTACTAAATAGCTGGCCACTGCTATCTAAATAAAGAATAATATTTACATTTAGCATCTGAACTACTCACAGAGTGGACTGATTTCATTTAAGAAGATGATGGATGAGTTAAATATTTGGGTAAGATAAATTTACCGTCATATGTTACGTGTGTGTGTTTGTCAGTGGAAAATGCACATATGTATATACATAAAATGTAAATACAAAGCTACAAGTAATTAGAACGATTGAAACTCTGCAGTGATGGAGTTTTGGTGCAATTGCCTTATGAAGCTCTCATTTGAAGGAATACTCAGTCTAATTAAGTTTAGGTAATATCTTAAACTCTCCTTCTGCTCGTTGCATTAATATGAGTAATCTCTTATCCCTGCAAAGAAATTTGCCATATTGCAGTCATGTCATCTAAGCTATCTGGAGCTATTTTGTAAACAGTATTTCATAGAACCCTAAAACACAAAATATAAGAAACATAATAAGCCCTTTCCTATTGTGATATCATCCTGCAATGAGTTCAAAGCAGTTCAATTTCTCTAGCAGATTATTAATTGTAGAAACAAGTGCCTTAATCTGTTTATAAACTGTCCTAAATGTAGTGATTTTGAGTAATAAGGATAAGTAATAAATACCTCAGGATATCATTTTGATAATGTAGCCTATTCAAAATTACAAGTTATTAAAGTAGATGTCAACATAATAATTTGAAATACACCAAAGTACATTCACACCCACATTAGGACATGGCAATGAAATATTTTGTTTCGGTAACAAGTTAACAGAGAAAAGGATTATGTGCAATAAGTCACATTATGAGTGAACTGATGTATTTAACAAGCTTTTTAAGGTTTTCTGTTTAAAACAGGAGCTTAAACCAAGCATTTTATAATACAGAAGTCTCACATTCTAAACTTTCAGATGTCTTTTTCTCAATGGAGATAAATTGTATGTATATTTCATTGTATTAAGCTTTAGATATCTGGATTCAATTTAAACATAAATTATTAATCACACCAAATGTGTTACAGAATTTGCTTGAGTCATTTGAAATAAAATCAAAAAATGTTAGGCAGCAAACCTGAGAAATACTCAATAAATAAAACGACGTAGGTCTATTCTACTCAATAGATCATTCCATGTAGAATTGAGTTTGGAGAAGCATTTCATAATTCATTGTTGGAAAAACCCTTGCTGGTGTAGTCAAGCAAGAAAATTACCCCCAAAGCCCACAAGATTTATAATGCTTAGAAAACAAAAAGAAAAAAAATGGCAACAAAAGATAAGGGCAATTCAAAACCTAATGAGACATTTTAGGCCTCATTTACGTCTCTAACCTGATGCAATTCTTCAAAATGTTTTTCTTACAAATTTGCATACTAAAAGCTTATTCTTCCCTAACCAAAATAATGATATTTCCCACACTATACTAAAGTTACAATTAGTTTAAAAGCTACTTACAGTCACTTCTAAACGATGACTAGTGTATCATTTTTAAATTCACACCTCTATTAGAGCTGACAGTGCAACCAAATACTTTTTTTCTTGTTATATGATGCCTGTAAATTTAAAACAGAGGTTTTACGGATCATTACTACAAAGCAAGGTAATTTCATCAGTGTACAGCCTATTTTGCTAGACAAGTCTATTTTTTTTAATTAAATGTAAATTTAAAAAATCCAAGTATGTGGATAAATGTCTTTTGATTGGGTAAGCATCATCTGATGAATAGTGTATATATGGATTTCCAAAGGCTTTCAATGAAATCCCCTTGTCAAAGGCTTTTAGGGAAATCAAGCAGCCGTGACATAAGGAAGGTCCTTGCATGGATAACTGATTGGTAGAAAGAAACACACCAGGCATATGTTCCCTGTAATCAGTAAAGCAAATTGAAAAACTAAGGCTCCCTTCATCAGAGGATATCCATCCTATGGGCTGTGCATGTCCATGCAAGTGTGTGGTTAAAGAACCAGACTTCTAGTTCTGTTTCTATTTTGCTTCTCAATTGCAATTTGAATTTTAATTGAGATTTGATATTTTCAGAAGTGGAATAAATATTGTTGTTAAAATAACAAGAGGAAACAGAATATCTGTTTATTCTTCTTAGCTGTGTATGAATTTTTTAATCTGGTTCAAAGTTTAAAATATTTCAGATTAGATGAAATATTTGGGGCTAAGATGATTAGTGGAAATATTTAATGCAAAAGAGAAATTATATAATTATGGAATATTTTATGATGTGTTTAAGACACAAACTTTAGGTGCACATAAGCATGATGAGTGACATCAAATATTATAAAATGATGAAGGTTATAAAATGCAAGGATAGTATGGATTTAAAATTCCTTTTAAGGTATGGCCATTACACAGGAAAGTGCTTTTTAGGATAGATGCTTACCTAAGAATTGTTAAATTTTTCATGCACAGCCCTGAAGCGAGAAATCTGTCACCTGAAATTATCTTTGCTTTGTGTGTTTTCACACTTCTGTTAACACTGAACTGTTAATTGATACACACAGGAGACACACACAAAAAAAGTAAGATTGTGGACAGCATGCTGCCACTTTACGGATTAAAAAGCTCACAAGGCTTCCTCCAAAAACTGATGCTAAGTAACTTTTGCTTTTATATTAGCTTTTTACATTATTCTTTGAATACATCAAAACTGTTGATCAGTTTTAGACAAATAAAGCAGAGGAATATGAATCTGAAATAATTTTCTTTAACATTCCCTGAAAATTGATATTTGAGTAGTGGGGAAAGATCCAAAATTATACCCCAGCTCTGTAGAAGGAGTATAATGAATTTAACTATATTATTGTAATTCCATAGATATTTGACAGTTAGAATGAAACCACATAAATCCCTTTATAAAGGTGCTGTTTATGGAAGTATCTGTTTCCTAAACAAATTAGACTACAAGTTTTTTGAAGCCTGTTGTTTAGTACCCAGTAACATTAGGATCTCAGAAACTTATGCAAGCTTTATCTGAGCCCTCTGACAGGTGTGATTAGTATCTTAGGTGGATGTAATAGAAATAGGTGAATACATAATATTGTCTAACGCTTTCTGAAACATATTTCTTAAACTGTAGCATATTTAGGTATTAGACCAAGGTCTAGAAAAAGGAGCCCAAATCATTCCTTAGAAAAAATTCTGTGTCCAATACCTATTTCAAAAATTCCTCTCTTAGTTACTGCCTAACTTTGGCGGGACCTTAACTCCAAATGCCCTGGATTTTTGACATAGAATAACAACAGCCTATATTTCTTTGCATAAAAAAAAGCCTCGATCTTGGCAACTGAGTAATCGTATGTCTAGCTAATTCCTACATATTGTTAGAGATCCTGAGGCTTTGTCCAAGACCAAGAAAACAATCAGTCCAGCAAAGCTTCTAGGGTTACATCTGCCTTCTTAAAGAATGCTGCAGATACTAGATGCTACATGCTCTTTCTGGATTGAGATACATAATTAGAAATTCTTCATCTCTTCCTAGAATTATGTACTGTGCAAAATAGAATTCAAGGTTCCTTGGGCCAGCAAAATGGCAAAAAACCCACCAACCTTAAATTTGTAGCCTCAAAGCAAAAACAGTACAGCTGGAAAAATAAAAAAGGCTTGACATTTACCACTCTTGTTTTTCTGTGAAGTAACCACATTAAAGTACTACGTCAGCAACTTTACATTCCCTGTTTCCTCCCTCTCTCCAAGGCAATTCCCCTGAATAAACAGACACACTTTTCTTAACAGAACAGAAGGCAAGTGTATCCTCTTGAAATAGTACTACAAAAGAAAAAAAAAACAAAAAAGCAAAAACTGTCTGTTCCTCAATTTTGGGAAAAAAATGGCTTATAGTCTCAAGTTTTAAAGATATTCTCAGATATAAGATGCCAAGTTGAAGGAGGAGCCACATTATATCCCTATGCTCGCAGATTTTAAGCCTCAGACATTTCAAACAGCTTGCCCATTATCTGTTTGTAAATACCTGCACATAAGGGGTCCTAAGTGGGATCTTAAGCCACCCCAGCTCAGTCTATTTGCCTTGTGCTTTAAGAACCAAATTTCGACATCCTGTATCAGAAGCTTTCTCTTAAGAAGGTCTGAATTTCATACTGCAAACCAGTTGTCTAACATTAATTATATAGTATGTAATTTTCAGCTTTGTTAGTCTCTTCTAGCTTTTATGTTGATCAATGATCATTGTGAGAATATAAGAAAGATTTTTCATCGCTAGTCCACTGAAGGAAATTTTGCCAAGTCTTGTGGCAGGCAGACATACCTTCTATAGGTATTGCAAAATCTTACTGCCTTCACTTACATTACAATGGCCCTTTGTTTTCCTTGTGCTTTATAAACCTCTCTGTCATAGTTATTTTCAGTAGTTCTTCACCCTTCTGTTTCTCTTGTCACCCGACTACATTCATGTTGGCATACAGAACTGATGTTATTTTCTGCCCATATGGTCTCAGTGAGTTAATCCATCTCTAGATTGATGTACATCAGTGCTGAGCACTCTTAAATATTTTCTTGTGAATTTCCATCTGGAAGTCAACATCTCACCTCCTGTCTTTCTAATATCTTTTTTTCGCAATTGCATAGATTCCTCAGAGCACATGGAAAATTGAAATTGCCCCATTTTAAATTCTGTTTCTTTTGCTTTTCCTCTTTCTGTAGCACTGGCAGCTACTGCATTATTGTATCAGACATTTATTTTTATTTGAATTGCATGAGTTAATTAATTAACATTTATATTTCAAAATAATGAAAAAAAGGTCTGCAGCTGTATTTTCCTTAAAAAATGTTTTTTTATTATTGCTAGGTGTTGGATGATTGAGAGAGGAAAAACCTGTATATAGGAATCTGTGTTTGTTTCACAAATGTAAGCATTTCTCATTTATAAATAACATAAGGTCTTCACAGTTCACTCTCTTGGTTTCAGTAGTAATATTTTAATAAGTTTCTTATTTAAACAAAGTAATTATTTTTCATATTTTGGTATCTTATCTTAATTTGTGATGCCAAAGAACCAAGCAGTTCTACTTTCCCCCTTTAAATAGGTTTTTCAGAATTCATCATCTCTAAATTGCAGTAGTGCTCTTTTCAAGGATCCCAAAACATAATAAAACTTTGGTAAGGGCCTTTGTGACAATAAGATGAATTAAGCTTGGTGCTTTAAATGTTTTATTGGTTAGTCTCACTTTAATTTATTAATTATCTCTCTCTTATTTACAAAAGAGTAATTTTTAAGTACAGACAGACATTTTTGTCTTATTCTAATCAAGAAATCATAAGAAAATATCTGTGGGAGTTATTCATAATAATAGAGATTTATCTGTAATTCTATTTGCTTTTTGACATTTAAATATTAATTAAATGTGTCTACATAGGTATCTGTTTTTTATTTCTTTTTCATTGTTTACATTGCCAACATTCTAATGCTTTCAAATAGCACAAGGGTAGAGTTAATGCATCAAGCTTCATCCTTTGACGATTGTGGCTATGAAACCAGAGTAGCTCACTCAGGAGAGTGGCTGCTTTGCTTCTTTTGTCACCAGAGAAGTGTTGTGCTGTGAGCAGCAGCAGTTCATATAGTGCTGTGCAAGCGTGCTATTGTGTGGCAGTGACACTGCTCACACTGCAATGGCAAGTGCCTCCTTTTCCCTGCCCCAATCCCCACCCCATGCCCCAATGTTATCAGTGGCTAATTGAAACTCTGAAGATGTTTTTAAGACTTTTCTTAAGCCTGGCAAAAGCTGAAGTTAAAACAAATATTTCTTATATCCTTCTGGTCTATGGATGGTATACCAAGCTTTTAAATCTGTTAGCAACCAGCATAAACTGAATTATCTGCAGCCTGGCATAAATTATACTGTGAGATCCACAGCAGGATGAGTACTGGAGAAATGCAAAGATCACAATTACACATATCCATGTTTCTTAGACACAGATGAAGGATTTTAGCTTTCAGAAACCTTAGTAAGCCCTGTAATTTTAAAGATTGTTTTAAAATTATTCTGATAACACAAACCGGTTGTAGATAATGATTAAATTTATAGTCTTCACATGTTATAAACAGTAAGGACATGGTTCCACAAAAGTACACTTTGAAGGGTTTTTCAGTATGTTACTGTGAATTTTTTTCTTGCATGTCAAATATCTATTCTATATAATATTACAAAAATGAGCTGAAATTAACCTGAAATATGTCAAGCTATTGGGTGTTTCATATCAAGTCACAACGTATCTGGCTATTGCTTAGTATTACTATGAAGTCCATTTAGAAATATATCATTTCCTTATGAAAAATAAACTCTTCTAGGTACATTTATGGCTTTGCATCAAAGTCTTTAACAGAAGATAAGGTGAACTGTGTAATAATTTATAAGTGAGCTTAAAAAATAAGCAGCAAAAATCAAAAAAAGCATTTATATGTCCCAAAGTGTAATCAATACAATACAGAATATAATCCTGACATTTTTATTCTTGACAGTTCTAACAAGTACCTTCACTGTGGTAAAGTGTAAGCCTCTGAAGATAAACACAGACATTTCAGAAAGCAGATGCAGAGATGCACCAAACATTTTTAGAGGAAGTTTCTATCTTTCAGGAATGTCTACTAAAAAAGAAAAAATATGGCAGCTATGACAAGATCAGTAAATAGGACAACCTAACAGGCAATGATACTGGATAAAATTAGCACTTAGAAAAGAGCGGGACCAGGGTATCTGGATGACTGAAAATAAAATGTGGATGGCTCAGCCTGCAATCTTTCCCAGAATATGCGTTACCATATCTTTTGCCCCATTTCTCTTTTTAAAATACCACCTTCCATTCGCTTTGCTTCCACCAGCACAGTGATGAGCTATTTGTAGATGCTGTGGAAGATACCTCTGCTACAGCACTGTGGAGTTGCTAAGATCTAAATCACTTTAGTGATGAATAGAAATATTACTAGTATTATTGTAAAATCTTATCATTCTGTCAGCAAAACAAAAAGAAAGGAACAAGAATTGTTTATGCCACAAAGCCATATTTTCAACTGTGTTTTCCTGATATTAAATCTAAATTGATGAGTCAGTGATGGATGGGAATAGATCCCTTATGTATAATGCTCAAAATTTAATAAATAACCACCACCAAACAAGCTAAAATCAGAAGCATAAACTGTCAAGAGATTTCTGAAAAATGGGAGGAGAAAAGGGTTTGATTTCATAGAAAGAAGTGTGAATACTAGAATTCTGGTTATCACCTCAGAAAACCACCTGTACACTGTACCAGCTGCAACTTGGTGTCAAATAGTGCAGGAACATGGGCAATAAACTTTCCATGTCTCTTTCTACCTACTGGTCTGTGATTTCTCCCACATCCTGAGATGTACATTGTTACATCTGGCTCTGCTATTTAAATGTACACACAATGGATGTTATAAATGTTGCCTTCTCTAGTGCAAAAGAAGGGCTTTATGGAGAGTTGCAAGCCATATGTTCTCTAATAAAAATCTTTTCCAGATGAACTACTGAAATCAGTTTGACCTTTTTTCAAAATTAATATGTAGCTGCCAAATTTTGCATGGTATTTATCATTCATTTTTGCCACATCTCTAATTCTAGTTCATATGAATCCTAGCAATATTATCTTTGAGTAGTGCAAAAATTAATTCTGACTATTTCTTAGCATATTTTTATTATAGTTAAATGACATTTGCAAAAGGATATCTTTACCTTTTATATTTTATTACATTTGGGTTTAATGAAGATGTAAATTTACTTAGTGCGCAATAGCTTGCAAATATGAAGATCTAGCTTGCTTTAATAGACAGAGTAGCATTTTGGAATCAATCATTTCTCATAATTTAAAGAAATCTCATTCAGGGGACAACAGTTTGCTGTTATCCTTTACTTCATTCAGTGACCTGGACTGTGTCTTCTGCTTGCTAATTTTTGCTTTTTAATGGGGAGGTTGTGATGTTTTGATCACTTCACAAGGAATTAAGCTGAAAAATCACCGATTTATTTATCATAATCAGCTAAATAGCTCTCAGGTGGCCATGTCTTTTGTTAACTGGTTTTGACTATGTATTTGCTTATTTTATGTACATGCAGTTACTAGAATACTACATAAGCATGCAGAGTTCAAGCACCAAAATATCTTTGCAGCATTAAGGCCTTGGCAATGGAAAAATCCATCTTCCATTGCTCCAACAGAAACTGTGCTGTGAAATTGTATTATGGTGGGCAGAATCACATGTGCTCCAGTGGAATTGTTGTTACAAAGGAAGAGTATCCAACAGTGTGATTTGCATCATGCTGTGTGAGCCGCCTACACTTTTCAGCAGTTGGTTCTGTGTCTGTAATTTATTGCTCTAGAAACCATTATAATAATATAAGAAATGCTGCAGCAAGTGTAGAGGGAAGAGCACATCACAGTCAGACTGTAATGACTATTTAGACTATTTAAACTCACTCAGCTTGTTTTACATCAGAAAAGCAAGTCCTTTTCAATTACCTATTTTAAGCATTTTACTTGGCTTTCTGGTCTCATAGTGGTTCAGTTTAAATATACTGTTACACATTTTAAGATAGTTTATGATCATAACTGTCCAAAAATTCAAGACTAAGTATAAAGCAGTGAAATCAAAAATTTCCACCTTGAAGAAAAATGACAAAAGGGATGCTATTTCCTGCATGAGAAAATGGTCTCGTTCTCACATTAGTACTCCTTAGTATATGAAAAAAGTCTGATGGAATCTCTCTGTAAATCAGCTGTACAATTATTTGTATTTTTGAAAACAAGGACATTTAATATATGAATATTATGGACTTCTTCATTAGGTAGGAGGGACATAGTCAGAGTGGGGTTTTGTAGCTCAGATTTTTAATAAATGTAAGTATCATGGAGGGGGAGGGCCAGTATAAGAAAGAAATGCCTGAGGCTGCTAAAAGTCATTCAGTGGGCCAAATGGGGACTTCCAGCTGGTGGTCCAATTTCACCTCTTCAGTCTTGTTTTAAGCACAGGACATGGCCCATAATTTTTTGTCCTCTGGAATTTTTATCGTATGTCTTTCAGCGCACAGCTTGCTTCTGTGTTTCTACTGTCCTGCAAAATGAGAGCAATTTTTGTCAAGATTATTGTCCTTTTATCTTCTGCAGGATAAAACCAATTTTTATAACTGCATCCAAATTCTTGTTTTGACAGGAGGAAAACACTGATGTAATGTTCTGGTTTTATTCCTTGTCCTTCATTTATTCTGACTCAGTTCTTTTCCATCTCTATTTTGCATATTTTTTCTTAATTTTCTAAAATGCATAATCTAGAGTAGAGGTGACAAAAAAGTTTTGATTCTAGAATCCGTTAAACCTCTTTTATTGTAGATTTCTGTACTACCCTTTCCACAAAGTTTTCTCTTCTGCCTGTCACTCGCTGACTCCACTCCAATGAACATTCCTTTTCTCTTTTGGCAGAGCTCATTTACAAATCCTAAATGTTCCTCTCTGTCAGTTTACCTCTTTGTCTCTTTTATTACCATTGTTCTTCATTCCCAGAGCTCTTTTCTGTCACATCCTTTGCTTCTAGCTTGTTACTACCTTTCCTTAAGCTATTTCTGCATTTCATTCATATTTAATGTTTCCACAGTTCTAAAATCAGTATAGTCACTTCCTTAACCTCCCAGCATAAGTAATTTCTTCTGCCTGAAATACTCTCTTTTTGAAACCACCTATTGCTCTGCTACCATATGCCTACCCTTTTCTTGGGTATGTTAAGCAGCCAATGTACATTTGCTTCCTTATCCTTTACATGCCATGTGAATTTATAGAAATCTCCGTGGTTTTTTAGCATTCAGTACAAAAAACTGAATAGGTACACAGCAGCATGATGTACCACAGAAAATGGTATTGTGAAAAACCCAGTGTGGGGGATAACCACATGTTTCTTCGGCTGCTGCTTTGGATTATTTTTCCTGGTCTGTTTACAATAAAATAATACACAGCAATGTCATAGGAAGGAATAATTGCTAGCAGCAAACCTAATTTAATTATCCCTGATATAACCTGATGGAAACAAAATGCTAAATGCTAAAGCATTCTCACCAATTCAGTAAGCATCTCTTCAGAAGAATAGATACAGTCATCAAGGGACTGACCAACTAGAAACATCAAGGGCAAAAATGTATTTTCATCCTCTTTTTTATTTGGGGCTTTGTTTATCTCAGAGTAGTTGCTGGGCTTTTCCCCCACAGATTTATTTGTTCTGGAAAGAAAACCTCATTGAATAGTCTATTTTCAACCCATAAGTGCATAAATGGAATTTGAACATACTTTAGCACAACAAGTTCAAAATACATGTATATTTATTTTCATAGAAGTATATAGGTATACTAATAGCTTTTAGTTTTCTGATAGAAGGTGGTGTATTCGAGTTGTTATTATCTAACTTGAGAGAAAATCCGTAAAATTACTTATGGCTGTGTTGTATGTCTTAACAGAGCCTAATTTCATAAGAAGTGCTTTTCCTTTGAGCAAAGTACAATTAAGCAGCATTTATGCCACATTTTCCAGAACCACTGAAAAAGTTTGAGAAACTATAAACAATAAAACAGTAATAAAATTGTGACATCATCTATAATTAAACAGATTAACGGCTTACATTTTTATATTAGTTTGGTTTGGTTTGGCTTGTGTTTTTGCCAAAGCATTTGCTATTTATTTAGGAAATTGCAACTAATAGTAATACAACACAGTGGTGCTAAGATATTTTTACAACCCTAGAGGTTTGGGGTTTTTTGCTCTGTATGTAAATTTTTCAAACACTCTCATAGTTTATTTTTTGTTTTTCTTAAAATGTGTCACTGGAAATATTTTCTTTCCTTCTTTAAATCACTTACATATGCTCCATAAACAGGTGCAACACACAAGCCTGTAATTTTTCCCAACTGTTGTATAGTCAAATACATTACTTTAGCAGAGATGAGCTATTGCATTTCTCTGAGTTAAATTATTGAAATCCTATTTTTATGAACTGGTTAAAATTAGGAGACTTGGTTTTCAGCAGTGACCCCTAACTTAGGATTCCTCTTTAGTGTTTTGCTTCTCTCTCCACACCAGGGAGAACACTTTTTATATCTGCAGTGTGATCAAGTAAGATCCTAGATATTTCATATCAGAATTAGCAAGAAGTTCACATTTTGTTAGGGCTGCTT
Source organism: Drymodes brunneopygia (assembly GCA_013400955.1). Classification (NCBI taxonomy): domain Eukaryota; kingdom Metazoa; phylum Chordata; class Aves; order Passeriformes; family Petroicidae; genus Drymodes; species Drymodes brunneopygia. Next base: position 266,780 of record VZTZ01047847.1, on the reverse strand, counting down.
CAAGTGTAAAAACATTTGCACAGATGTAGCCTTCACTAGTCACTTTCTTAAAGTGTTCTGAGTCAACCCATGAACTTTTCTTCCACATCAAAGCTTATTTCCAACCGGGCATTAAAATCAGCTTAAGCCGTAACTGATCCTGCCTGATATGGGGAACCATCTGCACCATTTCTAGTACCTTATTGAACTTATTTTAATTTTTATTAGTAATTTATGAATGTATGTGATATGAAATACAAGAATTTTAATTTCTCCCTCCCCACAAGAACTTTTACAGGCTACAAATGAAAAAGTATGACTATGTAATGATCTAATTGCCTGTTATTGCTATGTCTGTTGCAACTAAAAATATTTTTTATCACATAGTCCACAGCATCTTATAAATCTTATCAATTTATTCTTCTACCTCAGAATGTTTTCTGCATTTTGCCTTATTATTTTTTTCTTTCCTTTCATGACAGTTACATGAGGTCAGCTGCTCTTCCCTCTTGGACATTACTTTGACTCAGTGTCTGTGCTGCTGCTGCAGCCATATCTTCGGAACACTGCCAAGCCCTTCTCTCCATTTACACAGCCCTTGCTGCTTAACCCTTAGTGCAAAGCACTGTACAGAGCTTATGAACAAGGGAATTATGCCATCAGATACTCCTGTGCCTAAGATCAACAGGTGACTTTAGAGCTGTAGTGTAGACGCAGGAGGTAGAGCCCTAGTGTGCCTGCTCTCAGTGACGAGAAGAGCTTTCCTTCTCTTTTGAAGGAAGCTGACTTGCAGCAATCTGTGTTCACAGTCCTGCTTGAGATGCTAGATGCTGTGTAGTACAGTGCTGTTGTTAAATGGTTTAATCAATGAGTCAGAAACCAAAACAACCTGTAGTCCCATTCAGAAGTTGCTATGAGGATGAAAACAGTTTACAAAGGAGTAAATGCTAAATGTATTTCTAATTTAAAGTGACTCACCATTTTCACAGGTGGATAATCACCTTAATGACAAAACAATATCATGATACAAGGCCACAGAGGCCACCATGTCCAATATAATAAAAATATTTCCATCTGAACCCATAACTTTATTCACATAGGTTTATCCTTACTCACTCACTGATGCTTTTTATAATCCATTTAATGACAATCAATAAAAACTTTTTAAAAATTACTGGCAATCTCAGAGCAGGTCAGCTGGCTTTGTACTGACCCTGAAATGATGACAAGTGGCAGTATATCTTACGTTTCTAGATCTAGCTGGAGGAGTAAGCAAACATTTAATTTCCATCATGACTTGAGCCCAGATTTGTCAGGAAATCTGTTGACAAAAAGTGTAAAATACATGAGCATTAAAGAATTTCCTTTAAATTTATTCATTAATGTAATATAATATGACAGTGGTTTTCACGAAACATCCCTTTGCTGGTGCAAGTTTATCTATGACTAAGTAATACATTAATTTCACTGTGCTGTCACTGTCTTTTTTTTTTTTTTTCTTGGTAGAATTTTTTTTAACTGACTCCTTTATAATGACTGGCATAAAATAATTGGAAAATAATTATCTGTGTCTACAGATGTAATTTTTGTCTCCAAGGACTAATAATTGCTATGTTAGTCTGTAGCCTGTCTGTATCTTTTCTCACCTTGTGAACTGTGCTGTTATTGTTAGTTTTTATAATGCAGTGATGTTTAGCGATCACTGTAAGTTTCAGAGGTCTTTTGTGGTGTGAATTCTCCAAAATCAAAGACAGCTCATATACCAGAAAGCTTACACACATGCTAACACCACATCCAACATTGGCAGAGCCAATGAATGCAGCAGAGAGAAATCCTAATGAAAATATCACCTTATTTTTATTATTCAAACAGAATGTGACCAGTTTACCACCTTGCTCGTTATCTTCTGGCAATTTTCCACAAACATTACAATAAGTGGGTTCTGAATAGCAGTATTTACTGAAGAGCAATGCATAGGCTGTTTCTCTGAGGTTGTTTCATATAGGGGTTTCAGTGGAAGCAAAGATACAAATGATTAAATTAAAATGATCAATCAGATGATGAAATGTGTAAATAAGATGAAAACTAAAATGCAAAAATTAATTTTTAGTGAACACCAGCAATAAGGAATTGTGACTTGGACGGTATGATGAAACAAGTCTTAGTTACTCAGCAAATGAGGGGGTTGCAGCTGGAGAAGAACTGAGAATTTAGAACAGACAGATGAGAAACATGTAAAATAAGACAAGATGGGAAAAGAAGGAAGGAGAAAGGAAGAGAAAAACAAAAATTTCTTTCATTTGGGGGAAGTCATATCCATAGTATGCATAGTAAAAGGAAGTACTACTCCTATGAAATGGGAACATGTTAACAGTGCAGAAGAAAGAAGTTACTGTCTGCTCTGGTCTCCACCAGGTTCAACATGGGGTTTTTAGATTATAGGATAATTTATGTGCAAAGGGATGTTGGGAGTCGTTACTCCAACCTCCAGATCAAAGCAGGGTCAGACATGATTTCAGAAGGTTTTTTTAAATAATTCAAATAAAAACTATTTATAGAATAGTTTATAGTAATCTAGCATCAGAAGATGAGACCTAGTACTGCTATTGTCACAGTCTAGAGAATCTATACCAACACAAATGTGGCATTCTTCTGGGTGTGTTTGCATGTAACAACTAGCAATCATTATATTGATCATTTTATTATTACATTGTCTTGTATAAAAGACACAGGATCACGCAAGCAACTTCTTTAAGTCAGATTGCATGGTTGTATATCAAAGTATTCAATGTTCCTGAGCTCCAAAAGCAGGCAAGGCATCAGTCTGACTCTCTCTCCTGCTCAGCAGCTGTGAAGGAACTAGGAAATGGCATGTCATATCCCAATCTCTGCCTTCCTTCTCTGTCTACCTAATGTCTAAAAGTTTTAGATTGACTTCCAAGCAAGAGATGGAGGGAGAGCACTGGGAACACGGAAAGTTCAAGGGGAGAAATGAAGCATGCTGGTCAAGGCAAGTCAGAGTCAGATGGCAAAGTTCAAGGGGACAGCAAGATATCAATCACTGCGATAGGAATTGGCCTCAGACAGTTGCAAACCAGCTATTGCCAAGGTTTTCTGTGTATATCAGAGAATGTGGTAAAGAAATACTTTAAACAGGATTTTTAAGAACAAAATGATATTGTCATAGTACATTAAGCCTCCTACTGAGACCTAAAGCCTTTTTCACAATAAATAACTACATTTAAGGAGTAATCTGATAACTTTAAAATGCTATAACACTTACAGTCTTTGGTTATATCCTCTTTATTAGAGTAATCATAGAGCAGAATTACAAAAAGGTTTGGTTTTCTGACCTGAGCTCTGACTTAGAATATCCTATAAACTTCTTTGCACTTCTATGTATCTTACTTTCCCCAGGTTCAAAACAGAATGATAGTTCTTTACTGACTGATAAACACTTGTAAGGTTCATTACTGTTTTTCAGATGGTTTTGATGACAATCAACATAATGAGCAGAATCAAAAATCATATGAAAATTTAAAATTATGCAGCCTTTGGTTGAAGAGGACACTTGGCAAAATGGAGACTGTCGGTCCTACATAGCACTGGTATCCTATTACTAACATACATATTTAAGTACAAAAATGATAGAATTTAAACAGTTTCTAAGTGATTTATTATCACTTCTGAAAAGAAAATTAGTTTTTCTTTTAACTAATGACTGAAAATCTCTTAAAGCCACGAATGATTCACTTCAAATGTCATGGTATAAAAAGACAAACAATAAATTCAGCTAAAAATGATACTTTCAGTTGAAAGTCCACATGCTTTTCTGTTGCTGATGAAGACAAACTGCTTTTGTTGTGAACAGCAGTCAATAACAATGAACATTTTTGCTTTATTTGCTCTTTGGCAAAGAAACTAGTTTTCTTTTGTGTGTTTCGCATCTGGGCTTTGCGCTTTGGTTTTGATTTTGTTGGTTTTTTTTTTTAATAGGAGTATAGGCATCTTTATTTTATGGTCTGCATAGAATAAATCCACACAACAAATTACCACCACTGACTATATAAAATATGTTGTGTTCATGTGATAGTGCAGTTTGGGATGGGAGGCAACTAAAAATAATAGCATAAAATCCAAAGAATTCTAAAAGATTAATCTTTCTTGATGCTCAAAGATGGCTATAGAATATCTTTCTGCTATTGAGGCATATTTGAGATGTGAGAAACATTAACAATGAGGAGGGCTTTAGGTCAGGATCACTGTGCATCATAGATGGCATTATCTGCTGATTTAGCTGAGCTGAAAACTGCTGAAAAATAATCCTTTTTGTGCCCTTGTCAGTGGCTTTAGCCTAGAGTAATATAAAATCAGCTTTACCTGAGTCAGATAATCATTACAAAATTAATTTTGTTCTTGTCTCACAGAAATAATTGGGAGAAAAATGTATTTCATAGATTGATGAATATTATTTTAAGTTAAAGCTTACTGAGATGTATAAAATACTAAGAGCTGATGGTAATTGAGCAACTGTATGCAACTGTAAATTAGCTGCTTGAATTGAAAACAGATGATTACTAAAAGCACTTTTTCTCCCTAGAAAACTTGCAGTTCTCTTTTTCCTTAGCATTCACAAGGGGCCTCCAGTTAATCATATTGAGGTCTCTCCCTCAGTGCTGCAGTAGCTGATTACCTAGCAGGAGGTGCAGTTCCAGCAGGGTAAGTCAGAATGGTGTTGGTTGTTCCCTAGGGAGGGACATCCTGTAAAAACACCAAGGTTGAGAACTGTCATATTCACAGCAGTAGGTGCATTTTCCTCAGAAATTAATGGAGCAAGCTGGGCAAAAATGTTTTTAAACTACATCTTCCCTAGAGTAAGATGCAAATTCAAAGCTCTTTTGAAGCATTGGAATGAAAGTTGAAGATAAGACTTTTTAGTTTTTGACATTGATGATATAGGCAACAGTAGCACTACGAATATTAAATTGAAATGGAGGATAAGTGGGGCAAATGTTATTCAAGCAGCTCCCAAATGCAGTCCTAGCTGTTTCAGAGCTAGTTTAACTAAGGTGCTTGTAATTATGGTTGTTATTATTGCAGAATACCTGTCATGCATTTCCTTTCTTCAATTTTGTATTAATTGATCAACAATGTTTTCTTGAAACAGGATTGGATGTAATCTTGCCCACTCGATTCCCATCCAACAAAAGAGGGTTAGAAGGAGTGAGGCTTTGAGATGCAGCTTTTTTTTCCAGCTGCAGTTTGTGCTGTTCAGCAGCACACAGCAGCTCTAGTCTGCTTTCTCAGTTGAAGGCAACGCAGCACAAAGTGATTGGATCTGTTTACAGAAAGATTGTGCAGAAACATTAAGAGCCTTGTTAGCTGTCTTCTTGAACAAAGGCATAAGGATGGTCTGTTTATAATACACAGTTTCAACAGATTTCTTACTAATAGAAGATAAATCCTGAAAGATTGTCTCTAATAGATTCTGTAAGGACTGTACAACCTGGTCACAAATTCTGTTTCCCACATGTTTTCAGCCTCTACGGTTTTGTCATCTTGTCTTCGCTTCAGCTCGGTGCTACCTTATTGTGCTTTTCATGTGATTCCCATGTAAGCTCTTACACTGTGTCTATAAACACTGGGTCATAAGAACATGAATAGCCGTACCTGAAATCCACCTAGCATGGCACACCAGAGACCTACATAAGAGTTGAAAACAAAAGGGGAAGGGGGGGGTGGGGAAATTAGAATAAAAAAGAAAAGGGAAAAATAATTTTCCCCATTAATGTATTTTTAGTCTGCAATGATATGTATCTCAAGGACTTCCTGATCCAGAAGTGATACCTCTGTGTGAGAATATTCCATTAAGCTTACACAATCGGTCTTTATTTCTTCCTTAACCAACAGGCCCTACTAACCCTAACTGGAAATCCACTCCCTAAAACAGAATTAAAGAGACCACCAAAAATTTGCAAAGACACAAAGCTTGCAAGGCTTTGTTTCCTTTTCATTTATGCAGATTTTTATTGCATTTGTCCCATAGTTACTGTTGTGTAAATACCGGTTCAAAGAGAAATTTATGATCTTTAAAATCATTCCAGTAGAGTGTATAAGTCATTAGCTTTCATAAAATACTACCCTCAATTTCACTTTGTCACCTAGCTGTAGAAATGTTTCCATGTCTTTTTGTTTAATGCATACACATGAACACTCAATATTAAATACATGTTTTAAATAGCTTTTATATAATATTTCTCCTTGGTATACCTGAAATATTTTCAATATCTATATGTAAAACATAGCCTGATACTTCTGTAGAAGGGAGACAGCTTACAAGATGACAAATGTGAAAGGCAATGTCAATTAGGAGTTCTGTGTCACAAAACAGTCTATAAATACTGGTGTAATATCTCCAAAAGTCAAGTGACAAGGCCTTCATTGTTCTTTAATAGGACCCAGTTGTTCATGAACATATGGGAAGCTAGCTTATTAATAAAATTTTTCTTCCCTAGTCATCTTAATTCTGCGAGATTGTAAATTATGCAGCCAGGGTAAATTAGAATAACTCACTATTACCAGATATCCCGAGAGATTTTTTTCAGGAAAGAACTTGCATAGGATGTTTCTAGCTTCTCTCTGGACATTTTTTAAGATAAATTCATTGCATTCTTCCAACAATGTGCTGAAGGACAAATATTGTTTCAAGCCTAGTGTGAACTAACAGGAGATTAATATGCTGAAACTAAAAGGATCTTAGTAGGCAGGAGTTCTCAAGTAACTATTTAGTCCACTCACACAGGAAGACAGGTTCAAGTCAAAACTCAAGACTGAAAATTACCCAGGCTCTGACCTGATGCATTTTGCAATGCAGACTTGAGCAAAATTTTGCAGTCTAAGATATTTTTTAAAACCTTCCAGTTAATTCTAATTTCAGTTGTAAAATACATGTTTTATAAAGTCCACACACATGATAAATATGCACATTTACTCTGATTCATAAGGTAAAGGAATATGTCCTCCCTGACAGCAATGCACTTTAATATATTGCAGTGTTTAAATTTAGATATTTGAGGCTCCCACTAGACAACAAGTTATTAAAACATCTGCCTTTCCATAAGCCATTCTGTTCTCTGCCATTCCACATGTCCTTTTCTACTTCACCAGGCAAAATTGCCCAATCTAAATTTCAGCTCAAGTGTTTGATGGCTTTCACGCTGAGCTCAAACTGTTAGTGCTTCCCTGAGAGAATAGAATTGAAACGGGATTTAATCTAAAATAACAAAATAGAATAAAGGTTTTACATATAAATAAGTAATGCCCTGTATATTTTTATGCACACTTTTCTTTTCTGGATTTTGCATGCAGTGAAGTTAAATGTTAAAATGCATACATAACCCAAAGCTGGAAGAAAAGAACATCAGTGCATGTTGCCAGTGTGCTCAATTAATGCCTATGCTAAAATATATTTTAATTCAAATCCATAATAACTGTTACTAAAAAATACATTGAAAACTAGTATTTTTATTGCTACCTTTGTCCCAGACTGCTGAGTGTTTGGTTATTTCAACTAGCATTCCAAAACCATTCCAAAGGTGCTGTCTAATATTTCCAGTAACAATAGCTGGAGTTCTATATGCTCACTGTTCAGGGAAGATTTATATTTGGAGCTAGATTTTTTTCACAAAATGTGAAAAATTGACTATAAACATAAAACAGAATTATGAACAACCTGTTGCCAGTAGATATTTCAGTATTTAATGATGGAGTACTAAAAACATTCAGGCCTTCTGCAGTAAAAATTACACGATTAATTCCCACTACTAACTAAAATCATGTGCTTGATAAGTGAAGCAGAACAGGGTCAAGTTACTGTCACTTACCTTGCCATTTTTATCCACATCTAGATAAATGGCAATTAATCACAGTTGCTCAGATAATAAAGATTTAGGTGTTGGTATTGCCTTGTAGCAGTGAAGGCTTATAAAATACTGGGGAGGAACACCACCAGCAGCTTGAGGGGAGTGATTATTCCTCTGCATTGTGTCCAGTTCTGTCCCCCAGGTGCAAGAGAGAATAACAGAGTGGGATGTACAAAGGAAAGCTGAGGAAAGTGAATTTCTTCAGCTTGCAGAAGAGAAGGCTTAGAGAAAGATTTTAATACTGCTTTCAGCTGTATCATGATGAAGAATATGGAGCAGCATCTCAGAGGTGCAGAGTAAAAGAACAAGAGTTAATGGTCAGCAGCAAAGAAAGTTCCAATTATGTATTTTTTTTCACCATGCAGGAGGGGCTAAGCTGTGGAAGAGGGTCCTCAGATATTCAAAACTGGATTAGAAAAGGCCCTGAGAAACATGTATTAACTTTGGAGTAGGGGATCAGGCTAGATGGTTTTCAAAGATCCCTTTCAGTCTAAATTATTCTGAGATTCTGTTCTGTGATTCATCAAACAAATGAATTGCTAAGTATTTGAAATCTTTTTACTTTGAAATTTTCACTCCAGGATTCACACCATTAAGAATGTCTTCAGTTACTAATTCCCCTTTTTAACTCCATGGTTCTGTTCTGCAATCTACAGCCTATAAACAGTTTACTCTTCACAGTATTTAGGCTGTATGGCTCTAATTATAGGTATTAAAGGTGTTATATAGTAATACAACAGCAAACTTCAAATATTTCATAAGGCAGTCATCTTTCCAGGTATGAAATATGGGCAGAATTGTAGGAGAGTGTTGCCTATACACTTTGTGGACTAATGACTGTGCATATATAAATCCTAACCATTGACTGCTAAATTTATTGCAATTATACCTTTCCCATATCACTCAGGCAGACATGAGCTGAATCTTGTATGTGTAATAGCCAAGCTTCCATTTAACTGGATGAATGACAGATCTGGACACTGCAGTTCCAAACAGCTATAACCTCTGGATGACCAGGAAAAATAAAATTTTCAATTTAATTTCATTGCTCCATAAGACAGAATAAAATCATAAATTCTTCACCATGCAAAGTGGCAATAATTTTTGCAAGAGGCTGAGGCTTGTTAACAAGCTGATTGTGAACTGTCATTAAACTTTAAACTGTGCAAAAACAAAATTCAAATCTTAGTTGTTGTCTGAAAGAAGTCTCCTATTTCGCCAAAAGACTTTTCAAAATATTTTCTTTTATGTTAAAACACTGATCAGTTGTCAAACTGCAAGCCTGCATGGCCACTTCATCACATGTTAGCTAGACACTAGACTTTTTCGTGGAGAAATAATTTTAAAGAACAAGAACACAAATTATTTCAAACAAAACCAGCTGTACCCCAGATATTTATGTAGCTTCCTATCTTCATCTAAATTCCAGAACTGGAAAGGTGAAATCATTTGCAGTTTAGTGAGTAAGATCCATGTGGTGCCATCTATTTATTACTTCTGAGAATTTAAATAGGTAGACATTTCAGCAGACATTAATATTTCCTGCGTAGCTTTGCTCAAGCCTAGAGATCCTGGGGGAGAGATGATTCTCGTATCCTTAAGGAGTAAGCATGGAACCCAGAACAGCAGAATCACAACAGGGAGTATCTTGTTCTATCCACTAGGGTATGACATGAAGGTGGAAAAGCAAAGGACCCCTTATAAGACATGAGAGACAATTATAAAACACTCTACCATAAAATTCTACCATATTTCCTATATTTAGCAATATACTATACATGCTGTAGGTGGTATAAGCATAGTGTATTTTCTATTCTGGCAAGAGTCACAAGTAATTTTTTCTTATCTACTTTGGGGCTTTTTGCAGCTTGGCCCATGCTTTCCACTTGTGCAAAACCCCAAACTGAAGTGAAACATAATTTCCTTTGCAGTCAGTAATTTAACATTTCAGTGGACTGGTTAGATGAGCACTTCAGAGAATGGTTTGATTTTCCTAATGTGAAAAGCCTATGTATGTCACATGTAGTAATTTACCTGCTACCTTTGGCTACCATGCACAGCTGATGAAGCTGAGCTGAAGTATTATTACCTTTCTTGATGACATGAAGTCATTAAAACATTCTGTGGTTTGAGATGTAATTTTAACACTCACAGGAAATAAGAGTTTCAGAAAGTGTGGTGCTGTCAGCTTGTAAATTATCAGACACGCTGCATGTGCCTACAAACAGCATTGGCACTGTTTAACTTTGTGAGGTATGAACAGATCAAAGACCCCATAAAATGTGCTCTGAAAAAAGAAACAAAACCATAACTCTTCAAAAGAATCAGATGGCATAATTGTGTTTCTGGTAGAAATGAGAATAGTGGATATTGTTCTTGAAGGAGGATTATTATTATCTCTTCATTGTTTTCTAGTTTTGAGTTTATGTTCAGCATCTCTCAAGCACACAATCATGAAAATTATCATTAATTTCCTTAATCTATGCCCTTTCTGAACCTTCATGACAATGTTAATTGTATGTTTTTTTATTTTTTCAGTCAACTTTTATTATTCTGCTATTTAAGAGTATGAATGAAGTGTTGAGTTTAAAAAAATTACACATTGTTTTAATTAACTTTTTAAGGACATCTTAAGGCTATTTATATAAATTTTACTGCATATATTGAAATAACAGAAGCAGGGGAGTAGAAAGCTCTTAATAATCATATGTATGACCCTCAATATAGGTATTTTTGATTTTTCATTTTCTGTGTAACCTAGCATATTGCCTTTTTCCCCAAATTTATTAATATCCTGTGGATACATTGCTTGTTTGAAGGTGAATGAAAGTCCACAAACTCCCAATTATTTTCAATTTTGTACTCGTTTGATTAGAGTGCCATTGTCTGTAATTTTTACACTTGTTTTGAGTCTTCAAAGTGCATGATTCATGCCTTGAAAATGGGTTGTTTTGTGTTTCCCAGCACTGCTTTTTTTTATCCCTGCCAGTTATAACCTGATAACCTGATTTCATACTGTGCTTTAGCACAACAATACAGTCATCAAACTAAAGCAACACAGTAAGTGGGCACATTAGCCATCATTTTACTTGATCACTTGGGAGAGATTAAATTTATTCATTTTCAGAACAGATAATGAAATATTTAAAACATTTTAGAGTAAACGGTGGCAGCATTTTGAAGCTCTGGCATGCTCTTTGGCAAAGCAGTGCACTATAGACTGCACATGTAAGTCTCTTGTGCAGATGTTTGGGAAATTTCTGCGGGTTTTTGCTTTTTTTTTCCTTAGGCTCATTTGCATTTAGTTTATCTAAAGTGAAATCCATTCAATTTTATTGAACTGTAGTTCTGGTAATTTACAATATTTACATGCTGTGGTTAGATTGAAATCAGTCCTTAATTCAAATTCAATCTAAATTTACAGCATAGTAATTAGGGCTTTGTAACTGACACTAGGGGCCTATTGATTTAATGAAAAACTTAACCTTACAGTAAGTGTTTAATTAGTTGCTGCAGTAGATTCTGCGCTGTCCTAAATTGTGGACTTTAGAGAATTAGGTACTAATTTAAATTACATTACTATATAAAGATCAGAACTATATTTTAAGAGAACATGTAGCCCTACAGATGAATTAATTTCTCAGTCTTTGAAAAAGTTGAAAGAAAAAGGGAGTAATAAAAGCAACTGCCTCCACATCTGAATTCAGGTAAAGCAATGATTGGTATACTGGAAATTACTACCTACCTTTTTAAAATATTGATTTGAAGAAATAAAAAAAAAAGGTGAGATTTTTTTTATTGAAATTTTCCCCAGGAGGTAAAATTTGAAACACACATATATATATATACGACTGATATTGAAGGTCTTCTCTGAAGATGAAATACAGAAAAAATCTAACTAGAAAATCCAATATGTTTGCATTCACTATGGAACAGATACAGATGTGACAAAAAATGTTATTTTTATTTATGAAGTACTCAAACATTGTAAGTCATTGTTGTATTTCTGCATTTCATTAAATATCTGTCTAAATCAATCCCGTAAGTTTTCAGATTAAGAAATAATGAACTTCTAGTAAGAGCAGATTTTTGTTTCTTCCTATTTCTCCTCCTTTTAGCTATCATGGCTTAGTACAGCATGCACATCAAGTCACAAGTTGGAAGTGGCTGCTGTTCTCCAGATCTGTTCAGTAATATTTGGGCTTGAAATACAGCTGTTGTAACAAATTGCAATTCATCAGCAACATGTCACTACACACTCATCCAAAGCACTTGCTTGTAAGTTTGCATCTCTTTTACTGGATGCTAAACCATCCTGGAGTAGCAGTGACATGGCAGCTTTTTAACATGCTGCCCTTGTGGGTCACCCTGGCCCCAGGAATCATAGAGGATTTTGTAATAGGTACTCCTGGTATGTAAATTTTAGTGAGCCATAAATTTTATATCTCTAGAGGGTCATCTAGAAGGTCATCATGGATTTCAGTAATTTTACTGTATTTCAGAAAAAAACATAGTTCTTATGGAATTCAACTACGTTCTTAGTGTTTTATTAAAACTTTTAATTATTTTGCTTAATTTCAAATTTACTGGGATTTTTTCTAAAAGGAACAGGATTTTCTTTCTGGTGTCTTATCTGAAAGGGTTTTAGCCTGTCTGTTATCCTGTTCAAGGATTTTTTGGTCATTCCATGTTCCTAAGTCTGGACGTAGTAATATTCCCATGTGAGATTTTTGCACAGAAACCAGGGAACCGAGAAATCTGCTGATATGCTGTGGGGGTATTATATCTGTTCTAGTAAGGAGAAAAAGGGAAAAGAAATTCATTTTATCATTGCCCTTTTTTTGTCTGCTGATAAGGAAAGGCATAAATAAAATAGAGATGCAAGAGAACAGATTTTGATCTATCTCATCATTTTTTTGTAAAAATTAATAATTCTTATTTTTACGTTATTCTTTTTATCAGAAAGTAGCTATTAAAATACATGAAAATAATTGTCTTTCCTGTATTCATAGAGTAAAGCAAGAATAGGAAGTAGATGTTTTGGTCCTGGTCTAGGTCCTGGTAGGCTAAGCTACACTGCTTCTCTTGATCTTTATCATTTTATGAATAAGTCAGCACAGTGTCACACCAGACACTTTCTATATTCAGAAATGATAAATGGCTTCTGCCTGAATTAGCATTACAAAAAAGTGACACACATCACCATGAAAACCAGTTCTCAGAGCTAGAAGTCAATGTGCAGTTTAGGGGGCAGGTCAAAATCTCAACTGTAACAAGCAGATTAGTTTCCAATCTTGCTGTTTCAAGGAAAAGGTCTTTTTTTTTTTCTTTTTTTCTTTTTTTCTTTTTTTTTTTTTTTTTTAGAAACAAAAAGAAATACAGCACCTGGAGAATTTTGACCCATCTCAAATAGGATATGTGTGAAAGAAATAAAGACAGGGAAGGGAAAGGAGATACTATGTGTGTAACCAGATATACAGGATCGCAAAATAAAATAGAGGGAAAGTAGCACAGTAAAAGCACAAATAATGTAGTGAAACATGAAGAATTATGTAGATGGAGAGTAACATCAGAAAATTCACAAGTTCCATTTTTAAACATACCATACCTCAGCCGTGTTTTCCCAACGTAGTCAGCTCTAATGTATTTTTTTCTAGAAAAGGCAGGCTTAGACAGAAACTGTTTAAAGACTCCTAGAACCCTCCACCTACACCGCATTTGCCAATGGCTGCAAGTTTTGATGAGTCAGCAGCACAGATCATTAGCAAAAGCAGCTTGATTAGTCAGTATGATAAGCATGTCAGCATAGAAGTTTGCTATATTTGTTACTCTGTTGTTGTTTTACCCTTCGATATGTTAAAACATAATGAAAGCATTGTGCAATATTGGGGTAACCCTAGCAGTTTGCAGCAGTAGACTCAGCACATTCAATTTTTGTTTGGCTTCCCTGAACTGCCAGATTAGAAACCACGCTGCTAATGTCTAATATTCCCAAGAATAAAAAGTTAGCTGAAGGATTTCTGTATCCTAATGACCCTTAACTTCTAGCATATGCCTTTTTAGGAAACTGAAATTGAAAATCATTTTTAAGAGAAATTAAAAATTGCTCAGATAGTAATGCACAATTCAGGAAAAAAGAAACCAAAAAACCAACAAAAGACAAAAAACAGCAAGGAAAGGAAGGCACTCCAAATTACCCTGGCTTTTTCTCTGTGGTCTGATCATCAGGCTGGTCACTGACATTTTGGAAAACCAATTCAATTTTCTTGAATCCTTTCTTCCAGCTCAGAAGAAATCTAAATAGATATCTACTCATTCCAGAGGAATAGTCTGACTCTGGAGTTTGCTGGTATCAGTTTCACTTGTCCGTCACCTGTTACTTTTGTTCCTGCCAAGTGAATGTAGACTGACTCCAGATGAGTGCCCTGGCCTTGACTTTGTGTCCCTGAATGTATCCAGCTTTTCTATATAAAGTTGAATTTAAGTTAATCATTCAATTAAATAAGAAAAACCAAAGAACCTTACCTAAAAACAATTGCAAAGTTTCAAGCTAGGTGTGAGCAGCTACTGAAGCCATACTGAAATCTAGCAAGTAAGACAGTGTGATTTATGCCATTCCTACATTATAGGTGTACCAGAGAATGTCCTTGGTATGATCTAGCTTATTTACAAGCCCTAGATCCTATAGAAACAGAACACCATGAAAAAAATAAAGAAAAATAGCCCTTTTACACACAGCTATGTTAAAATTTTCAAAGCTATTAGATCATCAGGAACCTGAGATGCTAGTGCTGTTTACTTCAGCTTGGGTTTCAGCAAAATTTTAATAAATTCCAGTTCAAATTTATTTGAAACTCTTCATGGCATGGAAGTACGCAAATTTAAAATTGGCTTATTTTCTACCCCCCTAAAAAAAAGATTTTTGTGTTCTTCCACTTTGTAGTTTTCTAATGGGACATCCTTCAGTAACCTTCATTTTCTAGCTTTCAAAAAATAAAAAGGCTGATTGCACAAGGTTTGGGGAATTTTATTTGTTGTTTAAAATCTGACTACTGTCTGTGAAGTGCCCTTGATACCACAATATTGTTGATGTTCTCAAGAACAGTGTTCTGTTCCTGAAAAAAGGAGATTTTCCTTTATAGATGTAATAAGTTTGTTGTCATGAAAGATCATTAGGGTAACAAACATTATATTAAAAACTAACATGCCCTTCTGCTGCTGCCAGTCTTCCCCACAAATGTACACATCAGTGTGATAGGAGAACGAAAGCAAACGTGATATAATAAGTTAAGAGCACATGGATATGTAATTCCTGGCTTGTGATAGTTGTCATCTACAATTAGGCAATTCTCTTTCTTTTCTCCTACAAGAATTTTCCATTTAAATTTGCATGTGGCAAAGTCAAGGAGGGTGTAACAGTTACTCTGTCTTAGAACATAGCAGATGCTTTCTCAACCTTACAATAAGCTAAATAGCATAAAGCTTTCCACAAGATCATGGGATTTTACATAAATGGCACCTGAAATAAATGAGATCAAATGATAAGACTGCTTTACCTTCCATTTTTAAGTTTGTACCACTTCTGCCCAAGGCAGAATCAGCAAGCTTAAAAGTTCAATGCACGTAGAAGTAAAAAAGGTAGAAATATTGCAGAGCAGCTCACTGTACAGTTTATGCTAATAGTCATTTGCTTTTGAACATCTTTTGCATTTTCCATAAATTCCCACCAGATATATACATATATATGTATGTATATTTATATATACCCATACATTTCCAGTTTCTTTGCTGTTATGGTAGCATAATGGCTAAAAAGACATTGTAGTGTTTAAAATTTAATGAAGAAGTTTGGTTCACACAGTGAAATTCTATGAACTTACTTTTACAAGAAAGCATTGCTAAAATCACTCTTCCCAAGAGAGTACTAAAATACATTCTAGATTTGGTTTCAATAAACATGGTGTAAAAACAATTAGTAATTTATTATTATCCATTGTCTTTATGTCAAGTTTCCAAGCTCCATGTAAAAATGCTTTTTCGTGTTCTTACATCAGCTTTTGCTCTGTTCTTTAATGCCTTCTAATTAACATCATGGAGAAGGATGGGGTGGAAATAATACATAATAATTTTTACAAACTCTACAGAGAGTTTACATGTTTCTCAGCTACATCTTACCTGTTTTGCCTAAGGTGAAGCTGATTAAACTTTTGAAAACAGCACTATCTCTTCAGTAATCATGGCAGATATTGGTATCACTGGAATTTCTAAAGTCTTTCATCTCTTCATAAGCATAATATGAGTACCTGTGCACAAGAGAAAAGCTAGTATTCTACTCGTGTAGTATTTGTCTGCCTTCCCATTTTCTGGCAAAGCAGTCTCTGTGCCTTTTTCTGGTTTTTGGGGAGACAAATTGCAAGGTGTTCTGAGGTTTGTGGAGAGGACCAGGGAGAAGGAGAAGAAAAGGTTGTTTGGAGGGAGGAAGATAAGAAGATGTAGAAATCAGGATAATATTACAATAAAAGAGAGCGCAAGGGTGTTGCAGCAGTAAGACAGGATCTAGATAACTCAGCGCGAGCAACTGAGAAAGCCTGAATATTATAGACTAATGTCAACTATTTTGTGTCCCATTTGACAATACTGAAATTCTGTCTTCATGGAAACTCATTTTTAAAGAGGGAATAGACTATTTTAATCATTACTTGGAAAAGTGTTTCCTCTCCAAATGTTCCCTCCTTGTTCTCATTGTATCTAGTAATTGTTTGTACTGCCAAGATACTTCACTGTTCAAAGCAACATAAATCATTTGGTCTCAACAAAAAGAAATCTTTATACCACCGTATGTTGTACTTAATTATAGAAAAACTGTGGGGTTTTTTTATTATTTATCCTAGTCACTGTCTCTGTTTGAAAAGTTGTAAGTACTGAAGCATTGATGCATACATACAATGTGACTTCAAGCAAATAATTTTTATCTTATGAAGTCTTTTGTCCTTTATCTGTTAAATGGTAACATTTCTAATTGCTTCTTCTTCCCATTTTTCCTTCCCTATTTTTCTGTATTTAGATTTGGATTTTTAGCTCTAGAACATACAGTGGAGCCGTTTCTACTGCTGATATAGCTGGATGATAACATGGAGCAAATATCTAATAGTTCTTAGTCAGTTTGTGGTTATATAAACAGTTTTCCCACAGATCAAAATATTTCTTCTTTTTGGGTTTGGTTAAACAGAGATGAGAAGCAAATAGTGGACCTTATATTGAAAACACTTTGGGTTTTAATTGCATCTGTGCTGATTTGAATCTCTGCATGCTATGCTGTCTTTACACCTAAAATGATTATTTAATGGTTCGTGTTAAGGTGCAGCAAAAATTTCATGAGCTTAATCTTACTTGAAAAATGTTGTTTATGCATGGAGGATTCTCCTAACAGCTGAGCTGGGAATATTTCTGCCACTGAAAAATCCAATTTCTTCATCCACCTTTCTCCAGCAATATCAAAGTCAATATCTTTTTCATGTAGAATACTTTGTGCCCTCCTAAAGGTTTGCGATTCTTAAAATTTCAGAGGTTTATGATAAACATTCAGATAACAATAGGCTTGCTAAATTCATTTTATAATCTCATTAATCTGTGACCATGTTTCCATTTCAGTTTGGAGAATGTCTGAGAGTACCACTGTGCTGCATTGCTTAAATATTATTATCTTGTTTGCTTGATGCAAATAACTATCATTATGTCTGAGTTTTTACATTTTGTACAGATTTTCAGTTTTTGAAGGCTCATATTTTGATCACTCAGAATTCTGAGAAGTCAGGATGTTTTTTCTTGTATATTCTTTCATTCATTAATTAAGAAAGTAGAAATTTTGTAGAAATCCTTTTAGTAAATATTGTTTGCCCATCTTTTGCACAAAATGAATCAAAAGTCCTTTGTAAATCACATTGTAGAAGTATTATCCTGTCTGGATAGAACTTAGACAAGAACTTAAAGCAAACTCATCAGCACACTAAATTTACACCTGCACCAGCATTTGTCATTAGTTTGCAATGTGGGCAAGTCCAAACCATCTGTACACTGAAACATGGGTGTCCCATCTAACCTGGCAGTGGATTGTAAAGTCTGTTCCAGGCAGACAAGAAAGGACACTCCAATGAGGAGCACATACCAAACTGGCCCACAAATATCCTGTATTCTGGTGCTGTAGAAGCAAGTCAGGAAGCAATGTGAAAATACTCTGCAGGGTTAGGGATTTTAGTCTACAATCCATCCCACTTGGCAAAATACGGTTTATGCAAAGTCCTCCTGATTCCTTTATATGCCAGACTGTTCCCTCAGCTTTTTCTTCTCTCTCCAAGAACTAGTGACACAAATATCCTTATTCATACCTGATCCTAGAACTACCTTAAGTGGTTAAAAAAGCAACCAACCATACCGAAGGTACTGTTTGTCTTTTTTACAGTGTTGGGCTACAACATTCTTGGTCTATACAGTTTTCAGGTGATTAAACTTCTAAATTCTTAGCAAATCTCTAGTTATCATAAGCAAACAGAAATTCCCAGAGAGTAGCAACATGTCCAAATACATGTCCAATTTTGCAGTTTTTCAAAGGGTCAGTGACAAAAATTCACTGACTCTTCCTTTAAGATTTCAATAGCCTGCTTCTGAGAATGGAAGGTGTCTGACAATCCTAATAGTATTCATTGCTGCTCCATGACGATGTGAAAGAAGGCTGACAATTTTGTGGTTTTGGGGCAAGGATCTTTGACAATGGGAAAGTGCAAGCTTATTGAAATGTTCTTTCCTCAAAAGTCATTAAGAAAATGATGACTGAAAGTTCTGAACTAAAGAGGACCATAACTCAGTCATTGTTCAAATAAAATAATGCCTAATAGAATAAAACATAGTTAGACCTCAAGACATGCTCTTTACTTCCAGGATATTAATGGCAAGTGGTGAAGATTCAGCAATCCTGCTTTTCCATTTAGAGTATGTTCATCATTCTGAGTGTGTTACAGAAAGTGAGGGAAGACAAATACTAACTTTAATCAGTAGTAAGTGGCCAGGCACTCTTGATTTGTGGTTCTGATTGATGTGTCTATATCCATTCTTAAAACAGTTTTATTCACTGGGCCTTCCTTTGCAATGAAATCTCTTAAAAGTCTTGCATGCCAGCAGACACTATTCTACAATAGTAGACACTATTCTGACACTATTTCTGTGGAGTATTTTTAAGATTATTTCCAATTTTTATGATATTCTGCATCCCCTGAGTTACTCAGTACTACAAAAATGAGTGTATTGTGTTGAATAAGTTTAAATAGTGTTCTCTAGCTTTAACATAAAATACAAAATAAAAATTAGAAACCTTTTATGGGAAACATTAGTTGAAAAAAACCCCGTGCATTTAAAGTGCATTGCCCAGCAGATAGTAGTATTGAAACAAATTAAATCAGTGGGACCTCTTTTCTGTTTACTTATTTTTCAGCTCAAGTAGAGATGCTTGAAATGGTTTTTTATGTCACAGTTTGGGGTACCTTTGTTTAAATTATTGAGAATCAAGAAGGTCTGGAATTGGACAAAACATTAATCTTGTATTTTTTGAAAAACAATGCAAGCCCTCTTAGAAAACCGAAGATTAGTGGCACCATGACTTTTTAAGCATTTTTCAGTACATATGTGCTTATTGTATGTGCTTTAATTTAGTTTACCTGTGCTTGATACAATAATAGTATTTATATACTGCTGTTGATGTTATTTTCAAATGTAATTATATCTGAGGCATTCTGAATCCATATTTTTGTTGGTATTTTATGCATATTTTGTATGCTATTTTAAGGAATGGCTTAAATGTGATGTCAAACACCATAATCCCATATTGTGATTATTTAAAGATCCCTGATATACTATGTACGGGTTGAAAGAAGTGTTTAACTTAGGTTTCACATCAGAGACTCCTTTGGAGCCCCTGAAACTCCCTTAATTTTCTGGGAAAAAAGAACATATGAAGATTGTTACTAGATATCTGAGGAAGTAAGTCAGGAACTTTTTGAATTATAATGGTAATACTATTTTATTAGCATGAAGGATTTTCCAGTTTGAAGGATTTTGTCTAGGACAAGCTACTGAGTTGGGATTGTTGTACCACCCATGTATTAAATCTTTTCAGATTAACTGCTTGCATGTGACATTCAGAGGAATTTCTCAGCACCCCACAGTTCTTGGAAGCAGTGCTTACAAATAAAGGAAGGAGACAATTTCAATTGGCACATTTACAGACATCCATATGCATGGCTCTAGTCACTGAGTGCAGGGAGGAAGATACAGCCAGCTCCTGCTATAAAACTGAACTGCATAAGAGGGTAACCATTGGCCACAGCACTTTTCACATAAGCCAAAGATGTTCACAGGCAATTCATGGAGAACAGCAAACTGAAAATAGTCACAGGATATGTGGCACTAGGAGGTTACCGAAGTTCAGTGGTTTTTAGAGTTTATTGCATCAGAGCAAGTTACTGCAAAGGTTCAGTACCATATGATTGCTTGGTCATTTTTGTATGCTATATTGATATCCAGTTAAAGCAATAATTATGAGAGCATGTGCTTGCATATGCCATGTGTAAATTTTGCTGAGGAAAAGACCCTTGAAAAAAAGTATGGTACGCTAAAAATAAGTTACAGAGAGAGAGAAACTATTTCAATTCAGGACATCAATTAACACTGATTTGCACTGGAGTGCGTTTGAAAGTACATGCGATATTCACATGCCAAATGAATTCATTAAAGACCAGTGTGATTACAGTGAATGTCAAATGAATTAATAACAATGGGACCTTTAAGTGTTACCATTAATTTCACAGTGTGTTGCTGTTTTATACTTATGGGCTCTGAAGCTAAATGACACTCTACAGTTGCCCTAGTAGATTAATTGTGCATTAATAATCTATGGGTGGGCCAGCAATCTGGTGGGCACTTACATTTCATTGACATTTGGATGCTAAAGATCATAATTTCCAGTTTTCAGTCAGGAAAGCCATTTTAGCTTTAAAATAGGCTCACATTATCTCTTCTATAGGAGATTAGAGTTCTTTAAAAGTGTTAAGGTTTTGAATTCTAGGTCCACATTAAAAATTAAGTGTGATTAAAGAGTTAAGAGTTGTTTGGTTTTTTCTGTACATAGCTCTCCACCTGTGAAATATGTCAGTGATTTTTACCTCCTAGTAGATATCCTGGTCTGTTCAGGGCATTTCTTTTGCTGCCTAATACTTGAGACTACTTGAGTTGACCTTTGTTTTGGATGGGGGTTTTTTGTTGTTGTTTCTGTTTATTTGTTTGGGGGTTTGGGAGGGTTTTTAAGTGGGTTTTTTTTATGGTATTTAGATCAGTTAACTTTACAAGGCTACCACTGTTAAAAATGTGTGCTTCCATTCAGAGCTTAGAAAGCATATACTAGTTATATAGCCAATATTTTTTTTATGTCCTGTCCTCAAAGAAATAGAGCACAGCTTAAATGAGAGGTAAAAAAGAGAAACCTTTTTTTTTTCACTGATTTATGACTATTAAATCACATATTTTTATTCCAAAGTATTGCACGTTGTTGTATTATAGAGAAGTGCAAAAATCTAAAAACAACATAGCCGGATGTCAGTTGTTTTATTAATCTTTTTTTGTCTGCTTGCTTGTTAGTTTTTTTAAGCCAACGGAAAGGTAATTGATCTCAGACTTATTTAGGAGTTGGATATGTGCATGTAAAAACTTACACTATTGGACATGACCCTTGTACAGATGTCTCTCAAGGATACTCTCATACAGAGGCAATTTAATCAGTCAATAATTCATCTAGAATGGCACTTTCCCGCTTCACTTGTACATTTGTGTACAAGCCAGTGTGTGCTACACAATAGAAGTCTTCATGAAAATTTGTCATAACTCATTACATTGCTAATAAGCCACTCATAAAATATGGTTATCATATAAATCATTAATCTAATTTACTAATCACCTAGGTATTGCTTTTCTTTCTACCTCAGTTTTTTAGAATGAGATATACATACATAAACAATGAGATAGTCTATTTATGTCTCGATTGGAGTTGATAAATGGGCCATCAATCACATATTTTTAATTTCATCCATTAAATGCTCTTCACATCAAGCTTCACATGACACATACTTAAAGAAGAGATAGGAATTCACTTCAGACTACTTTAGGTTTAAAATGAGAGAAAGTATTGTAATACTGAAGCTCCTTCTAAAACTAGGAATGTTCCACCTGTTAAACACAGTAGTTTAGAAACATTCCTTGTGTGTTAAACATAACAGTGAGGAGATACTGCCAGTTTGTGGTGATGTCCAACAGAATATACATACACAGATAGGCAATGCATAGTTTGGTCCTCATGTTCTGAGGCTGCATATGTAAAAAAGTGCAGGAAAGAAAAGTCAGATCATCAATCAAACTTTATACCTTTAAGATCTTCATTATTGTTGTGAATTCCTTTGTATAAATCAAATATTTATCACATAACACTGGTGAATTGCAGGAAAAAACATACTGATGTTTTGGAATTTGCTGAAATCAATATATTCATTCGCAAACTCCCTATTCTTTAGCTGCTGAGCTTTTATGCTCCTACATATTTACATTTGAGTTGTATTTAACAAGTAGAGATTGTCACTTTTCCAAGTTCATTCAAGAAAAAAGTAGCAAAAAATACATTTCAATTTCCTTGTTTTATTCTGAATGTATATGTAAATACACACACACACACACACACATATATTCCTCTTGGTAGAGAAGTCTGAAAGTCCAGTCCTTGGCATATCTGGATAGTATTTTGTGTATTTGTTAAATAGGAATGAATTTCCCTTGACACAGAGGTGCAGGATAATGTTTTGATTGGAAAGGGTTGGGTAAATGAGTTTTTCACCTGTTCTGTCATTTTGTGACACTTTTCTCACATTTGGATACCATCTGCCTCCAGCCTCCCTATTCATTAGCAACAGCTTTGTGCCCACTCAGTCCCAGTATCACTGAGTGTCTGACAGGCTCTTTGGAAACTAAATATTGCTCTATATTTGCTGAGAATATTAGAAGCAGTGGCAACTGTCTCTTCCTCTGCAGCTGATAGCAGTAGGGGAGTTCAGGCTACTGAAGTTTAAGACAAGCAGTGAAGGAGAACATTCTCAGTTTTGGCCTTAAAACTGAGAACAGTCTTTTCTATTTGTCTTCTGTTCTTTCTCCTCTGGCAGATCACCTACTTAGTATCCCTGTCCTCTTTCATGAAATGAGGACCTAACTAGTAAAGTATGTAAACTATAAGTGATGAGCAAATCTGGTATCTGGTTGAGGGTTTCCTCTGATTTCCTCTAGCAGTTTGTAGCTCAGCAGTATCCTCTAGGTAGTTTGCATCTTGTTTTGGGTTAATCTACTCACGATGGTTTTCACTTTTGAAGATCGGTTGCATCATCTGAATAAACAATATATTTATGTTGCATAAACTAACTTTTCTGGGGACAAATGGGGACATGGTTTCCTATTTAAAAATACTGGATTGGAACCATGTATATATTCTAATAAGGGAGCTCAGAAGCATTCCAAACTAGAATTCCATTTTAAACAAAGTTTTGATATGAAAATTTTGACAGAGGAAGGATTATAGTACTGTTGGATCTTTCAGAGTTCTGGCCATTCCTTCTGCATGCAACATGCTCATTAAAGAGAAAGAAAATAAAAAGGAAAAAAATAGAAAAAAAAGTAAAAGCTTATCTTCCCTTGAAGCTGTGAATATCACCCCCAGAAAACTATCAGAAGTTTTCTTTTTTTTCTTTCCTATTTAACCATCTTTCATTTTGTTTTTCAAAGTAAATTCTTAAACAAATATTTGATCTTTGGAGTTTTCTCCTTACTGCTCTATAATTTGGAATAGATAGGACTTCCATTGAGGTAAATGGTTAAAAATACATGAATGGAAGCAAATCTTGGCCCAGAATACAGGGAAAATATGATAATTATCTGAAACATAACAAAGTTCAAATTTTTTTGAGAGTTTCAAGGAGAATTGGGAAAATCCTCTGTTAAACCTTCTATTTTGAGCTGTAAGAGTTTTTTCAGCACATTGAACAACTAGATCCTAGCAGAATGGATAAACTCAGTGCCATGCGCATATGTTTTTATCTTAATTTAAAATAAAAACAGTCCTCATTTACTTGGGGGAGGGAGCATATTAACATAAAAGTAGGATACGCAGAAGAAAACTGCAGTTTTATTTTTAAGTGGCTGAGTGAACTTGAGAAAAAAGAACCCAAACAGGAAAAACTTCCATCTCATACAGTTATGAGAACAGACATGTGCAGCTCTGTTAGAATCTGGATACTCACCAGGGATCTTACTGGCTCAATGCATCACGAAGGAATGTCTGTCAAGCTCCTACAAACTTTGGTTTCCCAAACAACTGCCATATGCCAGAACTAACTGCATAAAGGCACGATGAATCAAGCATCAACATTGTAAGATTTAAGGATGTTTGTAGAATTTCTTCAAATAAGGTTCCATTAAATCTTTTTATTTCATCAATTTCCCAGGCAGGTTACAACAGCAGCAGAGCACTCAGTAATGCACATTAATCCTTTATTCTTTTGGTTTAGTGATATTTTGTTATTAGAGGAAGTTAAGATCTGATTCTGATGAATCACGACACTTTATCCTATCCAGGAAGGCATAAAGCAGACTGACAGTGAGCTCTGCCCTGCTACAATACGTCCTTACTTCTAGTGTTTCTTCCAACATGAAAAACAGTTCCATGCCTGCTGCAAAGCAAGCATTGTCTTTAAAACGACACTTAAACAAGCTCTCTCTTCACTAAATGTCTTAATGCTATCAGCCTAACAGTTCTTTGGGATTGCTATAAGCTCGAGGGTGGCAGAGTGCTTTATTCCTGCCTTAGACTGCCAGACTTCAATTCCCACAGACAATCAGCTACACCCTCTTTGTGAGCCTGCGCATCAGGCAGCCCATACAGAAGCACTGTGTCAAATGGTTAAATAAATAAATAATGTGCCTTGGGCCTGGAGCCAAAAATGCTCTCCCCTTGCACCAGTGTGAAAGGTAGTAGGAAAAGACCCTTCTGTGCTACTACTGATGAAAAAGGCAAAGGCAGAAAGATCGGCATGACTCTTCTCTAATACTACATCAGAGCAGCTCGCAATGTACTGTTAATGTGTCTGAAATCTTAGTTTTCCAAGCCTGTTTACCGATGCATCCCAACACAGATGGAACCTTTCTTCCTGCACATATTAATTCATTTGTTATTTATGCACTTCTGATCTTTGTGACATTTTGTCCTTTGGCCTGCTACCAAGTCATTTTTTATAGATGTTCTGAGAAAAGGTGGCCCTTGCCCTGCAGTGAGCCTCACAAATCCCTGACACACACATATGCATTTTTTATTGTTCTCACATGTTGCTTAACAGTCTGCATTCTTCCTGCTTTACAGCAGAGCAGATGGGTTCCTGCATAGCATGAAACAGATGAGATGTTCAGATCGATTGTTTTATCAACAATCAGTTGTAGATAAAAATCATTTTAATGAGAGAAATTAATGGTGTTTGCAAACATGGTGTTAATTAAAGAACATAGCTTGGTCTTTTTTCCCTCCTTTTTTCCCCCTGCACACAATTTTTGTTACCCATGACATCTTTCATTATTGACTCATGCCCCAAAGAAAAGGCGATTAAAATCTGCTTTTGTTTGATGTAGCTCTTATTGAAGAAAGAAATAGATCTTTCTGAAGCTTCCTGGTGAGATGAAAGTCTAATTATCTCCACAAATGAAAGGAAAAGCTTTAATTAGGCCTGTGCTGAATCTGCGCACTGTGAATTTGTGCATTGTGATGGATGGAGCTCACATCTCCTCAGTGACTGCAGTTGAAATAATGAAGAAGGAGAAGAGGTAGCCTGGTCCCATGATTCAGCTGGCAGAGCAGACTTGGAGGTACACCTGTGTTGTGAGAGCGTGCCCAGAGCAGCTGCCACAGGCCATGTTTCTGTGCAGTGCATTCGGCTGTTTTACAGCCTCCTCCTGAGCTTTGATCTCTTTTCAGACAGCAGGGGTCCTAACAAATCAAGCTTTTCATGTTTCCCTCAGTTTCACTCTCTTTTGCTTCACCATTCATACTTGAACTCCAAAGAGGACGGATAAAATATTGTCTTTTTCTGAATCAATTTGATCAGGCGCGGACATGACTGAAGTGGGCATTTTGTCTTTTGTGAGGTGTTTTAGTGTTGACTGTGGGGTAAAGGCTGCTAAAGAATCGGAAATCGCATTTATTTATTTATTTTGCCATTTAATTCACTATTTATGCCTTTAACAACCTTTATGCATAACACTTGATTTGCTATGCCCTTTTTTTTTACAATGCTGCAGTGTCTACCCAGTTAGGGAAGGTGACATTCTGGGATAGTATTAGACTGCTAATGGTCCCCAGAGATAAATCTGAATTATGACAAATAATGCACTATCCCACATGTTATAACATTTCTGATCTATTTTTACCATGTTGTATGCAGTTTACTCTATCTTCATGTAGTCCACCTGACATCAGGAAGGTCAAACCACTACTTACTCACTTCACTTGCAGCCAGCATATTCTTCTTTTTGAATCACAAAGCACCTCTGACATCAAGGGCAGTCAAGGAGTTTATGTCCACACCTTTATGGGTAGGATAGCAGTAAATACAGGAAGATACAATTGAAGCCAAAGTCAAATCAGCATCAACGATCTAATATTTTACAATTTCTATCAGTATATTCTGTGTTTTTTAGAATTTATTGCTTTAATTGTATACCAGCCTCTGAAACCGAGAAGCTTAGCAGTCAACTGAAAGCATGCAGAAATAGAACGATATGGGATAAATGGCAATGCATCCCCTGTTGATTTGTTTATTCAAGAAAAGGAGGCATCTGAAAAAAACAGCAATGCTGTCTTTCAAAGCAAACATTTTGGGAAGTCTTTTTGTAGGTAGATATACAGCATCTATAAAGCCTGAAATTGCTGAAAGCAAAAGATGCTGATTCTGAGTAATTCAGTAAAGCAATACTATGGATTTTAATTTATACTCTGTGAAACAAATCTCTGGCTTTATCTACTGGTCTTTTCATATTTTATACATTAAAAAGTTACAAGCTGAAATCTTGCTATGTAAATTTTCTCATTTGTTTAGAGACCTTTGAGTCAGCCTGCACTTTTCTTAGTCTAAAATACCTTGGTTTGTTCTTTCTGCCCTCCTCCCACCAGATCCTTTCCACAGTTTCTTTGTGTAGATTTGTCTCCTTTGTTTATGCCTTTGTAAGTATCTCCCTGGTGTTAGCACTGAGTTCACAGAGCTGAAGTCAAAAACCTGCCTTATACAATATTCTAATCCTTAGGCCATCAGTGCTGACATCCAAGTCTGCTGCCCTAGAATTACAAGGATGATGGTGAATGTATAAGGGTCCCAAAGCTCAATATAGGAGAAAAAAGCTGGGGGGAATACTGTAACACTGAGCACAGGTCTGAAATAGGGGCACAGCCAGGGGGGGAAATGAGGAGGCAGTGGAAGTCTTGTTAGACTGCTGTGCTGAGATGAGGAGCAGATAGTAAATTAAGAACGGGCACTGCAAGAACACATCTAAATCAGGCCCTCCAATTAACTGTTCTCTTTCCTTCTTTCAAGTTTGATTTCCTTTTAACCTTTTATTTTATTCTTTTGATCTCAGCATCTTTTTCTTTTCGTTCAAATGAAAAGCAGTGGTGCAATAATTTTTGTTGAGGAGGTGCTTTCATTGTCAGCTCCTGTTTCCAAGCAGAGCAAATGATGAGCAAGAGCTGGAAATATTCATGCATGCTATCACTCAAAATATGAGTTTGAACAAAATTTGAGGCCTGGGACAATTGAAAATTAAAACTGTTCTTCCTCAGTTTGTGACAGTGTTGCCCCTATTGCTTCTTAGATGTTGAGAATCTCAGCAGATTTTATGTGGGATTTTGTGCGTGCATGTGTGCACAAAAACATGTTTAGAGCAATGAAAGTTTATGAAATAAAATATTGTACAAAGTAGGAGAAGTAGTATTTAGTTGTTACATGCTAGAAAACAGAAAAATTCTCCATTGCCTTGCAAAGAACCTTGCAATGTTCTCCTACACAGCCTCTATTTGGGCTAATTCCAAATTGGTCCATGAAGATCTTTGATTAGGGCTAGGCAGCAGAGTCCCCATGGAGGACTGTTGAGCAGCCATATGAATTTGTGAAAACTCTGTAATAAAAACACTTCCATATTTAGTAATGTTGTTATAGTTTCTACATATTGCCTACCAAAACTTGCAGTAGCTTAGTCCTTCTTCGAGGTGAGAGTCATTCCAGCCTTATGAAGCACCTTGAGGAGCTAAATCACTGCCAGTCTTGTCACCAGGAACAGAACAATTGTCTGTTTTGGATCATCCCACTATGTACTTCCAGGGGCTGTAGAAGGAAAATTACATCATAGAGGTATTCTTCTATTAACCTGTCTTCAGTAAAGTCTTAAAAGAGTTGTGAATTCCTGTGATAAGGCATGCAGAACACATGAGGCTTATGACTGGTTCTTGGGTTTTTTTTCTGAGCACATTACTGGCTGGTGCATGCTGAGACACACACATGGTGCTCTCAATTGATTCCATGTTTATGGTTTTGAAGTTTCCAGACTGAGATAAACACAGACATGCTCACTTCACGGTGAACATCTGCTAATTTTTAGTTCTGGAATATTTAAATGGGCCTGTATTTTACACAGTCACAGAATGGTTGAGGTTGAAAGGGACCTCTGGAAAACATCTTGTCTGAACCTTTGTTCAAGCAGACTACCTTGAGCAAGTTGCCCAGGACCAAGTCCAGCTGACTTTTGAATAACTCCAAGGATGGAGAGTCCACAACCTTTCTGGGTACCCTGTTCCAATAGTCAGTAGCTCTCACAGCAAAAAAAAAAAAAAAATCACCTAGGTGATTTATGCTTAGACAGGCAATCCTATGTTTGTCTGTTCCTACTGCCCTTTGTCCTGTCACTGTAAACCACTGGAAAAAGCCTGACTCCATCTTTGTATCCTCACATCAGACATTTTATGCTTTGATGAGATTCCCTCCTGAGCCTTTTCTTTCCTTAGTGCAATTCTCTCAGCTCTTCCTCATATGAGAGATGTTACAGTCCCTTAATGATCTTTGTGGCCTTTCATTCCACTCTCTCCAGTGTATCCATGTCTCTCTCAAACTGAGGAGCCCAGAACTGGACACAGTACTCCATATGTGGCCTCAACAATGCCACCTGACTATAGCCTCATGCCCACAACAACCTTTCCAAGAGGATCCTACAGGAGAAAGTGTTGAAAGCCTTACTGAAGTCTAGGAAGAAAATACCCACTGCTTTACCCTCACTACCAGGCAAGTAATTTTTTCACAAAAGTTATCAAGTTGGTCAAGCATGAATTCCCCTTTGGGCAAACCATGCTGAGCAACCCTGAAGATTTTTTTGTTCTTCACGTGCCTGGAAGTGGTATCCATTATTACCTGCTCCATCACTTCCTTGGGGATTGAGATGAGGTCAGTTCCTTGGGTGCTCCTCCTTGCACTTCTCAAAGACAGGAGAGATATTTACTTCTCCTAATTTCTGCAATTAATCAAATATTATTGAGAGTGGTCTCATAATGGCATCTGCCAGCTCCCTCAGCACTCATGTGAGCATACCATCAGGGCCCCAGCCATTTTGCTTAACTGCCTGAAGTGATCCTGTTCCACCAGGAGTATACCAGCCATGCTTCATATTTACCCCCTGGATTTCCTGAAGGACAGTCTTCATTGTAAAGATGGAGGCAAAGAAGGCATTCCATACCTCAGCCTCTTCCATGCATTGTTGAACCTTAAGCAGGAGGCCTTCATTTCCTTAGATTTCCTTTTTTCATCTCTGTTCTTATAGAAGCCCTTCTTCCTGTCTTTGACATCCCTGGCCAGATTCAATTCTGTTTGAAATTCCTGTATGCTACTGAGACCATGTATGCTAGAAAATCTTATGGAATAACTTATAAGGAGTAATTTTATTTACTGAGGAGGAAGAAATGACACATAACCAAGGCTGTAAAACACATGTTGGTGCTTCTAAAAGAGGAAGGGAAGACAGCTATGATCCTAGGGACTTCACATCAACCTGAAGTGTTTATGACGGTCACAACTTCATGGAAAACAAGTGGATATTTTAGAAACTGTGGTGCTTTGAAGTGTCCCTGGTCTGATAACTATAAGTTTAAAAGATCTGCAAAGGAATACAGCAGTTTTAGTTTACAGCAAATTATTAGTTTACTTTCCCAGTCTCTGAATACTGTATTACAGACAAGTCAATATTATTTCACGGTTTATAAGTGTATACTAAGATATTCTATAAATAATTTAAAACCTATTCAGTTATAAGACTTTCAGTAAAAGATGGAATGCTACAAAGCTGTTCTTTCGTACTGAAAGAAAAAAGAATTAAATTGAAACTGCAGAGAAAAACAAAGCCAAATTTTCTGTATATTATTCTATCAGGTTATGCACTGTCATTCTTGAGATTACCATACAGGTAGGCATATAAAATATGATTACAGAACCACTAAGATTTAAAGATGTTGTTGACCTAAATCTAAGCAGCAGGAAACACAACATATTGAAGTTCCTAGAGATTTTGTATTTCTGATAGTCACACTTCAAATCACTCTCAGTTCAGGGTTTTCTAAAGAAGCAGAAGGTACCCAATCTGGAATGAAAATGACATTTACTGAATTTCAGATAAATTCTGGAGATGTTCACCTCACATTACCCTGGTATTTTGGTTCTATTGTCAACAGTGTAACATGTTGTTGTACTTGATCTCATACTTGGTGTGAAATTAGGCAAACAGGTTTTTTTTTTGCTCACGTTGTCATTACACAAGTAAGTTTGGAACTCAGTAAAAACTGAGATAACTCTGTATAGAGTTATAAAATTCTGAGAGAGCCATAAAATTCTGTAACTAACTAAACTATTATCTTTATTAAGAAGACAAGGAATGAAGTAGTTCTTTTTCACTCAAATAATTAAATTCTTTTTCACTCGTGCAAGTCATACAATTAAAGAAAACCTCTAACCAGATATTGTTCTCACAAGACTAACAGATTCTGTAGACCTTGAAACTTGGTCTTCCAAAATTTCCTGAAATCCCAAGATATAAAGGATTCAAAACCAAATTTTGAATTTAGTGTAAAGTTCCATTCTCTTGGGAACCATCGTTGGCTCTCAAATCCAGAAAACCTGCCTTGGAGTCTTCCATTTGTTATTAATACTGTATATAGCCCTTTTTCATTCNTATATATACATAATTTTTTTAAATTAGAAGGAATACCAAACATGCTCCTGTCAGTTTCTGCAGTCTTTAGGATGGAACCGATACAGCCCACATGATTCCTTATGGCGCTGCGATATTACAGGGAACCGTTCTCTTTCTCACAACCACCAGCTGCTGTGTGCGAGCTGAAGGGTTTCTCAGATTCCTTTAGCCTTATGTTTCCTTATCTGCAGTTCATTTTCATGCCTTAGTTCCCAGAATTTACTTAACATTTTCAGAAGAACGTCATTCACCCACTAGTTGTAGCTGGATTTGGATTCATAACTCTTTTGAAAAGACAGAATGATGTGATTCTCCTTACCACCAACACATTATATTGTCAGATGATAAATATTCTCCTCATCAAAATATGATGGAAGAACTGACTTGTTCCATCCACCAGAAAACTCTGAACCAAATTAAGGCTGAACATACTGGATGCTCTTTTACAAAGATAGGAAAAGGGACTAGCCATCTGGCACCTCTTGAGACTCTTTAAACACAGAGAATTTTTGCTGGAGAAAGCATAGCTGTCTTCTGAATTCTTCTAAGGGGTTTTGCTGTTGGAGGAGGGCAAGGGAGGGACTGGAGGTGCATGTTTTAGCTTGGGGATTTTTTAATGGCTTTATCCCATATCTATGTACTTTAGATGAGCAGCAGAAATTTGCTGGAGATTTCTGCTGTAGTAGATCCTTGATGAATTGTTAAGGAACCTGCTCCATATTGCAGAGGGGCATTCAGCAAGGTCTGGGTTGCACTCATTACAGCCTCCCCAACAGCAGCTGTCCAGACTAGGAGTGTGCTGGGATCCCTTTGCATTGGCCCTGTTCTGGAAATGATTGTTGTCTCTTTATATGAGGGGCCAGCTTTTACCTCTTGTATCTAGGAAGAAATGATTAGTGGTAATCTCTCAGTTCATGTTCTGTTGTTACTTAAGAATTCAGTGGGACCCAGTACTTCATTCAGGGGAATGTCTTAAGGAGCTGAAGTCCACTGATGTCTTCAGGGTTTGAAACCACACCTCCATCCCTTTTGGTGCTTTGTTGCAGAGATAACAGTCATAATTGCAAAATAAGCTGAGCTGACTATCACAGACTTTTTTTTTATTATTCACACTGTAGCTGAAGAATGGGCCCTTTTTATTTCATGTTTCCTTGCAGAAAAAAAACATTATTACCTTTTCTAAGACTGATCCTACAGTGGTTGGACCATACTGTAGTTATGGACAATACTAAGTAGAACTAACAAACTACTTATTAATAAATGTAAGCCTATAACTAAGTATATTCTGTATAAGTACAAAAATTAAACTCACCATAGTAGGTGGCTCATGCTAATCAGGAGCTGCTGGAGGTCACATTTGAGATATTATGCAAATTCAAAACTCAAAAATACAGACTATGAAATAATAATTAATTACAATTGTACTTTGATTAAAGATTAAATCTCAGTATAATTAAAAAAAAAATCATGTCTTTGTATTGCCTGATATAATTAGGCACTCTCCTAAATGACCAAACTTAGAACTGCCTATTATGTCCTAGCAAACCTGTGGGAGAGCCTGACATGTGTTTAGCAATCAGGGGGTTTTTTGTGTTCATCAAAAAAAAAATCATTTTAAAACAATGTGGGAGGAGCAGTCCTTATCTTTAAGGCAACTGTTGGATAATTGACCTCCTTTAGCATTTAATTTCTCAAGCCTCTAGGAAGCTTAATTTTGAACATCAAAGGGGTACCTGTGGAAGAAACTGTTCCAGACTGGTGAGTAAACAAATTAGAGTTAATAGGGTCATTAGCATCTGTGGTAAAATTTCAAACTGGGTATTCCTCACTAAGGAATGTAAATGTCAATGTTTTTAAGTCTTCTAAAATATAATTAGACATGGAACTTGAATACAAATCCTATTTGTATTCAAGTATTTTGCTACATATCCTATTAACAAACAATGTTTTCCATACTCTGGGCATTTTTTTATTAAACATTAGGGAATCTGGTGTTCTGGTCCTATGCATTGCTTGCCAGACAATTAGAATAGAAAGAGAAAAGGTACAAAGCTGCTTAGTCAATAGTATGCTGTAAATATCAAGGATGCTGTATGTTCTGTTTGATATAAAACATGCTAGCCAGTTACCTTTAGAGTAACAACTGTAAATCTATTTAACCCTTAGATCTCTATG
Source organism: Drymodes brunneopygia (assembly GCA_013400955.1). Lineage (NCBI taxonomy): Eukaryota > Metazoa > Chordata > Aves > Passeriformes > Petroicidae > Drymodes > Drymodes brunneopygia. Next base: position 233,304 of record VZTZ01047847.1, on the reverse strand, counting down.
TAGTAGTATAAGAACTTAAAAAAAAAAAAAAAAAAAAAAACAAAAAAAAAAAAAAAAAAAACCCAAAACCTATATAAATAAAAAAAAAAAAAAAAAAAAAAAAAAAAAAAACCAAACAAACAAAACAAAAACCCAGAACCACAAAAAGCAACTTACATTTCCTTATTTGGATGATGGATGATCTTCTCATCTCTACTTTCTCTTGGTTCTATGGCTACATAAAGGGGTAATTGCTGACTGAATTTGAAACAGAGAATGCAGCAAAATCAATTCCTACATGCTTTCACTTCACTTCTTGCACAATACTAAAGTTCTTTTTTTTTCAGTTATCCTTACATAGTAATAGAAATGCCGCTCCCTTTCGTCCACCAAACTGACAAGTTTCTAGTTCAACCACATTTCCACACCTTTGCACTCCTACCTGTTTGCAGGCCATGGACCCTGGCTTATCCATTCCCCTGAAATTCTTGCTGCTAACTGTTCCCAGCAGCAGCAAGCTCCTGGAAATAAAGGTTGCCAGAACAAGTTCCCTTTTTCACTCTGCAACCCTAGGAAATTTAAAACTATGGAGTTTATTCTAAATCTCTAGGAGGCCAGTACTCAACAATGACTTCTTTTTAATCCAGAAAATCACCTGCTGCTAGAAGTGTCATCATTTAAACAGGTAGAGAGGAAAAATTCCTCATAAAGAGCAATAACATCAGGTCAATCTAAGAGTTTGTGTAATAAGGACTAACTGTCAACACCACAAATGTGTTTAGCGTAGAAGGAAATAAAATATTTGCTAGAATTGCCTAAGGAGAATTGCAGAAAATATTTAGACTGGAAAACTGCAGATGGCCAAGCACATCCAGTGGTAAATCACCTTCTCTCTATGAAAACTGATTTGTACCAGCAGGGTCTGAGTGAGTGCTACAGTGAATTCTACCAAAAATAACAGAAGGTGGGGGAGAAGAGAAAGGCATTTTAAATATTTGATCATAGCTATATCTGTGGTTACAAGCATAGCATTCTTAAGTCATTAGCCGGAAGGAGCAAAGAGTTTAAAAAATACTAACTCTCCTCGCTAAATGCATCATGAAGTTTAAGGAAAAAATGGGGGGGGGGTGTCCCATTCGTCTATCATAAATCATTTTGTTGTGATAATTTTGTGGTTTGGGCTGATTTAATCTTTTAATCTTCTATTCTCCCTTAACGGTAACAATTTATTTTTGCATAACACAAATAAAACTAAAAACGCCCTCAAATGCTTTTTATGTAATGTGAATCATGTTTAAGTGATGTTTTGAAAAAATCCTTGTCCATTACAAGCAAGCTTTTTGCACAAGGCAAGATGTTATAACTGAGGTTTTTTGCGAAGTGGTTCTGGTTACTGTTTATTATTACTCTCTAACACTGTGCTCCAAATAGGAATCTTTAGTTTACCTCCATAAGTGCATCTCATAGCATTTATTTTTAAATAACCATTAGTTTTATTTCAACCTCGTAGCGTGTTTTTGATAGAATGTTACTACTTCCCACAATAATAATTTATTTCCACTGTAAGACAGACTTTTAGGCAAGTATGACTCTATTTCTCCAACTTACTGATTTTACTCATGGAGACAAAACAATATCAAATCAAGATCACATAACATCTATGGCTAATTTGGGATCATATGCAGGTCTCCTGATCTTGCATTCTATGTGTATTCATGGCTAAGACTCATTTAACCTCACTGAAGGCAGACAAACGTGAGGCATGTGGTCTCCCTGCTCTAGTCAACGCCAAGACGTGTGCCTCCCAAAGTCAGCTGATCACAAAACATAGATGAGACATTTCTTGGCATGAGAAATCACAGTAGAAGTTTATTTGCCCCTCCAGTAAAGTAGAAGGTAAATGCTTCTGCACTGTACCATTAAAATATTTCATGGTCCAGTATGTCTCACCCACGAATGTATTATGATTTTTCATTTTTTGATTGAAATCTTGACCATGAAGTACTCTGAAAAAATATCTTTCCACCCTTATTTTAGAATTGTTGACACTACATCACTCATCTGGACATAGTGGTAATGCTACTTTCAGAATTTAAAGTAAAAGAAAATAAATAAGAGAACAGTGTAATCTGCATATTGGAATAAGACGTTTGTACACATTTGGTACTCTTTTAATTATTTTTGGAAGGAATTAAATAGCAGTCACAAGCAAATATTAACTTCTTCAAAATAAAGCATAAAACAGCAAACTCAGGATGTACATCTAAAAAGTACTGAACTATTCAATAGAAATTAAAGGCAGATGGAATTTATTCCAATGGTTATTAAAATGTGACACACAAAAGGACGCCCTTGGCTTAACTCATTACAAGCTGTAGACTTCCACAGCAAGCTGGAATGCTTTAACCATACATAAATGGGTCAAACAAAGTTATGAAAAATGTAACTTTCTATTGCAATTTTTAACCTATTCCCAAACATGTTTCATTGCTTTTTCTTTCCCATAACTCTTCTTGATCCCTATCTAAGTAGTTACGTCAGACCACACTAGAAATGTCTGACACCAGAGGGTGCAGAGTTGCTATTCCATGACTTCAGCACATCATCTGTAGGATAGCGTGACACATATAATCAGGAGAGGTGGTCTTGCATTAACCTTTTCCACTCCCAGAGGATGAAATGATAATGAAACAACAAAAACAGATAATGAGGCAAGGAGAGCACAATTCTTGTGGTTATGACTGAAAATGGGGGGAGGGGGACAGCTGAACAACTTTGTGCCGACTTTCAATGAAGCATTACCAGTTCAAATAATAAATAGAGTAGATTATATATATGTAAATGTAAACCCAGACATGGGCCGAATATAACACCTAGAACAGGATTTTGTTAAAGGAAGGAGTTGGTTAAGTTTGTTCTTATGACTGGCTACCACTTGGCAAACAAACAACTTCCCAACAAGAATAATAAAATATATCATTATTTTGTGGCTTGATTCAGTTGACATCCTTAGGGAGGATGCTTCAGTGAAGCACCTGTAAACCCAGAATCTAACAGTTGTAAACAACAAGAACATTTGGTTTGTTCAGTGTGGAGAAGACTGGGGGGAGATCTCATTGCAGTCTTCAACATCCTCATGAGGGGAAGAAGAGGGACAGGTACTAACCTCTTCACTCTCATGATCAGTGATGAAACCCAAGGGAACAGTATGAAGCTGAGCCAAAAGAGATTGGATATCAGGAAAATGTTTTACACCCAGAGGGTGGTTGGGCACTGGAACAGGCTCCCCAGGGCAGCGTTCACAGCACCAATCCTGACGGAGTGCAAGAAGTGTTTGGACAACGGTCTCAGGCACATGGTGTGGCTCTTGGAGTGTCTTGTGTATGGCAAGGACTTGGATTTTGATGGTCCTGATTGGGTCCCTTCCAACTCAGCATATTCTGTGATTCTATGATTCTATGATTTGCTTAATGCTGTCTGTGTTGAGACAAGATGTGTGTAAATGCAGCCTGCAAAGACTGATATTATGTGGTGGTAGCAAAATGGGGAAAATGCTTGTTCACTTTTATCTGTGACTTTATGATCTGGCTTTTTTGGCATGTTTCTACCAGTAAGAAACTACTGCTCCACAACAGTTCCTAGAAGAAGGTCAAATATTCAGTGGAATGACAGAACAGATAACTATAACAGTACAGATTAAAAAGCAGCTGCAACTAAATTTGTGCATACTGAGTTAAAAGCAAATGAGAATCTGGCTACAGTGGAATTCACCCCTGGAAAGAAGTGATGGTATCAGTTAGCTCAAGAAAGCAAAGATAAGAGTACAGCAAAATTGCATAGGCTAACGCTTATTTCTCAAATGCTGGGTATTGTGGAAATGGTTTAATACATTTCCTTTGTTTTGTCACACTGACAATTTACACACACCTAAGACTCCACTTATGCTGAACTTCTATCAGTACATTTTGCACATTAAAGCCCTGGGCATCTCAGGAAGTTTTAAAGCTTTCTTTTTAAAATGTGCATTAAAGTCACACTTTAAATTGTGCTGCATGTGTTCCCATGTTTACTCATGTCTCTCTGGAGTTTTTTACAGCTCAAAAAATAGGTTCCTTCAATGGGAAGCATATGCCACTAGGGCCTTTTATCTGAATGCTTCAAAATCAATCAAAAGGCACAATTTGAGCAGCCATGGGCCAAGCCAGGATTCATCTGTTTGAGTCTCTGACCCTGGTAATATACTGCTTCAGTGACTCTACAGCACTCAAGCCATGTCCTGTAGGACTTACCGTGAATTACATTTGTGTGTGTCTGCTGTAACTCACCAGCTTTTCTCTATGTCAAGTGGGGTTTGTTTTGGTTTTTTCTTTCTCATTTATATGACAATCATATCACTTACTACTTTCAACAATAGTATCTCTTATAAAGATCATAGTTTTAGTATTTACTCGTGACCCATTACACAAACCACGCAAGTATTGCTTGATTGTTTTGTACATAAAAATAGTTCAAAATTTTTTTGTTATAAAAGTGAATTGAAATTGTTTTCATATAATACTTTGAAATACTGATTCAAGAAGAAAGAAACCTGACACATAATGAAAGAAAATAGAGACTGCATAGAATTTTTTTGTTCTTCGGGGGAAAAAAAGCACATAAACAATGGATAGAAAATTTTTTATATTCATAAACTTTACTGTGCTTTAAATGCAAATGGTGAAAATTGAAGTAGGCACACTACTCTGCTCAACTGTAATTGCGTTTCTTTTTGTGGATAACTGATATGGAAAACTCTATTCATATGCCCACTCAGAATTTCACGCAGGCTAAGTAGCCAATATAAAAGGGTAATGTGGTCGACATTCACACAAATGCATTGTTCAGATTTCATCATGTCACACCTGTGTGCTTTAAGGTACACTGGAACTGTGCAGACTCTTGTCACCACTTTTGTTTCTGCTTCTCTGGCACACTGGCTGGCATACATGTATTCTGTCCACTGAGATACTACATCCTGCAAAACTGGGTTTATTCCTGACATCTGGGTCCAATCCATCCCTCTCTAGCAGTTTCCAGGTAACTTAACAGAGAGAACTTACTAGAGATTTTCCAGAGTTAGCAAGCTTTGTGACCATTCTGGTTGTCTATCTCACTTCTTCATAGATAGTAGTGGAAGGAGGGACAGATTTGAGCTTCGGATAAGTTCCAGAAAACTTAACAAAGTATGTTTCACTTCAGTTCCTATAACAAAGATATATTAGAAATTATAGTAGAATGTTTGATATATATGGTAGAATATAGCAGAAAATATAGGAAATATAGTAGAATAGTAGAAAAATAATAAACACCTAGTGCTAAGCATACTCCATCTTGAGAATTTTGCATTTAAAGTCATATGCATTTAAGAAATTCCTTATGTTTTGTTTCTTCCACTTGGCTTCTCCAAGCAAAGAGTCTCCTACTCAGACTTCTAATTTCCAATTTCTTTTGTCTAGTGATTTCCTGATTCAGATTAAATAGATAATCAATTATTTTGCTTATCCCACTCACATTTAAAATTCACTGTCAGCCGAACAGAAGAGGTTTTATTGCTCTGCCCACGCTCTCTATGGTGTCTATTTTATCATTGGTACAAAAATACTTAAACATTATATTACCAGAGAGGCTAATTTCCATTTTTTAAAAGTCTCTGGAAAGAAACCTAATGCCACAGATGACAATTCTACAACTTTAAACTGGCAAAATCAGGGACAAATGTTTCTTGATAACAGGAAATATGAACTGAGCTCAGATTCTTCTTGCAGCATAGTTCTATGGCAGTTCTCTTCCCAACAGGATGCTTTTCACTCCCTAATTTATCAAAGAAGTGCAGGGGAGGTGGGGGATTGCTTTTTAACTTAATCATTGATTGTGATTTTATATCAGTGTGTGTCCTGTGAAATCTGCTGTAATAAAGATGAGCACATTGCTAGCCTGAAAACACAAGTTTACTGTGTTACCATACGCATTCAGCCGCTTAGATTCAGTTATCACTGGACGGTCACAGGACCACAAACATCTGTGGTACTGTGCGAGACAGAGTTGATTTTTTTGCAGTAGGTGGAAGGGGGCATGGTTAGGAGGGGGGTTGTAGCTGGGACACAGATGTGATTCCCAGGAGAGGGGCAAAGCAACTCTTGCTTCCCAGGAGAGAGGGGTCCTTCCAGTGGAGCAAGTGTGGCAAACAGAGCGGGCTCTGTAACTCTGGTCACAAGCCATGGGGAACACTTTGGTTGCCATGGCTGTGGACAGGTCAAGCTCTGCACTCTCTATTTTGTGCACTTGTTATTAAGATTTTTGCCGTTACCATCCATTTTCTTATCTCATTGCTATTGCTGTAAATTGTTCTTATTGCAACCTGTGATCTTTGCCTTTTATGCCTCCAGTCCTCTCCAATCCTGTGCTGCAGGGAGGGGAAGGGGAAAAGGTAGCAGGGAGGGCAGAGTGAGCAGCATCTGGTTTTGGAGTTGTGGTTGGGGCACTAAACTGAGGGATACCATTTCTAAACCATGAAAGGTACCCCTCTTTAAAAATAGGTGAGACCTGTGGGATGATTCTGTTATTCACTAATTATTTCAGGCTGTATGAGCATTAATTCCCTAACATACCTTGACTCTTACCTTGTAAGGGACCTTTGGCTTCAAAGACCAGTAAGTTTGACAAGTAACACTGCCCCAAAATTCCATCTGTTTATGAGGTTTCAAAAGGTTGAATTCATGTCCTATGCTTAGAACCTTTTATATTCTTTAATTTGGGGGGTGGGGGGAGGGGAAGGCATTGGTCTGCTCCCCCAAAATATTTTGGGTCATTGTCATTATCATAATTGTAAATTCACAGCTTTTATTGAAATTGCCAGTTTTATTAACACATATGTTAATAGCTGGAGAAAAACTAAAACCAAGTGAAACTTTGAAGTTCATCTCAGTTAATATACCACTTTGATTTCAGTTGTAAATAGCTGCAGCTGTGGCTGTTCAGCCCTAAGTCTTTCTGACAAGATGAAGAACAAAATATAATTAAAGGGGTGGAGGAGAAAAAAGAAAGAAAATTGAAAAATACAATTTAGGCATTGATAACTAGAAGTATTCAGGAGTATGCTTATTAAATGAAACTCAGTAAATTGTCTTAGTGGCAATAGTAATGACTAAATTACTCTAGTATGAAGCATCACTGTAAATTTCTTTTGATGTTTACTTTTATTCTTACACTTAAATTGTTATAAGAATGAATCATCCTTGTGATTCATACTGGGTTTCATCCAATAAGCCAATAAGGTATGCATTTTCACAGCCTTGTATCAGTTTTGGTAGTAGCACTACAAATTCTTCATGTAAATAAATCGTAACTCAAAGCTAAACTAGACCAAATTGCAAATATATTGATCTCATTGCCATATGAGATCATGTTTTAGTGGTAAAAGTGTTTTCACTTCTTGAGGACGGTAGGTCACAAGTTTTGATCTCACCAGCTTTAAGGTGTCAAAATTCCCCTGATTTGCAGTAGATGAAATGTATTGGAGATATCTGTATTCCCAGAACACCCAGTTTGCTAGTGCCAGTATCACAAAACCACTACCAGGGGTGCTCCCATGCTGGTAATCAAGAAATGTATCGGGACTTTGACTAACTGGACTCTGGAAACAGACGTCTTCAGCTTATAAAAGTGATCCCTTCAGGGGCAGAACACATTGCTTTAATACTGTATAATTTGTGCCATTCCTATTCATATTTTGAAAGAGTATTTCAATCCCAAAGCTGTCAATTTTGTATTTTCATAAGAACTAAGTCAGTTTTTAAAAAGTCAGAAAGTTGCTTTCTCTGTTTCTGTCCTTTTGGTTGATTAGCTATGGTTCCACAGCATATTACATGATCACAGCAATGTTCTTTGGAGATATAATCATCAAAGAGCATTACTCAGCTGGGAAAGTACATGTGAAGGGTGTAAATAATGAAACAGAACAGGGGGCCATTAAATACATTTTTTTGTTTTCTGTGCTTAGAGGCTTGTTTACAGGGTAGGGGGCATACTGTTAAAAAGGAATGTTTAAAAAAGGCAGAACTCCTAAATTGCACCAACCAATCCATCTGTTCAGATAGGGAGCCCTGCAGACCTGGCAAACCTTGAAGGTTTATCAGTGTTCATTTTGGCATTGAAAGGTATGATTAATCCCTGTGGCTCAGAAAGCTCTATTTTTTGTGTTACGAAGTATATCCCCAAAGCAGATGTTTAATTTTTAAATTTATATGGTCCTTTGTATGGTAATCCTAGTCATATAGTGCAGGGTATTTTATCAAGCCTATTTCTGTGTAGCACATCAAATGCAAATTATTGAAACCATTAATTAAAGTTTGTTTAGAGGAGAAAACAGAGCAGGAAGCAAAGTGTTGAAACATGCAGACCCTCCGTTGACTTGTAGCAGAGTTGAAAAGTAACTGATTGTGTGTGGATAATTGCTATGACTCAGTTTGGCAGACTCCTATTGTTATCTGAGCTGCAAGGCTGCCTCTTAAACTGTTCAAACATGGATCTCCAATATTCATGTCCAGAAAGGCCAGCTGCTCTGTTAAAATTCATTGCTTGTTTGTTAAAAAAAAGGTGTCTTCTTTCTGTGTCATTAATCCTGTGGGGTTTGGTTTGTTGGTTTGTTTTTTTTTTTTAAGAAAAGGGTTCTATAATTCTCTTTCTGATGCAAACTTCTGTAACTGATGTGAGATTTCTGGTACTGGGTCACCTGATTCTGGCCTGATACCACTTTTATATCTGTAATAAGCATCATTAGGAGTAATCCATACAGAAGTCTTATGATTCTTATTTGCACTATAGCTCTCCCTTTCTTTTTGTATAAAGGAGCTTTGTGTACTACTTATGTACAAAGAAAATTAACTTGTCCTAGGTAAAATAAGAAGATTTTAATAGTAAAAATTAGACCCACTAGAGCTGCACATTAAAAATATTGCAAGATCAGAATAAACATTATTGCATAGATTGCTGTTGTTTATATTGAAACCATTTAGAAAATCAGAAGGGTATGAAGCCTTTGATGAGACCTGAAAGCAAAATACATAGAATCCAATGCTTTGTTATCATTAATAAAAAATACTAAGGGACTGGAGAAGTAGGATGTGTTTGTCTGAAACTAGTTATGTGGAAGTTTGGGCACATTACTCAAACTATCTGTTTGTTACTATCCTACTCAATATATTGACCAGCCTTTGCTGGGTGAGGTTAAATCAGCTAAAATATTTATGTAAAGGATTTTTATTGTCGACCTAAAATCTCAAATTTTGACTTTTTTTTTGTCAGCCAAACATGGTCACTTATTTTAGGATCTTATCTGATGTTTGAATTTTGGGTATGTAAAAAAAGGGCTTCAAATTCTCCAGTTGAATTTAAAATAATTTCACATCATTTTTTATGCTTTCTATTGAAACACTAATGGCTGAATGCTAGATGTCAACAACTCTGACTTAATATAGATGATGTAGTAGTCAGTTTGACACATTGAAAACTTGTACCTTGAACAGAGTAAGTTTAGTTGATCTTTTCAGATGAATATGGCCACAGAACTTTTACACGTGTACCATTTTTCTCACTGAAATGACATTACATTGAATTTTTATTTTTGAAAACTGTAGACTTCACATACAGTAGAGAGATGATTCTAAATAATAAATCAAAATACATATCCTACCAATCAAGAGGCAGGAATACAAGGCATGAGAAACCTAATTTAGCATAGAGCAGTCTCTTGTGCATAACTGCTGTCCTCTGATCAAACCATGCTTTTTAACCTCAAACAAGGAGGGAAAAAAGAGTCTTGGTAAAAAGGACAGTTAGAACATCCTTTAATAGAGATGGAAATGACTTGATATAGATCGGGGGAAAAAACAACAACAACAACAACAACAAACACCGAAACCAAAAAGCAGTAGGCATTCTTTCGAGGGGTGGAGTGATGAGCAGAAATGTCCTTGACTGTGTAAACTCTGCTGCTCAGCAGCAACTAAAACATCCCTGTATTATCAACACTATTTCCAGCCTGAATCCAAAACATAGGCCATACTAGCTATTGTAAATCTACTGTCTATCCCAGACAAAACCAGCAGACACATTTATAGTGCTTGTTAAAGAGAAATATCTTCTGAAGAGTATGTTTTTTCCACTACTCTAATCTTAGCAGATGTGGATGTGAAATGTGTCCATACTGATATACTGAAAAAATTTCCAGCTTTCTTCTTGGATAAAATGTAAGTTTTAATTCACACTGCTGATGGTACCAAATTGTATGATGATTTAAGAACAACAGATATACCAACAGTATAGGACTTTTTCCTCAAGGTTTTTAACCTTATTGCAGACTGGTGGAAAAAATATTGTATCTATATCATTCTTGCTGCACCTTCAAATCTTAGAGTCCAAACTAATACTTGACTGCTTAGAGGCTCTTTTAACAAGGTTAAAGGTGCAGGCTAAGACCCTGTGGTACTAGACATGGTAGAGTCACAGTCAAATTTCCTTAAAAATTATTTTACTACTATTTCTTCTTAATCTAATACTAGCTTAGTACAACAAGAGTAAGGGTGAGAAAAGTGGGTTTGTACAACATGATCTTCCCCCTGGGGAGAAGATTTTGCCAGGGGCAAAAATGATATTCCTCTTATCTTACAGTTAAAGCAACAAAGTTAGTAAATTTTGTCCTGCAATACTTTTGTATGTACCTTGACATTCCTCATTTCCTGATGACAAGCTAATCCAGTGGGAGACCCAAAAGCTGTAAAAATTTGGCAACTAGCATACAGGGTTGAAAAGAAAATTTTTAAGAGTTTACAGTACTGAAACTGAAAGAACTATATTCATCTAGTCTTCCTAGTACAAGAACCATTGCTCTCTTTAATAGTTCTCAAACCTCAGCAAGTTATACAGAACATTATACTGAGGTGTTTCCTTAATTTGTTCAGTGGATAGGAAATAAATAATGCTTAGGGTTTTTTAATGCTTCATTCTAAATATGAAGGTAAAGTGCATTAAAATATTATTTCTTTTTTAAGGAAGGACAGAAAGAATACTAAATGACAGGTTAGGTAATAAATAAGATGGTTGAATAATTGAAATCTCTTACTATGTGGGCATCAACAGATTAATTTTACTAATGAATTTATTTTCAGTAATGATCTTTGGAAGTAATCACTCATCAGTAAGCTGTCACAGCGAAGGAGAAGATTTTAGACTTTGGCTTAAAGTTGTACTGACTGTGCCATGCTCATATGTCTTCTCTACAATTTTCTTCTTCAGTTGCATAGAAAGCCAAACAAGCAATACTTATGAGCTCTTAAAAGCCACTTTAAAAAACTGGCAGTTCAATAATTCAAAAAATAACCAATACATTTTGAGATGGCACCAAAGCTTTTAAGTTCTTTTTATGCTTTTTTAAAACCATTTCAGTGTAAGCATAGCTTTTCATAATGTAAAAGGGAAATGGATCTTTGGTGTCTATTAACACAAACAGGAAAAGCTTTTCTTGAAATGCAATATTCTTTGTAAGAATTCAGTTATAAAGCCTTCCTGGAGAACTTGAACTCCAAATGAAAAAGCCAATAAATTGCTGGAAAATATTTTACTCTTAAGCATGGATATAACTCATTACCTGTTTGGGCCCTGGTTCCTTAATCTGGATCTAGTGTTCTGATTGTTCCTACATTACCATTTCTATAGAGGTTTTATCCTATCAAAAACCTGTGGCATCTTCCAGATGTGTAGATATTTCTAGGGATAAGATTTGGCCTAATCAAATCTGGATTAGCACCTTCCTATTAAGGTTTTTTAAATCCATTTTTTTTGTATGGAACAAAAAATAAAAAAAGCATACATTAAATAGCATAAAACCCTAAAAGTGCAATTGGTGTATTTGATGCTTTGTATAATATAACTCAGAGCATGATGAATGTGATTGCAAATACTAATTGTTATGTTTAAAACCCCTAGAGAAATAATGGTTGCTAGTCTGCATGTCAGAAATTTCAAGGTAAAAGACATAACATGTTTAACTAAAACACAGCTAATTAGAGCACAAGTAGATCCCTTTCAGAGTCTGAGATTATGATATCCACAATAGAGCTATTAACTTCAGAAAACTGAGTGCTGATGCAATCAAATAAGGAAGCTGATTTCTTTTTTGTGCCTGTATTTCAAGAGAGATTCAGATCAATTTGTTCATTTATTTGATTCTCACATTCTCACCCAACTCCACAAGAAAAACCCACCCTCACTCTAAATCTAAAAGTTCAACCTTGTCCAATCTTTTCTGACTGTAAATTTTTAAAACTGGTCTTTTCATTTTCATTCACAAAATTTTCTTTTTTGAGCAAATTGTTCTGAATTCCCACTTCTACCACTTTACATCAAGCATTAAAAAGTTATATATTTCCTCTCTTGGGCTGTATTTGCAAATGATCTTAATATTGTTCGTTAATAGTTACAGAAATCCTTTTAAGAGGGCCATAAGGATCCTGTAATGCGAGCATGTTCACTACTGACTGCCGAAACCAGTCACAAGCAAGACCTCTAGGAAGCAGCAGCCATTCCATTAGGACAGCAAAAGTCAGTGCAAAGTGAAAGCAGTATTGGAACTTCAGTAGAGTAACAAATAGTTAGTAGCTTCAGTATCCCCTCAGTCTCAACCATGGTTCTTCTCTTATATAAGAAATCAGCTGGTTTATTGCAAGAGTATGTGAAAAACTCAACCTCTCTTGTACCTGCTCATTAGCAGTTTGATAATTTCTTTCTCCATTTCTTACTAATGAGACACATTCTGTACTGTTCTGTGAAACTTGCTGAAGCTATTTTTAACCTACTGGACTATTCATTTCCAAATATATAATTTTTTATAGCTTTTTTCCTTTTACAGTTTGTTGCAAGTTAGAGACTCTATAAGGTGGGCTGAAATTTCCCCTTAATCTTTCCTTACAACTAAAGTTTATGACTGCACTATCATATTTGTTTTGCCCAAGACCAGCAAAATTCTGAGACCATTATAATGACATTCTTCCTGGTAATTGCTGACTTCCCCCAGCTTAGCATGGTGAAGGACAAGACCTTTTGTGCACTGCGGATGTTTTTGAGAATCTTAAGCATGTATGCATCCAGGAAAGAGTGCACTGTTCTGATCTCTGCATTTGGTGTCTTCTATTTAAGTTATAAGCTGCACATCTCCATCCTCACCTGCAAGAATTGAATTTCTGTTCTATCCTATTGCACTACAAATTAACTTAGGTTTTTTTTTCTGTAATAAGACTTGAGAAAGAATAAAAAGGCAGTAGAAAAGTAGTGGTAAAGGATAAACAACTAAGGAAAAAGGGTTCTTCTGTACTGGAGCTATTGATTGACTACATAAAAACAATAATTTTCTGAAATGGAAACCTGTATCTGTTTATGTGAGGCAAAAGATATGCTGAATTAGCAGAACTCATGGATTCCTGACCGCAGAAATACAGACTATGCCATCTTCACTATTGTATCAGAACATTCATGCTTAAAATATGCTTGGAGTACAAAAGGTTAATGTCATGAGTCTCTTTAAAAGGAAAAGAAAATAAATATCATTATTCCTTGGATTTATTCGGGAGCTCTAATGAATATACTATTCTCTATTGCAGAAGAAAATTAAAATAATTTATGGAAATCTCTACAATAGTAAATGTACATATTTGAAATTACTATTCTTAACTGTACTTAATTATTCTTTGTAGAGTTATTATCAATACACATAGAGTAGTTTTAATAGAAATTATCAAAAAAGTGATAGATAAGATCTAAATAGACTTAGCTGTTCAAGATTTGATTTGAAATAGATTTTGGAAGAAAAGATCTGAAATTATCAACAGCTACTAACAGAAACAAAAAAGGCAAGCCTTATTACCACTACGTGTGGGTCCTTTTTTCAACCACCCAAGCTCACTTTAAATTATTCTTCCATTAACTCACTGTGCTGCCTACTTCTAGCCCTTGCTGAGCAAACATCAAGAGCTGCACCCAGCATGTGTCCTGTAGCTCAGAACAGGAAGCACTTTGGTACTCTGTATTCATGGGGAGAATTGGAGAAGGGGAAAAGTCCATGGGGAAAAAAGGAAAAAAAGAGAGAGAGAGAAAGAAAGAGAGAAAGAAGAGAGAGAGAGAGAGAAAGAAAAAGAAAGGAAGAAAGAAAGGAAGGCAGGCAAGAAGAAGGAAGGCAGGAAGGCAAAACAGAAAGAAAGAGAAAGAAAAAGAAAGAAAGAAAGAAAGAAAGAAAGAAAGAAAGAAAGAAAGAAAGAAAGAAAGAAAGAAAGAAAGAAAGAGAAAGAAAAGAAAGAAAAAGAAATTCGATGCATAGGTTGCTAATACCTCTTACTGAGCACAGAAATGAAGCATTATACTTTCTATTAACTGAGGGGGATCTATTTCCTGAAAATCAGTTACTTATTTTTATACTCTTGGCACTGTTCTGGATGCATTAACTAGGTAATGGTTAATACAATGTCAAGTTCCAAGTACAAATGAGCTTTTCCTTTGTACGTGCTTGATGAAACAAGTACAATTTATATCAAATAGTTGTTCATTGTACTAGTATGGAACCCTTCCTTGGAGTGCAGGAGCAGCTTTTGCTTGACACATTCAACTTTATTTCTACTACCTGACTGATTGTATTTCTGTGCTTTCATCACCAAACCAAATTTCCAGTCTTCCTTGTACTCAAATATGTAATATCCTGAACAGATATTTGGCCATTCTCTATTTCTTCATTGACTATATAGACAATGTAACTTTCTTGAAAGGCAATAATGCTGCACACCTCATACATCCACATGAAAATATAACATATTTTTCTCCTTACCCATTTTATAAATTTACAAGAAAGCATAAGCTTTATGGAAAAAGAAAAATTAGTCATCTGGAGGGAAACAGAACTTATAAATGTTTTTAGTCTTTTCCTTCCTTAGTAAGAATAGGAACACTTAAATGTATGCAGCAGAAGCAGATAAAATTACATCCTCTGACACTTGTTAGCTCTGAAACAGATACGTGATTGATTGCAAGGTGGCGTAGCTGCTGGCATTTTTTTCGGCACATTTTGATGATACAGTTACTTAGGTGAACATCAAGTACATCAGTGACACGTACAATGTTGCAGACACTGAGTGATTTCAAAGCTAATAATTTATGAAAGCTTTTGGAGCCAGTTATTAGGTTTGTTTCAGAAGAGATTGATTTTTTGTTTTAATCCTCAGTTCCTCACTATGTATCCTGTTTACCTCATTTTATTTAGTTAGAAAACAAATACATAGAACTTTAATTTAGAAATGTCTGCTTTAACTATGTGTCACCACCTTAACAAGGTGTCCTATATGAAATGTTTGGACTTGAAAACACCTATGCAGCAGATGAGTCTAGAAAAAGGTGAATATATGAAATGAAGTACCAGAGAAAAACTTAATTTTAAAATAGACTAAAACAGAAGGGGAAGGGAAAAATTTGTCAAACAAGAAGTTTAATGCCTTCTTTGTCAGACTGTTAGACTTAATATGTTAGTACTGTGGGACAGAACAAATCTCATATCCTCACCAATGTAAAGGAAAAAACACCTGACACTGAAATTGACTCCATTTATGTAGCGTGTCCACAGGTCCCTTCAGGACTTCAAAAGTCCAACTCAAGTCAAACATGGTGATTGGGACACTCCAGAGAAGTATTAGCTAAAAAAAGATGAAGGTCTTTCTCTTCCAACATCCAGTGTATATAAAATATTAGCTCACTTGACTGGAGAATTCTGAAACATAACCGGAAGAATAGAAATGGAAGAAAGAAAATAAAATTAATTACTTGGTACTGTAAGTTGTGGTTAGGTCACAATGTGATGTATTAATTTCAAATTATGTTATAAGTATGAAAGAACACATTAAACAACTTTAGAATGCAAAAAAAATAGACTTTATCCATGAATATTCTGTTTGTAAGATTTTGCTACTGAAATTATTGCAAAACAATTATATGTCATTATATTTCTAGACAATTTAATGGAAATTCAAGTTTGATTCCAAACAGTCAGTTGAATGATTTACTATCACGCTGTAAAATTTTAATTCCTTTTAAGCAGACATTCCCTTATAACAACTCTAACATGTAGGTCTACATCCAACATTATCATGTAGCTCTTGTATTCATTTCCTGAAAAACTCAGGTGTACTCACCATGGAGCCAAGTTTTCGTAAACGTTTTTGTAAAGTAGCATTTCTTTATGAGACATGGATTTATTTAAGGTATTTAAGGCAGGTCTAACAGTTGCTCTTCATGGCTTCCAGTGATTGGAAATTACTTCAAAGAGTGCACTACAAGCGTAAAAGGCATAAATAAAGGAGGATTTGTAGATTATATTGCTATTTCAAACAATAACTTGAGACTTGTAATAACATTGCTTGTATTATTCCTAAAGTTAGTGTCAAATTAATTGTTGGCCTAACAGCAGTGATACAAGTAAAGCTGGTCGAGGGATGAATTTGGCCCACTGCATTTTGATTCCAGATATTCCAGAGAATTTCACATGTAATTGCTATGCCTAGAATTCAGTTCTCTAAACAATGTGTAGGAAAATTAATCCCACAAGAAATCAAGCTTGATAATGAAGAAAAATGGATTATCAGACTTTGTATGACTGCTAGAAGAAGGATTATTCTGTGGCTATGAGCCTCAGTGGAAAACTAGGTGACAGATGAATTGCCCAGGAGTTGCAATGACATATGCCCATTTTTCATCTCCATAGTCCTAAAATACAAATCTCATGGCACATTTTTTTCATTAACTAAAGAAAAAAAAGAGGTTTCTTCTCATTGTTTTGCATATATAACAATTAGAATGCTTTCAAAATATTGGTAGAATAATTTCCAAATATTCACTAGAACTGTTGGATTTTTTAGGAAGTCACACTTTTTTTCATTATCCAGAAATAATGTACAGTTATTCTTCTAGTAGACTTTAAATATTCCTTCAGAACAAGTTAAACTGAGCAGTCCTGAAAATCACAACAAAATCCTTTGCAGTTGACCCACTGTTTGGGTTGCAGATCTCTTGCCTTTTTTAACACTAGATCTGCAAATTCATGCATCTGGTTCTGTTAGTGTGTAAATTTAATATGTGAACCTTACATATTACACATTACTATTGAAAATGTGCAATTAAAAAAAATCAACAAGGCAAAACCAGCAAAAATACTGAGGACAGTGTTGTGAAAAATAGACTCCACTTTGAAATCACTGAATTTGTAAAATATAGATGAGAAATATGCATGTGGTGCTTAACATTGGCTAGCGCTCAGCTTCTCCTCGTAACATTCTTTTTGATCACGCTAATAATACACTATGAAGCATCACTCTGTGGGATACAGTTAAAGCCTATTTAAGCCAAAGGAACTGCTCACACTCTCCCAGGGGAAAATATCAGAACAATTTTATTTTTACCTCAGTCACTCCAGAAAACTTCATAAAGGATAGTCTCAACCAGCGTTACCCCCAGTATGCCTGGAAAAAAATGGGAGAGAATTGAAAAGTAAATGTGGAGCTGAAAAATACTGAATAAGATGATTCAGAATTAAATGCTTAAGGCTTACTTGAGCTTCAGTTGTGGAAGGTTTATGCAAATTTGGCAGTTAATAGATATTCTTGTCAGGGATCTTTGTAGAAAATGCAGATAAAAAAAATCTTACTCTACCTCCTCTCCCCATTCTCTTCCCCAGCTCCCAAGAGCTAATTTTCTGCCATAGAGGCCACAGGTTTCGGTCTCACTTTTTCAATATTTCTGTTCTCATAAAAAATTAATTTAATAGCATTTCATGCTTAAAGCTGCCTACTTTTTTTTATCTTTTAAAGTTGTGACTTTTAGCCTTTTTTTTTTTTTAAGAGAACAGTAAAATAATTAGGTGGCATATTAAGGTATGGTAGATTTATTCCCAAGTCATATGTGTAGAGTCCTCGAGATTTTCCCAAGCTGGGTAAATAAATCACATTGAAAACTCATCCCTTTTGCAATATCATTTCATCTAGAGGGAGAAAATATGTGTAACTAATACTGTTAGTAAAACAAATTCTTGTTTAGGCACTGAGAGACATATCAAGAAGAGAACTAAAGCACTAATATAATGAGCCTTGCTATGCTGAAGTTTTAGTCTTGAGCAGAGCAATTAGATGCAACAGAAAAATAGGATAGAAAATACATCTCTTTGTTCACTGGAGCCTATTTCTGTTACTCAATATAATTGTATAACTTTCATAAACAGATCAGACTCCATCTTAATGGGAACTGGCTTCTGAGTACTTTATTTTTCTTTACCCTACTATTGCTATTGGGAGGCTGTTCCAGATCGTCACTGCTGTCTGATCATTAGGAATATTTTTGATCCCAAGCCTAATTTTATTCATGGACAATTTATAACATTTTTCTCCTGCCAACAGTGCCCTTTAGTTTAAGTAGGCCTTCTCTTTTCATGGCATATAATTCTTTTCCAAACATAATTATTTATAGAGAGTGATTATATGTCTTCTTAGGTACAATATGTCTTCTCAGCCATTATTTTGCTAACTTAAGGAGGATAAGCACTTTTAGTCATCCTTTGTATGATAGGCACTCTATTACTCTGATCCTCTTTTCAGCACATGTTAAAGCTTGGTTCCCCTCTGTTGTGCTTGACTAGACTGTACATTCCCCACACAGATCCATGCAGAGGTAAATGTTCCCAAAGAGAATACGCAGGTACTGAATGCAGAGCCAACAGAAGTCATCATGCAAAAATCCACCTTTGACAAATTCTAATGTTTGTGGATCTCATTTGAAAGCATGTGTCATAATACTTATTATGCTAAATCTGACATTGTGCAGGACTCTAGACATTGTATTTACAGATAAGAGACTCTTCAGAAATTGCAGCTCTGAAATTTGTCTTCACAGGTTAGTGTCCATGACCATTCTTTCCAAAAATGAACAACCCTAACTTATCTTAAAAATTGGTTAGATAGGGGATAGTCTTGAATTAGTTAAGAGGCTGAGAATGTAATAATTCTCATTAGATGACGTACTAAGCTTTATCACCATGTTTAGAAGGCTGTAATAGGGGAAGCCAGCCTTAGGTAGGATAAATTAAACAGTTTGGTAGAAATGTTATTTAGGCAGCTTCAAGGAAGAAGAGAAGAATAATTCCTTAATCTCCCACATTAGCAAGTGGTATTTCAATGTCTTGTTAAAAGCAATAAACATAGCAGCAGAGGAGGAAGTAAACAAGATCCCATCATCCTCTCTGGCTAGAAAAAGTGGAGGTGGCTCAGAGTGGCTATTTTGGGGACTCTGCTTGCCATCTTTAACAGGAGGAGCACAAAAATATTACTTTAAGAACACTTCAAGGTTTATAGATTTGGAGGACTTTTCAGAGACTAATTATGTGTTCAAAAAATCTAATATCCAGCTGAGATGTATGAGCAGCCAAGGTATATCCTTATTCCTGAGGTTACTGTTTATAATGCATGCTGTTATTTTAAGTCAATAGTTATTTTAAGTCAATAATTATTTGAAGGTAAGCATATTCTGATATTCTTAAATCTTTTCTACCAGTGAAATTGAATCTGAGTAATTTGGTTCATGTCAAACACTCTATTCCTTTGGGTCACTATTTAAAGGTTTCCAGTCTCCTCTGAAGTATGAGGGGTCTCATCATAGATAGATTTAAAAATGGTCAAAATTTATAGAATTAATTTTCTGAACTGTATTCTGAGCTTCCAATAAGGAAGAGGGAGAGCTGGAATTGGAAATTACATTTCTGCTAAAGCCTCGCATAACCTTTTGTATGCAAATGCAATGATTAGAAAACTTCTGAGGAAATGATAGACAGAGGTGTGAGTCTTCCACTCTCTGAGCACTGGTCTAAGTATCAGCCTCTGAAATATCATAAGACAGAAAAGCTCTCATTGTCTTGTTTCAGATAGTCCACTTTGCATGAAACAATTGCGTATTAATTAGTTCAGAGAGAATGCAGGAGTGTGAGGATAAAGATCCATCCTAATGGCTAAAGTTTCTATACAGGGAGGGAAACTGCTAGTTGCAATTTTTAGCATAAAATTTGTTCATGCATTTTACCAGTAATTAATATGTGCCAAATGAAACTTTTTTAATGAGCCCCCATAGTGGAAAGGTTTTGAGGAGCTGAGCCATTAAGCTAGAAATGTATTCTCATTCTAACTTTTCCCTATCACTGTGATTTTTGATTTATCCGTATACAGTGAATTGCTACAACAGGAAGGATTAAGAGTCCTTATATAAAAAAAGCATAGTAGATTGATGGTGATAGCTTAGGAGATGTGGGTTTGATAGCTCCTTGGAAGAAGACAAAATAGAATCTTTGTCCTGTATCTTCTTGCAGTGTGAGCTATTAAATAAAAAGCAATGTGAGGAGATCATCCATTTAGATTTAGAAGAAGTCTATAAACTCAATATATTCAGTGAAGTGCTTGATCCTTCAGGCATAGTCGGGATCTATGCTTAGCACAATTTTTTTTCACTTTTGAATGGTGACTATTTAATCATAAAATTAATGACAGCTCGAGAATAAGTGTTTTGAACATAAATAAAAGAGTAAGGTGAGATGCCAAGGAAAACCTTTAATACCAAAAAATAAGATTCTGCTAGTACTGATTTTTCCTTTTAGAATTATTTTTTAAATTGTAAAAATTGAAATTTGGTTTACTTTATAAATTTAAATTTCTATTTATAATAAATGCAAATAACAATTTTGCAATTTTGGAAAATTTTCATTATCACAAATATTTTCATAAAGCTGGTATTGAAAAAATTAGATCTCAGTTTCCCAATTTGGTTAAAGATGAAATTTACTAAACTATGCAGAAATCTAAACTATTCTTGTGGAAGAGGAAAGTAATCATAAAAACTATTATTTGGTTTTAATGAGTCCCATAGAGGTTAATATATCAATAAAATGTACTTTCTTGACAAGTTTAAAAAAAAAAGCACCTCAAACAGTGCATTTTCTAATAATTTATACACTTTCATTTTTCTTATCTTTATTGGGAAAAATTAGACCTCAACCCAGGGCCAGCACAATCTGGGACAGTGCCTGTGCACAGCCCCACTGTAACCAGCGATCAGACCTGGTGAGCAGGGAGCACAGATTGCACCAGGCTCAGATCCCACTGCTTTACACAGCCCTGCAGCAGCACCCCAGCGTGCCTGGCACCCTGAAACCCTGCTGTGTGCCAGCAGAGCAGCATTGCAAGGGGCAGCAATGCAGCCTTCACGGACACTCTGTGCTGGAAAAGAAAACACAGTTATGTTCAAGGAGCACAGGAACACAATGTGGGACTGCAAAGTGGTTCAGACCCTTTAGATGGAGGTGAACAATGTCAGTAAGCTCCAGAGCCTAAGACTTCTCACTGACCCTGTTTAATTAAATGGTATAGGCAGTCTTTGATATTTCAAAGATGTACAGCTTTATAACTTATCCCAAAGTAGCAATAATTTCTAAGCATGTCCTGCTGTTGAAAGAACTAAGTCTTCAAGGACTTTTCAAGTTAATGTTGTTGTTCAGTACATATTTGGGATGGTTCAGTTTTTGAATTAACGTCTGGGGAAAATGTGTATGAAAAATCAGTTCCATGACTGCTTCTTCATAGGAGCAATGGACAAATATGGAAATCTTTCTCTTGACACAGAATATGACTGTAGAGCCAAAAATATGTCAGGATATTCTATCTTGAAAACAGAGCAGAAGAGGAATACAGATTTGAGTTTGCAAAGGATGAAATGAGCAGATGTTCTGTCAACAAACTGATCACTGTACAACAAATTTTAAAACAAGTGGAACCAAGCATTTACCACATTTTTACACTAATCAGCGTTTCTTCAAGCTGTAGCTGAGACTTCTCTCATGAGCATCGTTTTGTTAAACACAGAAAATTAAAAGAAAAAAGAGATTATTTTAATTCTAAGGTTCTATTTAGAAGCAAGAAGGTTCTCTTCTGCAGTCAGTATTTTCTTCTGTTGCTGAGTTAGGTAAATGAGTTATTTTTATACTAGGTAGAAATGCTATCATCATTTAAAGGCATCATCCAAATTTTTTAGGTCTACACATGTTAAAGGGAGTGGAGAATTGTAGTTTGGGCACTTTCCACTAACTTTCAAACTGTTCATTCTGTGATCCTGTAGTAAATCTACCACAGCACTCCAACACCTTGAAAGTAATTATAGTCTCCCCCTATATCTGTATCTGCTGCCATAAGTTTTCAATAATAACATGGACAGAATTTTCTGCAGGATTTTAAGAGGCTTAGCAAACAGGTGAATCATCCAGCCTGTCTCAAAAAGAAAATTAGTCCAAGCTTTTGACCAATATCCAAACAGATCACTTTAGGTGATTAACTAAGAAAATACGACAATTAAACTTGGCACCAACTAAATGCAGTGTCTCAGCTGCATTTAGTGAATGGAAACTGGTAGACACTTGTATTGCATAAGTAGATAGCAAATATGCTAAGCAATATACCTAGAGCTATCTGACAGAAAACACACCAGGACATTCAAGGACTTAGCCTATATTCTCATGTGTCTTTGAGAAATTTCACACCTTGAAGTTGATCGCCGCTGTAACCAAAAATACAAAATTTACAGGATACTGTATGTATCATTGAGGTAGGAGCCAGATAGGGTGCTAAATTTATGTTACCAAAAGGCAGTTGAGCTATTTATTGAAAAGAGAAGCTGTGTACAGAGGTAAAGGTGCCAGTTCTACTTACAAGTACTGCAAATGACATAAGGTACTTATATATATATTCATAATATTACTTAGTAATCTAACAGCTATATTTTCTTTACATACTGATGGTTCTTACTTGCTATTTGTGTAAACTTTGCGTCAGTGTGAACAATCAGTATGCTGACAGCCATAAAAGCTTATCAAAATGAACATCATTGCACTGCAAAATCAGAAATCTTCTCAAAAATACTCCCTTTGAAACAGTCAGAGATCTGGCCTTTTGTATAAAACTCCCAGTGCATGAAAGATGGAGCTCTTCCAGTGCTGCTTGCTGTACTTTTGTTTTAGAATTGAGGGGCATTTGAACTGGGAAGGAAAAACAAAGGAAAACTTTCTATGCACTGACTTTATGAATATCATTAAAGAGAATGCTTTCCTTGACCTATCCATATCATTTTAAGAGTCAGTTTACAGAATGTTGCCAAGTGGGCTGTCCTTCAAATTTGTGTTGTCACTCCATTATTTTAAAAAGTTAATTCACTCTCCTGTGCCTTTCATATGAAGTAACAGTAGCTTTCATACAAACCATTAATACATTCAGCTCTGAGAAAGCCTGGTATCTAATTCTGCGTAGGGAGGATATCAGCTAGGAAAAGGAGCTGATTATTGCTGAAGATCTAATGAAAGCTTCTGGGGAGAAGATTTTCTTGAAGTGTTCTAGCTGTATAAAAAAGTTTTAGAAAAGCTGGAGGAAGTTTGGTTACATGTTAAGCTTTGTACATTGATGAATTGGTGCTGTAATATTTTCTTGTTATGCTCATAGTTAATTACCTGTCACATGCTTGCTATAGCAACAAGAGGATAAAAAACAGTGGGAAGATGGAAGCTGATGATTTTTGTCTGTCATTCATGATGTAAACACACAAGCCTTGCACTACTTGAATCCAAATGCAAAGGAGAAGAAAGACAATGAGTGATACTCTGCCCTTCAGCAGATTTAGAAACAATGGTCAGAGACAGATATTCAGCAGTGCCTCCATAAACAAGAGATCTTAAAATTAAAAATGTATTGCAAAACATGCAGATGCCAGGTTGAAACCACGAGTCATGACAGCTTTGAAATGGAGTAGTCCCAATGCTCACCCACTTTTATTACAGTGGGCTCAAAAAAGGATTCCAGGAAGCTTCTGTTCTCTCAGGATGTGTTTTATTAAAACATCCCAAGTACGGATGAGTATAGAACCAGGGTCTATCTGTCTGCAGGACAGGCCCTTCCCTGCCCAGGGGGCAGACACGCGGTGCTGCTCTGGACAGCACCAGGGAGGGGGCTCTGCGGGGGTACCCAGGCCCTCCCGTCCCACACAGCAAACTGCAGGGAGGTAAGGAGAGGATTCTCCCTTGCAGCTCCTGGGCCACACCTGGGGCAAACAGGCGCGGGTGGATGTCCAGACAGGGAACTGATGAAAGAAGTGTTTTCTCGGCCCTGGCCTGGCACTCCTGGCCTCAGGCAGGGGGACTGTGGGGCAGCTCGGGAGGAGCAGGCCCTGCTCCTGCTGGCCTGGTCATAAAAGATCTTAATTGCAGTGCAAAAAGTGTTCTGTGACACAACAGAGAAAAGCAGAAGTTATTATGAGTTCCTGCACTATCGGATTCACATTAAACAGTGCTGCAAGTTAGGGAAAGAAAGTTTTTCACCTCTGAAGAAGTAGGGAATGGGCACATGTGTCTGAGAAAAAGTCCATAAAATATTGCTAGCTGATTTCTGGTGGAAAGTTTGATGGCTGTAGTTAAATTAATTCAGTAAAAATGTTACCAAAATCACAGCATGTTTCAGTCTGACCTGCACTGAGCTTTGTATCTCTGGCACCCCCACACATAATGCACAGACTTAGTTCTGTTATTCTACCAAGTCATCAGTCGTTTGTGATCCTGCAAAGTTATTTTTCTTTTTTTTTTTTTTTTTGTTCAAATGCAGAATGCAAATTAATCACCCTGTTAGGTTGGCAGTGAAAATGATGTACAATTACAGGATTATTAGTTAGTTAGAGTCCATTTTCGTTAAGTTAGAACTCTTTGGAAAAGTTGAAAGTTAGAAGTACTACATCCACCCTGGCTTTAAGGGACTGTTTTATTTCATTCATCAACACAGTCTAAAAGTTGGTAGCTACCATATTACTCAATAGGAAAACATGAGGTAATTAAATGCTCACACTCATATTTCCCCTTCTTTTTTCTGTGGGGATGAAAAACCTAAAAAAGGAGTGTGAAGAAAAAGTTGTTTTGAAAATGAGAATCATAAGGATGAGCCATTGTGTGGTAATCTACAGCTAGGTCATGCAGGGGCATAGGGGAAATGGAGTGCTCTAGATCAAGCCAAGAATTCCTGAAAGTTTGGGGTTTGGGGTTTTTTTTAATGCAGGCTTTTATTATTACTGAATTTTTTAAATATTAATTCCTTTTGTTTCAAATGTTTATGCGCTGTATGTTTTCTTACTACTTAACAGCTAATATCATACTTGAAAAAAAGCATCATAGAAAATTGAATAAATGGGAAATTTTATTAATTTTCAATAAAGACATCTTTTTATAACAACCTCCTATTTATGGTTCAGGATACTGAGGTATCAGTAAATTTATTTGTACTTTTTTACCCCTAGCCTCTTAGTCACCATTGTCTCTCATTTGATAAAAAGAGCCCCTACCTGCTAGCAGTGGTGCATCCAGCTTCCGCAAGGAGCTAGAAAAGCAGGTAGCTAGCTTTTTATTTTTCTGAAACATGTCATTTTATTCTTGGGTGATGTCTGGCTGTTGCCTCCGAATTCAGATTAGATGCTTTTGCACTGTAGTTTGAGCAAGAAATCACAAGGGAAGGCAACACAAATACTGTATTCCAAAGCTTATTTTCACCCATTTTAATTTCCAAGGGGAGGAAATGCATATTCAATTTGTTATTTCTCATTCTTAATCTTAGATCAATGGTGGATTATTTTGGAACAGTTGAAGAAAATAAGAGGAATCAATTCTGAGTGACAGTGTTGTGAAGAATTTACATGTTACAGTTTTACAGAAGTGTTGTGACCTCTTTTTGTTCTCCTGTATCTCAGAAGTATTTGGTGTTAAAAGTTCAAGCTTGTCATGCACTTAATCCTTGATGAGAACGAGTGCATGTGGCATGTCTGAACAGATTTGATTTAGAAACAGAAAATTTGCTTTTAGTCCTATCTAGTCCAATCCAGAATGGAAGATAATTAAGCAGTTCCAGATGCCTGCATGAGGCATCTTTAGCAGACAAGAGCATATTCCTTCATCCTCACCAGTAATTCTATTCTGGTTTGCTCTAAGTTTAAAATGAGAAGGAGAGGGAAAGAAAGTTACCTTTTCTTTGTGTTGTGTCACTTACCAAACAATTTATTCATATTTTTCACATTTTATTGCTGAAATATATTCTAATTGTAACTTTTTTGTTACAGTTTTGTTATTTGCAGAATGCTTTTTTGTTAAATTTTTGGGGCAGCACTAGGACTACACCAAATTAAGGTATTTTTTACTTCCTCCTGAAAGCATAACTTGAGGTATGTACTACTCCCAAAACTCTGACTTGATACAGAACTGTTTGAGAAAATGATTAGTCCTTAAACCGGGAGCAGGACTGTGGATCGACTGGAACCACATCTGTTAAGACGGCTTTCAAACGCACTTCTTGTTTCATATGACTCTGATTTAGTATAGCCCTGCATTTAAAACAGAAAAAAAGGGGAAGAAAATGTCAAAAATTGAATTTTAAATTATGTGCAATAATGAATCTTAGAGAGGAGGTGATGGAATAATTTAAACAGAATTAATTAAGCATTTTCGAATTTCTAGCATGAAGTTTTCTTGCCATGAAGGATTAAACCCTAGGATTAAACTCTTGCAAACTTTTTTCAAAGCATTTAGGTTTCTTTTGGGTTCACTGATTTGCAACGTGCTGAAAGCCCAGAGAATATCCAGCAGGCATGACATTTCCTGATTTCCAAATGCAGAATTGGTTTTCTTCCTGTCTGTTGTG
Source organism: Drymodes brunneopygia (assembly GCA_013400955.1). Taxonomy (NCBI): domain Eukaryota; kingdom Metazoa; phylum Chordata; class Aves; order Passeriformes; family Petroicidae; genus Drymodes; species Drymodes brunneopygia. The sequence continues at coordinate 206,464 of VZTZ01047847.1, read as the reverse complement.
AGTAAGAAATTTTGGTTCTCAGGATACTTGGCTCTACACCTTTCTCAAAATCCAATAATGACTCAACATGAAGAAATGGATGAAGTTTCTTCTTGTATCTCTTTACAGATTAGAGGCAGAGATTTTGTATGACCTGTTACTGGGCCCTGAATTAAGTTGTTCAATTTCTTACTTTTGCTAGCAGACTTCTAAGTATGCAAAATGACATGTCTTTTAGTGTATTGATTTTTCTTTTAGATGAGGCTTGTTCATTCACTTCTCTCAATTCAGTGATAAAAGTCTACGCCAGCTGTCAAAGTAATGTATTCCCATAGAACCGTGCTGGTGGGAGAGTAACTGTTTTGTCCACACTTGAGTTTTTCACATCCTTTCTTTCCAAACCTTGCCCCGAGTACAACGTTATAGGACAGCTATTTTTTTGTTTTCCTCACTGCTCTCCTTGGGAGGAAAAATATGAAGTTTGTGTGACTGATCTACAGTAATCTTCCAACAGATAAGAGAAAAAAGAATCCAAAGCTTGAGAAATGCTTGGACCCCTACTGCAAGGGTGTCCTATCAGTATTATATGGAAGTAAATTAATCTCATTCTTCACTGACAATACAGAAGTTCAAAGTTTTATTTGCAATATGTGGCAGAAAATACCTTTTAATACATTTTCATTAAGCAAACTGCAGCACAGATGTGCCGAGTGCAATAATGTTTTCTCAAGTTAGAGGAAACACAGGGATGATTATGTGTGCCAAAGTAATGCATATCATAGAACAGTCTCACCTTATAGTTTCTTCATCAGGACAATTGGAGTATAAGTTTAGAATGAATACTGTGTAGTACACTGGCTACTCTGTCTATTTACATATTTACAGGCTGTAATGAAATGTATTAGAAAAGCAAAAAAATGGCCATTGTTTCTTCTGCTGATTAGCATTGCTCCTACTTATTTGTATGGATTACTTTTATATGAATAAAAAAAGAAGTGCTGCAATATCAGTAGGTATTCCTAAATACTCAAGTGGGCTATAAATGTAACCATCCCTTTTATATTTAAATTAGGTATTTGATATAAATCAACAAAGCTCAGTGGTGAAAACTGACAACTCCATGCATAATGCTGTAAAGAGAATGATTTCTCAAATATTTACTGCATCTATAATTTTTTTACATGCTGGCAGAAAAAATACCAACTGAGTAGCCCATGCATGTATATTTTATCTATTTTATAATCTGTGTCATTTTAATCCTCATAGTACCTCATTTTTTTCTTCCAGTAGACTAAATAAGAAATCTATGATTACTTACAGAGTCCTTAACAATGGGAGACTCTATTAAGCATGCAGAGAAAACAAATGCAGCCCATGAATTTAATTCTAGTTTTCATTATCTTTTATTTGTGTATCACACCCTAAAGCTGTCGATTCTATTCTCATATTCATCTTTCTAGTAAAATGTTTGGAGGCAGAGGGGAATTTGCTGAACAACTGAATTATTGATTCACTTTGTTTTTAAAAAAAAATCTGTATTTTAAAAATTCTAATGTCTTAAGTTACTAATGTATTTTTCCAATATTTGTAACTCTGGAAGAGTCCTAATTCTTGATGGTAAATTAGTAAATTATTATCCAAGTACAGTAAATATTTTATGCAAGGTACAGTATCATAAATTGAGAAATCTCAATAGCAAATGTGCCTACTTTAGCGTAACATCTCAAATTCTGTTAGGAAATGTTTCATGTCAGCATGGTGGTGTATTTGGCCTCTGTTCAACCTCTTGCAAACCATTAAGAATGCTTTTTCCGCCTTCTTCATGTAGTTTCCTTCTTACACTTTTTTTCCCTATTTGCCCGAGAGATATCGTGGCGTAGTTGCAGGATCTGGCTTCACTGAGGACCTGCTTTTTGTGGTTTTAAGCTGGATTGACTGAAGCAAAGAAAAGCTGAATGCCTTGTCTGAGGCTGGCTCACTGAGGATTAGAACCAAGAATCCTCTTCCTCGCAGCCATTTGCTCTAAGCTTGAAACCTCACTGCCTTCCTATTATCCCAGCAAAACGAGGGGCATAGCTCACATTTAGTTTATTTCTAATGGTTTAGATTCCCTTTTTTTGTTCAGATTTTCAGAGATTCTTTTCCCAGTCCATCCTATTTTTAGACATAGAACACAAATACTTCTTCGACTTCATATATCATTTAAGATTTATCTTTTCAGGGAATGTGGTACATAATAACATTAACAAATCAGTCTTCTTTTTAATATATCTCCTTTTTAGCAATTGATAACTTCTCCAGTGCTCAGTTCTTTTAAGGAATTGTCAAAAAGACCTGTCATAAAAGAACGCCCCCAAAATATCATTTTTCATAACCCATGACACTTAGTAGTAAGTATGACCATCTGCATGCATACACACACCCCCTAAATGTATGTATTTATACATGTATATTTGCACACCTGTACTCATGCACAATACTGTCCTTTAAAACTGAAGTTTTATGTAAGGCTCAATGATTATACCGTATTTTACGAAGAAAGGCTACAAGATAACATTTTTGTTTCATCAGTACCAAGCCATAAGGCTTCTGACCAATGACAGAATTTGTAGAAGTTCTGTGCCTTCTAGCAATGAGTCTATTGGGTTTCCAACCTATAGGGTTTCCAAAAATTTCCTATAGCAGTCTTTCCTCTTAATAACAAAATCCCCAGTGCTGGGTGTATACTTGTAAAAGTGTATATGCTGAAGCTGTTAGAATTTAGAACCCAAAGTGTGGCAGAGCAAATTTGTCTCATAGCTCTTTTATGCCATAATTTCACTGGTGATGTTATAGTCACAGTTGTTTTTCCAATTCTGAATGCATAATTAAAGTGTAGTTTTCAGATCTGGTAGTAGAAGACACACTGGCCTTGAGGGATTGGTAATTATGAAGAGATTCCTAATCTATTATACATGACAGTAGGAAGAGGCAGAAATAAGGAGTAAAAGGTAAAGGACAACAACCTAGAGTCATCTGGGAACAGACAGGGAAGTACACAAGGTCAGTCTGTGGCATGCAACATTTCCTTCCCATCTTAAACAAAAGTATCATAATGGAATATAGAATGAAGTAAGAAAACTACTTTTCTTCTTTCCTCTCCCTACATAAACACACAACTTCTGTGTTGAGAGTTATTTTCCTGGGCAGAGAAAGAGAAACATGTATTACATGACGTATTTGAGTCACATTTCTGTACCTATCCAATGAAAACATGCTATAAAACCTAAACAGAGGAAAATATCTATGTTGTCTTGATTGAAAAAAAAAAAAAAAAAGGAGAAAAAAGTTATAACTTTACTAACTTTGGAGATGGACCACTCTGTAATCCTGAAAAATTTCTTTCATGGGTGTCTCTCCACATTATCAAGTCTAGAAGTACCTTCCGTTTCTTTAAACCACTCATGTTGCCCAGCTATTTCTCATTTCTATATCAAAGGAGACCAATGAGTTGACTTCTTGCTCCATGAGCTTGTTTTACATAAAACTGACAGGTAGATTCACAGATTAGGTGGAAGCTGAAATACATTTTTCACAGTTTCCTCCATCACAATCATAAGGAATGTGCTCTTGAGCAGTATCACATTGCAATGAGTCAGGTGATCCCCATGCAGACTCGGAGGCTTCTTTTAAATGTTTAAAAATATTCCCAAGGATTCTTTAGATCACTAGGAAATTTCTTAACAAATCAAAGAAAGGAAACAGTGTAGGAATATGCCTAATTTGTTAATAATTTAGAAAATTACCATCATTCAGACCAATTCAAGTCTACTCCAGCTTGTGAGGCTTAAGGGAGACCAGATGGTGGTAGTACATTGGAAGGTATCCAAAATTGCTTTTGACTTAATTGATATAGTGGAGAAGAGATCTCTGAAGAAGTATATATCCCCAGGTAGTTGATTGCTTTGGAATTCCAACAGAGATGAAATGTGTCAAAAATGAGAAAGTAAACATAAGCCATTGAGTGGTTTTATCTTAGATTTAGCCCACTAAATTTCTAGCTAAACATACATGACAAAAAAAAGAAAAAAATAATTTGCTAAATAAGGAAAAAGTGGACCTTGCAGAACTAGATTGAATTGAAAAAATAGCCTTTAGTTTTTACCTTTTGTATTTACACTTCATTTCCATTGTTTTAGTTTATAGAAGAAGTAGAAGACTTATTTTTAGCTTGAACCAGTAAATTTCAATCAAAATGGCAACGTTCTACCTTTTAACAGTATATTGTTACATAGTGCTAAATGAAAGTGTCCATTTAGTAAATCAGAAGTGCCACCAAAGGATATTTAAATTCTCTATAAAATAGATCAAATGAAACTGGAAAAATAATTGATGGCTACAATGAAATGGAAAATGAATATAGAACTTTAAATCACAGAGAAATCAGTATTTGCATAGTGAATATTCATTTTTCTCTTAGACTTCCTAATTGAACACCTGCATTCTGTCCAGTTAGTAAGCAAGGAATCTACTTCTACTGTATATTTGACATTATAATGAATACAGAATCATAGGATTATTTAGCTTGGAAAAGAACTCTTAAGATCATCAAGTCCAATCTTTAATACTTAAGAGACATTGAGTATAAGCTTTGGTAGCTTAACTTAGTTTTTATTTTTTCTTCATTTTTTTTCTTTCTGTCTTTTTCATTATCTTTCTTTCATTTTTCTTTTCCTTTTTCCTCTTCCCTTTCCTCTTTTTCCATTTTTTCCCTTCCAAATATATGTGATTATGTGTATTTGGTTCTTAACAATGAGATAAATCCTTCAATATTTTTATTAATTTCATTTTGGAAATGTTTCATCAGGATACTTAGCATTTTTTGTGCTTTTCTTTCATATGATGTCTTTCAATCTTTTTAGTGTGCATTCCATTAGAAGAGCAGTCAATGTGACCTTCTTCTATGGGGTTAATAAAGAATGCATAGTTTCATAAGCTTGATTCAATTTCCTTAATGTGAGCACACTCAATAAGTGACTATTATAGTATTTGTCTGGTTTTCTGTGCTACAGTGTGCAGTTACCAACCTTTTATATGAATGACCACATCTGGTGTGCATTTGGCCACGTAAGGTGAGACAAAAGCAAAATAGATTTTCCTTAGCGTTAAATCAAATTTCCACACATTGTACTCTCTAATGTGGATCTAAAATGTATCAGTTCATATATTATTTAGCTGCATTGCATTTTGTGCTTTTTTTTAATTCCATCCCACATTCCCACTTTTAATAAATGCATGAGTAGATGCAGTATTTGAGCATTATATCTTAGAAATTCAACACTTTCAACAGATTCCTCAGACTTCAAAGAATTTAATATTAGTATCATAAAAGGTCTTTTGAAGAATAATACTGGAACATAAGAAAAATGACTGCCTGAGTGTGCCCTATCATTTTGAAAGTGTTTTATTGCTTTAATTTCCTGTCTTACTAAAGTAACAAGCACCATAATAGAAGATATACTGTAACAGAGTTAGCAATTTATTAGAAGGCCTGAGCTGGTTGAGGACTTTATGTGATGTGAAAAAGAAAACCTCTATTTAGCTGAAAAATGGAGACAAGCCGCAACATTAATGTTGCAGCAGCATTAAATGGAGTACTATCTTTGACTGATAAGTTGCTTCTAGAAGCCCGGTATGTTTGAATAGGATAAATCTGTAAATATAGGTCTCACTCAGTCCCTGTTGTGTGTGGATAGCCTCCTGGAAATCTAATGCTATTTTATCCGTGAGTTGTATGTGAGATGATGTTGCTGTTTGGATTCCATGGAACAAAGGCACTGTTGCAACTATATTCACAGAATCACAGAACAGCTTGAGTTCAAAGGGATCTGAAGGATCCTCTAGTTCCCACCCCCTGTTGTGGGCAGGGTCACCTTCCTCTAGACTGGTTGCTCAAAGCCCCATCAAGCCTGATCTTGAACACTTCCCAGGATGAGGCATCCACAGCTTCACTGGGCATAATATGTATTTTCATGTATTTATTATATTTCCATATAAGTGACTTAACTAATTCTGGGCTTTGGCAATCTGGTATAGTCAAAGCTTAAGCTATGCTAAATTTTTAAAGTTTTACCTGTTCACTCTTTATAACGTTAATGCTGGAATTCATTTCACACAAAGCTGAAAAACCTATTTTTGAAAGTATAGAAATGAAAGATGTGACAGTAACTAACCAGTAAATTATGATGCAAGATTAATTCAAAAAGCAGTTATTTCCCTACAAGGAGCAATGGACTATTGGGTTGCTGTTTACAGTGTGCATAGCAAGATATGCAGGCGTCTGTATGCTTGTGATGGAAGTTGCATGTTTATCACAGCAGAGCAAGAAGTACAAGAATCACAAAGGCTTCCTAATCCCACCACAGTTCTGCCACTGAAGGATTACAAAACAGCTGGTTGTAACAGATTGCTTGGCATTGCCAGAAAACAAAACAAAACAAAAAATTTAATAATGTGTGGGCAATGCCTTTGAAACAACATAAAATACAGTTTAGCTAAAGATTTTATTGATTTTTTTTAGATCTGTTTTTAGTGGATTGCACACTGTGTGAATTGCTTAGAGAAATTTTATTCTTATTTTTTAAATTTGGTAGATTATTGAACAATGCTACTTCTGTTTTTTGGTTTTTTTCCACTGAGACACTCCCAGTTAGGTTTTAAGAAGGGCAAATAGTGAAAATAATATAATAGAAACCTAACCTTAAAAGTTTATGTATTGAATTAGTGCCTTGGACTCTTAGGGGCTCAAGAAAAAGCCCAAATATTACTTGTATCCCCTATGTTAGTCTTTGAAAGAATAATGATTTGCAAGGCTTATTGCTTACTGAAGCACAAAATATTTCCTCTGGGCTTGCCACAGACAATCCTCAGGCACGTTAGAGGAGTCAACTAGAGTTAGTTCAAAGTGAATTGCTCCATCTTAATCATGGTGACTTTACCATCTCAGTCATGGCATGTAATATTTTCAGTATTGTTTTCATTTTAAATGACAAGTTTGGTCACTTTTTAAAGGTATATTTTAGAGGGCTTGTGAGATTTATAGATTCAACTACTCTTCAAAGACTTTCTGTCTTGCTTTACAGCCCTGAAATTTTTGTATCGTGTCTATTTCATCACCTTGAGGCAGTTCTTAGTTAAAATATGTGGAGATGTTTTACAACTGAATGAGTTCTTAGTATGATATATAACCAATTAGATAGCTATAATGAGTCCAAATTTGAAAAAGCAGATAAAAAATGTTGCACTAAGGATTACTAAGGGCTAACATTACCCGCTCTTCATTTATTTGGAAAATAGGAAACAGGTATATAACCACAGTATTCACAAATATTACTATCAATAAATAAAAAAATTCAGCACTTTGATTACTTTAATATTTAGCTAATTAAATTTGAAACCTTGGAGTGTTTTATGCATTTTCTAATGTCAGTGCCAATTTCATAATTACTTTGATCACTTCCTATGCTACTAAGTTTTTTGGGATACCAAATAGAAATAAATGAACAAAAAATGTGAATCTAATCCTTTATCAATTTTTTTTTCCTCAGCACACCTGAGACAGATTGTTGCTGAGATATTTTTCTTTTTTGTAGTGTAGCAAATTAATTATTGTATCTTCCAGGATAAATTCAACCTTTTTTGCAATCCTTTTCAAGAGGTTAAGGAACCATCTGGACTCCACTCTCACTTTTATAAAGAGTAAATCAATAGACTCTATGGTTATACAATCAGTCCTGTATATTTTTGTTAATAGAGGTTATAAAACTACTGATGATGATGGTCTTTACCCTTAGCCCTTCCTGTATTTATGTCTCTGGTCCAATAACCAGAGGGATCATGGAAGTGTGTTTTATCTTCATTTTAGCCCTCTTGATATCATTTTAGTCCAAAAGGGAAATCAAATGAGATACAGAAGATGCTCAACTTGCAGAACTCTCAGGTCATTAGAAACTAATTAGAAACAGCTTATGGATTTCAATGATCCTTTAGGTAAGATGTGAGGGAGGGATCAAAAAACATTTAACATCTTCACTTCCTCATTCTTTCCAGACAATGTGGAAGTGTATGACAGAGTTTCTGATTTATTTTTTATTGTTGATTTTTTTACAATACAAACCTGTATTTTGCAGAGTAGGTGAAGTGCAAGAAAATACTGAGATACTAATGTAAGTAGTAGGTCTTTTCACTATGACTTCATTAATTATTATTCAAATGTTATGATTTTCTCAATAGATAAAACTCAAAAATCTACCTAAATTACAGCTCTTGTCATGTATAATCTATATGAAAAGAAAGATATGCTATTTAAAACTTGAAAGATACAAATTAGGAATAGATACACTGCTAATATTAGCATTTTTATGCAAGCTGTTATTTATCCCCAGGTTTAGAATGCTAAAGTCTATGAAGTTTGTAAATCTTAGAATAATTTCTGCTGTTACATCTCAACGTTTTCATGTGAAATAGCTTTCTTCTCCTGGAGCATGAATCATTTTGTGAAAATATAGTTATCACAGATGTCCAGCAGAATTACAGGGATTAAGTTAGACTTTCTTATACAGTTTTTCTACCTGTGATATGCAAAAGGTACTTGCCTTTTTCAAAAAACACTCAACACCTTTAGCTTGAGAATATCTGTGAGGAAAACTGCTGACTACAGATGTCACTCACTGTCATGCAAACCTCACTTAGATCTGTCCATCTGAACAAAGCTGACAGTAAAACTGTCAATAAACAGTCTTAGTTTGGACAAAATTGACTCTTTTTCGCCCAACAGAACTATTAAATGCATGTGTGTTCATCTAAGTCTAGCTGGAACCCATGAAGTGGATTTAATCCTCTGTGGACAAGGCTGAACTTTTGATATTCCACCTGGCCAGTCCTGAGTGTTAGGAAGCTACAGAATATTTATATTCCAAGTTTTGTCAATCAGTAGACATACAGTTCCTTTATTAACTGTTAATAGTACTGGAACAGGAAGCATAAAAGACCTAGCATAAAGAAAAATTCATTTTCTGAGGTCTTCTCCTATATTTATGCAAATATTAGCTAAATTTTCATGCCTCCTTTTCATGTTACTTCTGTTGACTTACAAGAATTTCTGGAGCATGTCTCGTCTTTGTTTTGTAAACACCTCAGTCATTATTTGTCTAGTACTTCCATGACCTGACTTTTGACTAAGGAAGATACCTTTTTTAAAATGAGGGGCTTTTAACTTGCTCCTCTGTCTAAAAACCCTGTCCTTGTTTATATAGCACCCTTTCTTTTACAGCAAATGTTCTGTATCTCCAGAAACTCCTTTCTTTCCAATCAATCTTGACACAACTGGCTTCCTTCCCAGGATGATTTTTAGGATGGTTATTCTTTGGTTGTTGGAGACCAGTTGCTAAGGTTAACAGTTCCCTTATGCATGTAGACTGAAGAATTTGTGTTACAACCTGTCAGCAAACGCTTGGTCCACATCAAAAGAGGACTTCAGACTTACATCTTTTTATGGGCTGTACATAGACTGATTCCCTAAATCATTCTGGTTTTAAGGCATTTTTGAGTAAGAATTCATGAAATCTCATCTCGTAGTGCATGTAATGCAATATTCTCTCTCCATGAATGAAAAGCCTCAGATATCTTACAAAGTTAAAAATGTGCAATGATTTAGCAATTATAAACATTAACTGGTTGTTTTCATTGTATTTCAGATTCATCAGTGTTTTTGGGGGATCTTTTTTGTCCATCTTTATAGGGACTTCTGCAAATATACAAAACATTTGATAGGTCTAACTGTCTTAAAGTTGTCCTTAAAGGGACACTATAGAAAGATGATTTTAAAATTTAGACTAATTACTTTCAAAATAACAATAGCTCCCAATACTTTCTTGTAGTATTAATGATGCCAAGTTAGAGGTGATAGCAAACAAATGTTTATTATGTATCATTTGGGAAATTGAGAAAATCCCTCATGCACAATGTTGAATGAATAAGAATAATATGGAAAGAAATAGCAGCTCCACTACAAGGGTTTTTAATTAATCTGTTGAACTGTATGACATACGATGTAATGCGAGAACAGTAAATATTTTAGTCACGGTTTTCATTATCTGAATTAGTGCTGGGCTAGAATGCCCCAGATAATGAAAGAGCATATTTCTGGCCACCTGCTTGGAAGCTTCTGGGCAATGCATCCCATACTTAGCACCCTTCTTATGAAAGTTTATTATTTTAGGAATGGCAGTAAGTCTCTTCATGCAAGTGTAGTGTGAAGTTACTGCAGGGTCAAATGCAGTTTTGTGGTGTTCTGATTTCCTCAATCAAATAGGTGTGGAAAAATAAGAAGGGGCTGGCCCCAGCAATCTTTGGAATAAAGTGCAGATGTGTGTGAGTGGACTCTACACATCACTGGCACCATCCAGTACAGTTCATCAGTTTGTGCCTAGTACCATAAAGTTTTACCTACACCACAGCTCACTACACAAATTATTGATATATTTTCATAGATTTGCTCACTTGTCACTGGCTCCATAAACTGGCTGGTCTGAAACCTTAAAGGGACAAGTAGCAGATAAGTGGGAGGGGTTTTTATGCCTAATCGTAAAAAAACCAAGGAAAAGGTGAAATTTCTTAACCAGGGAACATTTTAAAATTAATAAAGAGTAGCTCAGGTATGCATGAGCATCAGCCTGAGGATGGGATAAAATGGAGTGTGGCTTTAATTTAAAGAGACACTTTATGGGTTTGGTTTTTAATAAGGAAAATGTGATAGATGTGATCTGTAAGGACTTCAAGACAACATTTGATATATTCCCTCAACGGAAACGATCAGTAAGGATGGGATCACTAAAAAGCCAATAAAATGGTGAAGAGTTGGCTAAAGAAAGCTACCATTTGTGCTGTAAAGCAGAAGTACGAGTTTGAAGTGAGATTATTAATGTATTTTTTAGGATTAATGACACTCATGGATATTATTATTCTTTAGCTTAGTCTGTTCTTCCTGCATAGTTCATAACTAGGTATTACATTGCACTATTACTAATCTTTGTTGTTCCTTCATGTTCCCAAAATGCCTCTTCTGTGTAGTTACCCTTTGTTATGAGTGTCCTAGGTCACTTTTATGCTATTATTTCTTTTCCTGAAGAAATATATTATCTTCTAACAGAAAGCTTATTTTTATATATTTTGTTTGAATTTTTTTTTTGCTTTGTTACCCTTTTTTAGTATGTTATGTCCTCTGTGTGTCCACTGGGCATCCAAGAATTGTTTTGGACTCAGGTCAAGAAATAAATTCTTCTAGTTTCTTCTGGCCCTCTACTTGCATTTAGCAGCAGCTAAAATCTTGGAGTTACAAATAGGTCAGGAGAGAGTGGAGGGAGTAAGTAGGAAGTAGGGAATATAGAGTTGTCAGAGTTTAGTAAATAATGGTAAGTTTTGATAGCCACTGCAGGCCTAACTCATGCTGACATGATTGGATTCACAGAAAGCCACAACCATATCAAATGAAAAGAACACTAAAATGTAAGAGTTAAAATGGGCGCTTCCTCTCTCTCTTCAGCCTGGCAGAATAGTAATTAACTTTCTTCAAATAGGAGGACCACCGAGTTCTGAGTTCTTACTCTAGCAGTTTGATAGATTTACTGATATAACTCTTTCTGTTGTGTCACACTGCAGAATTTAATAAATTATTGTGTGTCAGAGAGAGAAAGCATGAATTAGTTCTGTAAGACAGTAATCAGGAGATGAAAGAGGAGTAGTGTTAGCTTTCTGATCCTTGTATATCCTCCAGTGATTGTTTAATGTAAAATGAATAAATAGTCCTGAGAGCACAGAGGAGGAAACAGGGAATTGCTCAAATCAATGAGTTCCACAATCATACTCTCCTTTTTATTCCTCTTTCATATTGCGATTTTCTTTATAGAGAGAAAAAGATGCCCCAATAATAATTTGCTTACTCTCCTTCAAAGACAAAATATGATTTTTAGATTGGGCTAAAATACAGTCTCTTCATATTTTGGGGGGTGCTTTGGCTGTTGGTCAGTTGAGTTAGGGAGAAGGAGAATAGGAGAAGGAGAAAGGGAATAATAATACTATAATTTGCTTCTCTTCTGGGAATATTTTCAATGAAAGATGTGATCCTTGTTCTCCTGAGAGGAGGTCATTTATGCTTCTAATTTGAGGAGATTTAGTGGTTTTAACACCAGTCAGAAATTAAACTCCAAATAAGCCACTTCCCTTTCCTCTGACCCCTTCTGGTAAGAGAGGGACAAAGGCAGAGACTATGGGTTGAGATAACAATTTACTGCAATCAAAAAGCAATGGAATAAGAAACACAAGGTAGCAGCAGCCATGTTAATAACAAAAGTATACACACAAAAAAGGGCTTTGCACACAAAAGGTGTTCACTTTCAACTTAGTTCTCCATGACTGTGGGGACAAAGACAAGATGGCAGCCGCTCCCACAGCCAGCTCTCCTGTCCCCGAGCCCAAGACGGCAAAGAGCAATGATAGACAATGACAGCTCAATCATCCACACCCTGCCATGCTGCCTCTGGCACGGGCGTCTCCACTCAGCTCCCTTTGGCTCAGGTCCTTTCAGCTTGGGCTGGACTCTGCTGGACCTGGGCTCACCTCCTCACTCAGTTCCACACGGTACTTCTTACACCAATGCTGCTTTCCATCCCCATGCCTTGGAACTGTGTCTCAGCAGAACGGGTAGGGGATGGGCAGCCGTAGCAGAGAACAGGGTCTGCAGGGCTGATCCTGACAACATTCCTGCTGGAGAGAGGGAGGCAGAATGGCACATTTCTGGGGGTGCACTCAGCTTTTCTTCACCCTGAAACCATTCACCCTTCACCCCACTGATGATGTGCACAGTATAGAATAGCAGCCCAATCATGCCCACGTGGTGATAAGCTCCGTCCCTGCTTTGGAATCAGGAGTGCATCCCGAATTGCAAATCTTGTTCTGCTCTATGCTCAAACACTCAAAGCTCCCAATGAGGTTTTATAGTCATCTGTTGACCTGAGGTGTTTCTCTTTAATTTTTAAAAGAGATCTTACAAATCTCATTTAGACTTCCAGATTTTACAAACTAGATACTGAATGCTCAGCAGTGGCACATAGGATCTTTATCTCTTTTTTGTCATTTGGAAGCTTTTATGGTCACAATCATTTTTTTTATTTATAGTGCCTTGAAGTAGCTGCCTCAAATCACTAGTTGGTCTTCACACATATGATAAAGTACTTACATTTATTGAATTAATGCCCTTTTTTCCACTTTTGGTCGTATCTAATGTAAAATAATTCACCTTGTAGAGACCTATCTTTCTTACAATCAGCTATGCCCTGTGCAGAATCATGACCTCCGATGATTGATTGTGATGCAAGGTTCTAACACTTGGGGATTTTGCTTTGGATACAAATAAACCTTTTTTTCAAAGAATGACAAAAATTAGATGTTCACTTGATACCTTCAGGGTCAAGCTAAGTTGATACACTGTTGAAAGACACTAATGCATTGAAAATTAGTGTAAACAGAAAAGCTAAAATATCTATTGACAAGAAAAATGACAGGTTCATCTCCAGGCTGGTGAGCTGCTGTCACATCACAATTTCTTGAAATTTAAGTTTCCTGAAATACTATGCTTTTGAAATAGCTTTTGTAAAAAGATCAATAGATTAGATTGAAGGTAGAAAAGAACTTTTGTAAAAACAGGGAGGTTTGGGGTTTTGTTTATCTTTTCTAAAAAGTACAATGTGCAATATATCTCAGAGACATTAAGGAGTTTTATTTCACAGATTTATAACTGTCACAGTAACTTTCTACATTGACAATGTCCTGAATTTTCTCCTGCTCTCTTTTTGTGTCATAGCATGTTTTTAGCTTTTGGTCTTTTCTACAGACCTTGCATTTAGTAGAGGATGTTGAGAAAGGTCTGTGGACTCTGAAAACATGTTGAAAAAGAGTGTGTATTCAGAATTAGAAAAATATTTTTTTGTTACCTGCAACTTGGTTCACCAGATTTGCCAACTTGAGTGCTCTGTACTGATATTGTGCTTCTAGCACATATATCAAACTGAACTGAAGTTCTTATACTTCATGAGATTTAGAGACTGTCCTATACAGTATCCACTCTTTCCAAACATCTAGAATATATATTTCCAAGGTAAAAATTACCTTCTTTACGAAACTAAAATTTTGACAGTTTCCTTGTGCTGTCCAAATTCAATGTGAAGCTGAACAGAGAGCAACTAGCTGCAAAACTTAGTGAACTAAAGCTTTTTATGAGGCCTTCGGAACTGATTCTTCTTGGAAGTAACTCAACAGATCATAACATTTTTTCTATATGAACATCATCATTTTTTACACAGGTTTTCTGTAAAACTTTAAAATGCAGTGTGTAGGAATTAAACAATGTACCCCATGGAAGGAAATAATTCGTAATCAGTTTGATACTTTATACTATAAAAGTCTTGCAGTCTTAAATGTGAAGAAATACAGATCATAATTTTCTTTCATAGGAAACCGTGAAACAGTCTTCTTTCAGTCTTAGGTTAATGTGCAGAGAAGCTGTTCATCTGTAGTAGACATACAACTTCCCTTGATATTACAGTCACGTCTTAATTTGGATGTTTACCTACTGAATTGTACTAGCATACTATCATTTAGTTATCATAGAAGAATGCAGTTATGGTTCTTCCAGGATTTTACTTAGTATAACTAGGTTTTTTTATTTTTCACATATCCATCAATTTCGCTTAACTGATGAAGTAATTTAAAAGGAAGCATTAATTATTAATTATTAATCATATTTGGCCTTGTCTCTGTAGGGGGACAACTAGAACATTATGAGTAAAACAAAAGATAAGAGGAATGTAGAATAATCTTATTTTTCAAAGTGTCACAGAAATGCCTTCAATGTTAGAGGCATATGAAAGAACCAGTATCTTGTATCTCTTCTTCTCTATTAGTGGTATTTCAAAACATTTAAAGGAGTTAAAAATGTTCAAGAGCAGAGGAAAACACAGGGATCCACAAATGCTGGAAGCTATTTTTTCCCCTTGCAGGCTTCTACTGTTAAATTGAAGCTTCATAACTATGTAAGAGTTACATCTGCAATTTAAGGGGTTTATTTGCCATTGATACACGTAGGATTTTCCACAGGTCAGCCACAGGAACAGTGCTGGGTTATGATGCATCTGCTTAAAGCTACCAACACATCAAGAGCAAGATAGATGGCTCTTGTCAGAGGGAAACATGTTGGACAACTGCTCCCTAAGGCTCTAGTGTTCATAGTAATTGTTAAATAATTTACATCATAAATTAGCAGTAGCAATATAGCTACAGTAAATGACTCACATATCTGCTGCTTTGTATTTACTTTAGAGAGATGGTAACTGTCAAATTTCATAGGTGCTGATAAAAGCAATACACTACTTTAATTAATCTTGTGTTACTTCTCAATGTTCAGATGTAGCAGATATTCTCAGAAAAATACTGTGAAATATACTTCAGAAATTAATTCTATTTTAGTATAATTGTCATGAAAATACAACCTTTTATGTGGATTCTCTGACATTTATCCCTCCTTAAATTCTAATTTCATTGTTTTAGATTTATCTTGTAGTCTATTCATTCTTTAGAAACACAACAAGAACAAATTCATGTTTCATAAAATGTACAAGGTTAAAATTTTTATTTAGTGTCTTAAGAGGTTTTGCTAAGATGAATAGATTTGTAAGAAAACAGAGAAATTACCTACTTTTATAATAGTGCCAGTTGTAAAAATGCATATTACTTAACAGTAGCCTTCATTAATTTTCATTGATGCAAGATGCCTCTCAAGGAAATATGGTACCTCAGTACAATCACGAAGTGTTGCTTTGTGGTGCTATTCCACCTCTCTACCATTTGTTTTAAATGTTTCAGTTTTGCTTTCCTACACTGAAAAATGTAAAAGGTATGGAGAAAATCTCCAATTTCCATCTTTACTCCCTTTCTGCCAATAGGCCCAAAGGATGTAGGAGCAATGGAAAATACACTAGCCTGCTGCTGATGGAAAAAGCCTTGTGTAATGTTGAGCAGGAAAAAAAGATCTGAAGAAGACTAGGCTGACCAACTACCCAGCTGAAAGATAGCTGCAATCTGAGGTTTAGGGTTAGAAATGACAAAAAATAGAATACTGCCTTTTTTGCCTTATAGGCCAAATATTAGGGAATTCTGATGGATGAAGGAATCATAATGTCATCCCATGTTAATGTAAAGTGAATTGAATGGCTTTGAATAAGCTAATTTGGAATGAAAAGTTATTTGCACACTGGAAATCCACAGGAACTAAAGGCTTTTACTGTGACCTTGAAACCATAAATCCAACTTTTAATCAGAGAAGCAATGTAATAGAAATTATGCATTTCCAACACCTCCTTGATATCTGCAATAGATATTTCTTTTTTATAACAAAACATATACTTTGTGTCCTAAGAGCTAAGGTGATCAAATTACAAAGTTCCACACATTCCTGTTGTCTATGTTCACAGGAGAGGACATGATAATTTACAGGATAAGTTCTTACTGAGTTTATACGTCTAAATAATAATATGCCTTTGTTTAAATATGTTGAGTTGCAATTGTCTGTTCAGGTGCAGACTCCCAGTACTGCAAGAAACTTTATATGAGTACAGTCATCTGCTTTCAAAGAGGAATTTCCAGGATCACATCCAGGAACTGTTGAATCATGACTTAAGAAGCGTTAGTGGCTGCTGCATTTGTAATAAATGCTGGGTTTTCAACTCTTTGCAAAACACAGATAAAAGCTTCCTTTTCCACCATTAACTTTCAGTTAGAACTGTGTGTTTCTCTTCATGTAGCCTCTCTTTGTAGCATCTAGAGGCTTGTCTTATCCATAGCTACCGTCTCCCAGAATAGAAGCCAATAATAAGTGGATAGAAAAGGTGTTACCTATATGCAATTTCTAATGAGTCTGAAAGGGTTTATAAGCCAAATATATAAATAACTAGAGACAATGCTATTCAAAGTCTGCAGAGTTGAACACATAGATAATTCTCATGTTTCTGAAGGAACATTTTGATGCCTCCCTACGATAATTCAAAATAATTATTGACTCTTGCAAGCCTAAAACTAAGCTCTAGCCATCCAGACCTAGAGACCTGAAACAGAAGTGTGACTGATGTCTGAATCTGAATTAAAAATACAAAATAAACAAATGTAATAGCACAGTATTTTTTCATGTGAATAGAAATAATTTTGTTCTTCAGAAAAAGTCACTCTTGGAGGTTTTGATTTTCCAATATAAAAATAAATCACTTTGTTGATGTTAAATTTAAAAGTATAATTTTCAGAGAAATCTGTTACCAAGGTAAAGAACAATAACACATTTCTTTTGCATCTGTTTCAGTATTTCTGTAATATTCTGCAACATTTAATAGTCTTGAGAATGATCCCTATACTACGAAAAGTGGGCTAGTTTTCAGGAAGATTTAGGAACATTTCCTGTTCATTTTCTGCTACTATAACTTAGAACTAAAATGTTTAATTACTTATTTGATTTAGCTTTTATCACATCAAAACGATTTTCCAATCAGAATATGCATGCCAGTTCATATTACTGAAAGGCATGCCTGACTGAAAAGGGTCAAACAATTTATAAATTGCTGTTTTCAAGTGAAATGTGAGAAAAAGCTGTCAAAAACAGAAGGTGAAGTTGACTCTTCACCTGCCAAGGCTGGATGCATTGAATTTTAAACAGACTTTCAATATAATGTTAAGATTTATTCCTTCTTCTTGGTTTATTGCAAGTTGCAAGCTGATACACTTTTATTCTTGTTGAAGATGTTAGTCATAAGGTAACAGAGTACATGCTGTGTAGCACAAGCTAAAGGGACAGGCGTATAAGCTGCGAAGATTCCCGGATTCAAGGTACTTAACACTGAATGCATTCGACGTTCTAACGCATTGTGGCATCTTGTAAGTCTGTCATAAAAATGCGCCAAGGCTGGGCACAAATTCTAAATCCTTGCATGCTGGTCTGCATCTTGGCCTGCTACTCAGCATATTTATTTGTTTCTGATCTGTCCAAAGGTTTTATTTTTTGTTACAGAAAGAGTGTATTTAGAATTTGTGTTTCATGGGAGTAGTGATACTAGATTTAAGTTTTACTGCTAAAATGATGCAAATAGTCTATTAAAAATTGGTTGAGGGGACTTTGTTCAGGATTATTACATCCTATTGAATACAGATAATATTGCCAGAACTGATGCTCTCTCTGTCTTTCTATCTAATGCTATAGCATTTTAATGAGAGTTGGAAAATAATTTGAGAAAGTGTTACATGAATGACAGTAAAGTATTCTTCCACTACTCTTCAAAAGAGAGGAGGATTCAAATGCATCTAGATCTGGATGATGAATTGAAATTGCTTTGTCAGTGATTCAGCAACCAAAATGAAGAAATCAGGAACAAGTTGTGACGCACACATGACCACTGATTTTAAAAACTGAATTTACAATTTTTTGAATATCACTTCACCAGAGAAACTTTAATATGCTATTTTCCAAATTCTTCAGACAATTAAAAGAAATTTTCTAAGTGATTTAAAAATATTTTGCTCTCAATAGGAGTTCTTTAATGGATATGAACACAAAAACAAGCAATAATACAATGCTCTGCACAGGACAACTCCCAGCCCTGCACAGGACACCCCAATAGTCACACCATTGTCCAAACACTTCTTAAACTCTTTCAGGCTTGGTGCTATGACCATTTCATTGGGGAGCCTGTTCCAGTGCCCAACCACCCTTTTCCTAATATTCAGCCTAAACCTCCCCTGACACAGCTTCATACTGTTCCCTTGGGTCCTGTCACTGGTCACCAGAGAGGAGAGATCCCCTCCACTTGCCCTCACAAGGAATTTCCTTGTGAGAAGACAATAAAGATTTTTTTTTAAAGATGCTATGAGGATAGGCTAAGGAAGTTATTATTTTTAAGCCTGGAGGAAGGGGTGGCTTTGAGGGTAGCTAATAGCAGCCTGTCCATACCTACAGGATGTTAGTGAGAAACTGAGGCGGGCTCCTCGCAGTGATGATGGCAGGATGATGAGACAACAGTCATAAACTAAAGCAGGGCAGCCCGTGACTGGATAAAGAAAAGTTTCCTCTAAAAGAAGAATCAAGTACTGGACCTAGAAAGCCTGTGGGAGCTCTGGCTCAACTAGACAAAGCTCTGAACAATGTGACCTGAAATTGATGTAGGCTCTCTTTGGGCAGGATACTGAACTGGGTACCTACTGAGGTTCTTTCCCACCTGAATGATTCTGGGATCCTGTGTTATACAAAAGTGTGGGGAGAGGATAAAAACAAGAAGTGCAATGATCTGGATGTTTAGTGATATCTATGGGTAGATATTACTGTTTCATAAGCATAGGAATCTGAAAGGTGAAATTCTTTTTAATAAAGCCACAGAAAATCCAGTTCTACAGCTTAGTCCAGTAGAAAGGGGGAAAAAAAGGATATTAGTACTGAATTTTTTACTTTTGAGCATGAGACAAATATTATCCTATTATTTTTTACATTATATAATCTAGATATTTATTTAAATATGATTCATCTTTGTTGTTTCATTCAATATGATGACTGACCTAGGACCTAATGAGAGATTTTTAGATTTGGTGCACATAAACAATCAAAATCCACCTTTAAAACCTCTGAAATTGACTTAAATTGAAGTGTTAAAAGCAAATGACTTAATGATACGGTTTAATCCACCTTTTTATTTCTTCTTCTTTTTAAGGATTAGGGCTTTCTGGAAGAATGGCACCTGCAAGTACATTAATAGGATAAAATGGGTTACATTATAGTGACTTTTAACCCCTAAGTTTCAGGATAATGGCAGATTTTTCTGGTAGGGTTTTTATTGATGATCTCTTTATAGATATTTAGGGAAATTAGGTTTTTTGTGGGTTTGGTTTTTTTTTAGTCTATTTAATAAATACTAGAGGGAAATCAGAAGCAGAAGTCCCAATAAAAAATATCTCAAAGTCAGTATTTCACACATTTCTTGGTCTCTAGTGTGCTACAAGAAGATCACAAATTACCTCATTTTCCTAATTCTGTAACTGGCTATCCAAGATTGCAATGGGAGTTAGAGATCCATAAAAGTCTGAATTATTATTGCAACTGGAGTTCATCATCTTTCATTTACATGGCTCTGAGCACTTTCAAAACCTTTTTCTGCTGTAGGTTGTATTATCTCCTTCAGCTGTGTCAGGAAGAGGGAAAGACTGAGAAGACTTTCTACAGCTTCCAAGCTTTCCCCATAACCACATCTGTGTGAACATTCACTGAACACTTGAATGTGTTCTTTCAGCTTCCAACTTCATATGTCTTTAATATTATTAATTTTTATTTCTGTATGGAAAAAGGCCTGCTTTTTCTTCTATATTTGCAAAGCACATCGCACACAGAAAAATGCGAGTAGAAAACATAAGAAAACAATGTCTGGAGATGTTATGGTCCTTCCATTCTGAAATGTTTTCATATTGGACTGTGCCTGCTTTTATTTTTTCATTTATTGAATAATTTCAAGTCCAATTTTGTTAAGGATAAAAGTTTAGCCTTCAGACTTAAAATTTCTGATGCAACATGTTATGCTAAAATACTAGCATAGGTTTTACTACCATAATGTTTTCTATTCAGAAAAATATGAAAAGAATGCTTGAATCTAGCAAATTATTCTTAATTAAAATTGGTTACTGGAATTTATAATGTAGTACAGTACATTTTTCCAGTTGTAATTTCTATATCCATTATTTTAATTTGTACTTATTCCTTACTTATTTTGATTAGCATAAATACAGTCTCTTATGGCAACAGATTTTGAGACTGGGACATGGTGTGACTCTTGGGAATGGTGCTATTTGGGGCCTGGAGGTGGACTTGATGATCCTTAAGGATCCTTTCCAACTCATCTTATTCTGTGATTCTGTGTTATATTCCTTCAAAATTTTTCAAGTCTCCTTAAAGCTGCCTCTAACTCTGCTAGTACTGGTCTATTTTGTTTCTTTGTAATAGATTCTGCAAGGCATAAGGCAAATTTAGTTCTTATTTTCTATCATTCAAATGATGATAATTAAAATATATTTTAATTCATTTTCGATCAATAGAATGAAATCTGTCCTGCTTCCTTTAGTGAGGAAGGCCACAACATGAAATCTGATGTCAGATCCAAAGAGCTCCAAATTTTATTTCTGTCATCACTCATATAACCTATATGAGTGACTGAAGTGAGCTGTGGGATGGATGGGATACAATTATGGGGTTTAGCTGCTCTTTAAAGGGCAGTTTGTGCCTTCCTCTGTTTTGCACAGTTTTATGAGCACTTCAGTCCTGAGTCTGATTCAGAGAATCACATTCTCTGATATTCAAACAAGTAGAAGCTACTTTGAAATTATTTATGAGGGTAGTAGACAAATGTATTCCATCCTTTAAAAATCCTGGAGGGTAAAATAGACTGCTTGATGTCTTCCTTCGTAGAGGAAAAGTAGTAATCAGAGAAGACTGCAGTACTGTCTACTACAATATAGTAGACAGTGTATTATAGTATACAGTAATGCAAGTCATGGAATAGGAAACAATCCTATACAAACTGCTGTTTATTGACACTGTCTGATTTACACTATATGGGCACATAAAAATTAATTTTAACTTTTCATAGATTTTACATCTATGTAAATATTGATTTTCTCAATTTTTGTTGTGTAAGTTGTGTTAGCAAACTCTTCAAGGTCTGCAGTCAAATCATTAGGTTTCACTAATAAACAGTATTCAAAAACTCTGTGTATGGCTGCATGATTATTGAAGATCACAGTGCTTATTACAGGCACTGTCTACAGAATAACACAGAAATTGTGTCGGAAATTCATGAGGGCCAAAGAAAGGTTGCAAATTCTATGAGAGACACATTCAAAGAATGTGTCACAGGAGATTGTAATGCCATGGAAGCAGGGAAAACTGAGGTTTTACTTCATTTGCAATTAAAGTTTTTATTCAAAGTTATATTAGCTTTTCCTGAAGTGGCTGAATGGCACCTACATAGTCTAATATTTTAAGGTTTACCTAAAGATAAAAATATTGGTACTTATAATTCAAGGCCAAAAATTACTTTATTTCAGTAGTATTGACTTTTCTCATTTATAAATCCTTTATACTGATGTCTTAGAATATGTCACAAGCAAAGGTAGAAATAAAGATTTAATCTTCTTCTCACATCTCAAAATGAAAGTACTTCCTATGAAATGCTTCTTCTTGACAAAGGTACATGTTTATCTTTTCTAGTTAGGGTTGTTCAGGGTTGGGATATTTTGACAGTGGATGTTGACTAAAATAATTATCAATTGGATATAGGGAAAACATTCATACTTCTAAAACATGGAGCTCATAGACTGACCATATTTCACAGGTGTTGAATATTCAATAAAGCCTTCATCTGGAGGTGGCATCAAAGGTCAGCTATTTTTATAAGAACACAACAGAGCTCATAATTTCTATTCAGCTATGGATGTAAAAGATGTACAGAGATGAGCTAATGGAATTGTACCACCAGTTCCAAGTTAAATTTAATGTAATCGAATTGTGAAACACATGCAAATTTCTCAGGGTAAAGAGTGCCTCCTACTTTTGTCTAGACCTGACCATAGTGGAATGTCATGAAGTTTTCTAATTACCACTCAGAGACAATTGAAGCAACACTCACTAATTTGGATCAGCTTGTAATTGTTCCATGCCAAGCAGAGGATGATTCAGAATAATAAGACATGCAGAAAACAAGATTATGCATGTATATGTATGTATGTATGTTTTTACAAGATGAATTTTGAATGCTTTAAGTTGGAGGCTGTATGGCACCTACATTTTTAATGTGGGAGTTTCTAGATTGCTTAGTTTTTGAGCCAGTGTGCACAGACTGGATAATACAAATGGCTTTTGCCATTGTATTGGAGGAAGCAGTTCTTGAGAGGACACACTTCTGTGCTTTGTCAGATTGTAATTTTCATGTGTTTAATAGTGTTAGAGGTCTATTTAACAATATATCTGAACAAATAGATTTTGTAGGCAGAACTTATTAGTTTTACTGTAATTGAAGGAATGATACCAAAATGATTGCTAGCTATTAGAGGCTGTAGAAAAATAAATCTTGGCATGGGTCTCTCTGTTAAACTTTTTTTCAGGTAAGTCAGTAATGCATTATATTGCAAATTATAAAATCATGTGGAAAAAAATGTTAGCTTTTACACCACTATGAGTGACCAGAGAGAGACATATGCTGTATTTTCATTACTGTGCTGCCTAGTGACTTGAGTAAGCTTTAAGCACAATGCCAGTTGGCAATCACTTTCCAAATAGCAATGCAAAATAAGCGAGTGAAAGCAAAGCTATTGTGAGATTATTTTTTAAAATTAAGCTAATGTTTTAGAAACATGCTTCCAACTTCTTGTTCTAATTGGAAATATTCTAATCCAGTGCTGCCGAGTGAAGCTGATTGCAGACTTAATTGCTATTATGTAACAACTAATATTTGGCAGTAACACACACTGTATAACACTGTCAGGTTTTGAAATCAGTTTGTTCCCTTTGCCCCTTCTTTCTTTGTTGTTCTGTTTACTGTGCCCAGTTAATGTGCTCTTGTGCCATAATAATCTCTAGCTAAATGGTAATTGCTCTATTGACAGCATTACTGTACATTTTTGACACATCATTATTCATACTTAACCACTTGACCTGGAATAAATGTTAAAGCAATTACTACTGAGAGCTTTTCTATGAGAAAATTGAGGCAAAGTTTAAAGATAATCAAAATGCAAAGCTGATCATGATAGCAACTGGAAAAATGGCAAATCCTATTAAACAGATTTTTATTAGCCAAGTTGATGCCAGTAGATATTATCTGGTAATTTAGTCTTATTAAAAAGAAAATAAAGCAGCTAATTGTTTACTATTCTGGAACTTATTCCAGCTTGCAATTTGCAACTGAAATTAAGCTTTATGTGGCTCATCTATTTTGTCACATTGAAATATGAAAATCATTTGGTACAAAGCACATCTGCTCAATCCTTTCCCTCTTCCTGGCAAATCCTCATTCAGTATGTTTCTTACATGTTGAGGCATTCCATTCATGCATACAGCACCAGTATTTTAGATATTTCTCTCTTACAAACCTAATATCTTCAGATCTTAAAGCTCACGGGTTTAGTACTTTTCTTCCATTATACATGTTTTTTGCAACTGTAAGAAATGTCTGAGTGTAACCTGTTTTAAGCTTGGAGACGTTAGAAGGAATTTGGAAACAGAGAGGGACAGAGTTATTGTTAATACAATTGTGTGAAAATTGTCCAAATCTCCCAGACCAGCATTTTATTTTGATAGTTAATTGCATATTTGCTCTAGTTGTGATTGTATTCTTAAAGGAAAGTAAATGTTCTCCAGTTTAGTTGTTTAAAAAGTGGCATTTACACTGATCTCAAATAATTTCAAAGGACTCAATTGCAGCACAATGCCTTCAGTACAGTGCTTACAGTAAAAGCTGCAATTATAAGAGAATGCCAAAAGACATCAAGGAAGCCTTAAAGGGATAGCATAAGCTTTTACTGCCCCCATCTGAACTATGAGGCTTGCTTGAAAACCACCATTAGGATGCAGAATACTGATTGTTGATATGTCACTATTGCTGTCATGGGAGAACTGTTGTAAGGGCCAGAAGCTTACAGTGGTTTCTGTATTAATGAAGCTTTTCCACACGTAATGAAAGCAAAGATTGGGGTTTTTTAATTAATAAAATATTAAAAACTAGGGAGGAAATCTCTTTTCATGTCAATCCACATTCAGAAGAGCAATAGGGTTCTGCAGCTGTGCTATATCAGGCAGAAAAATCTTTTGTTTTTAAACATGCTCAACACCCTGTTAACTGCTTCAGGATCCTGTATGCCTATCAAACTGATAATAGATTGTTTAGAGGGCATTTAATAACTCAATTCTTAAACTTTTAATTCACATTATCACTTCTGATTAGTTTTAAAGGAGCTTTAACAGTAAGTGTAAAGAACCACAAATTGTCTAATAAATTTTCAAAAACTGTTATGCAGACTAAACTCATCTACATCTCTCCTATTGTGTGATTTTTATTCATAGCTGAGAAACCTCTTAATAATATTTCATTTGGAACAATATAAAATGTGTTTGTATTTATTCTTAACATAAATAAGTTTTGTCAACAGTTAGCCTTCCAGTGTTGAGGAATTTAGGAATTTGTTTCAGGTTTGACTTCTCATTTTTAATTGAGATACGTACCTCGGAATTTAAGCACTGCAAAGCATTTTCACCAGATAAAACATTCTGTTTGGTTGATTTGCTCTTAAAATTTCCCCATATTTTTATTCCTACTCTTTCCCTATTCCTTTCCCATTAATGTGTATAAGATATTAAACCTTGGGCTTTTTTATAGCCAGGGATGCAGAGACCGAAAGTCCTGTTGTGTGCTTTTGTTTTCTGTTTTCTTGAGGGTTTTTTTGGTAGACCAGGCATCTTTTTAACTCAACAAATATGGATTCAGGATTTTAATGCATGTCTTGTATGGTAATGGGTGATTATGCCATAATTATAAACCACATTTTGTTAATTCAGATAATCTTTCATAAAGGCAACTTTTTGCTGTTAACTGAAAGACTGCACAGCCTATAGAACAATTAGTAGCTTTATTTCAGCAAAGAAGATTGTACAGAGTAATCCCAATCAGGCCAGGCTATTTCAAATTCTATTTTTTAAATAGAGTTCTTTCCCCTCTTCTTACCAAACTGAAGCATAGTATTTAGTATAAGTTCCTCACATACAGTAAAAGAAAGAAAACTAGCACAACCAATATACTGTTGTTCCCTGTCAGTCCACATTTTGTGGCAGAGAGGACTGTACAGGTAAAGAGAATAATTACTGTTGATAGGCTTCACTGGTCTGGAGAAGAAATAACAAGATTGCTTATTAGCATCCTGAGATTTTTGTACCACAGTGCATATTGAGATTTGTTGAATTTCCCAGCTTTTGAGTCTTTGTTGTTATATTGTGATGGAGAAAAAATTAATCTGTTTGAGTTTTCATGTACAGTTTTTTGAGGATAAAGGGTGTAGGAGAAAAGGATCTAAAAGCTGAAATTGTCACATGAATTCTGACTTTTAGGGATTTAAGGAAATCGGTAAGATTCACCAAAGTAACAATACTTTTGTAATAAATAATGACCTTGAAAATAGCCTGAGTTCTAAACTATTTACTCTTGTTGAAATGCTGCACCCATGCCAAAAAACAGTTCTTGGTTTGTTCATAGCAATGTGTAGCCATTACTGAACTTGGTTTTGCAGAGTCATGTGGGATTTATTCAGTGCACTTTTGGGGAAAATTTGTACTGTGTGAGACTTTGTTGCAATGTTAGAATAGCAAATAAAGAGAAGAGGTAATTTCTCAGTCTAACAGGCGATCCTTCAGAAACACATTCATGCTACTGTGTTAACAGGGTTCCTGCTGCTTTTAAAAATAACTGTTGGAAGACAGTAATAGAGAGTCATGAAGACAGGGAAATCAGGTTCGTCTCAGAAGAGGATGCAGGCACAATATGGTGTAGCTAATACTGCTTAATGGTACTACACTTTATTGAGTTCTTTCTTTTAAAAGATGTAGAAAATGTCCAAATATCATCTTTAATATTCACATCAGGTTCAATAAAATTTTCCAATATGTTTATAGGCTTGTAAATCACATGTGAACAAGAAAGCAAATATAGGATATTATCTTATGTAAGCGATAGATTCAAGTGTAGGAAATAAGAAACAAAGCAAAGTGTTTCCTTGTGTAGGTTCATCACACAGGCTAGCAGTGTGATGATTCTTGGGTATGTCTTTCTCCAGCTCAAATATTTGTCTAAATTTATACTCAGATGAATTATATACCTCTGTATATAGGGGTGTTTCTGAATCAAATTTGCTCCAGGTTTCAGGAAATGTTTTAGGTGTCAGTGAACACACCCTCACTGGTTCAATAAAGAAATAAAACTAGAAAAAGAGGGGAAATAGATCACAGATGTGGTTCTATGCTACTCACATAGCAGAGCTGTATTCTTGATACTTTGGTTGTGGTGAGTTAATCAAAGCCCTCAGTCACACCCTTTCAAGACTTTTCAGTGCTGCAGACAAACAGAATTTTGTCAGCCTGAAAGGAAAAAGATGTGTTGGTAGTGGGACAGTGTTAAATCAAAAGCTGGATGAGAATGGGAGTGTGGCAAAATGTGGAAGGGAAGACAACAGAGCTCTCTGCTTCCTGGCTAAAGGGAACCTTTGGTTATGGTGGAATAGATACTGGGTTCACAGAACTTAAGACATCAAGAAGAGTAAGAGACAAATACAGCCCCTGGTGTTACAGAGGAGATCATAGGAATGCATGCACATGTCAGACAAGGGGCCTTGCATTGGCTGTAATGGGGTTAGTGAATAAAAACTTCGGGCCTCGCTAGGAGGTGGAAAGTTTAGGTTCCCTCAGGGCTCAGGGTGGATAGTGTCTGTTTTGGAGCTAGCTAAACACGTGTTCTGGTTTAACCTGACACGTGGCTAAACAGCTGCTCGATGCACTCCCTCCCACACTAGGATGGGGGAAAGAATTTTAAAAAAAATAAAAAAAAAAAAAAGAAAGAAAAAAAAAAGAAAAATTCATTGCTCCAGATAAAGACAGTTTAATTAGGAAAATAATGATGATGATAATGATGACAATGATGATAATAATATCCAAATGATTAGAATATACAAAACAAGAGGTGCATAATGCCATTGCTCGCCACCTGCTGACTGATGCCCAACCAATTCCTGAGCAGAGGCCCTAAGGCAGTTTTCCCCTAGTTTAAACACTAAGCATGATGCCATGTGGTATGGAATATCCCTTTGTCCAGTTTGGGTCAGCTGTCCCAGCTGTGTCCCCTCCCAGCTTCTTGTGTCCCTAGCCTCCTTGCTGGTGGGGTGGGGTGGGAAGTTGAAAAATACATGGTTTAATATAAACACTGTTCAGCAACAACTAAAACATTGTTGTATTATCAACATTATTCTCATCTTAAACCAAAACACAGCACTGTCCCAGCTACTAGGAGGAAAATTAACCGTATCCCAGCTTAAACTAGGAAAATATGGTTATGAGACAACCTAGAAGTCAGAGCCAAGCAAAGATCTTCTCTTATATTTGGCACACACTGCTGCCTTGTTTAAGTGTATGCTAACACAAGTGCAGAAAGCTTTGGTTTAGAAAAGTAAGTCTCTGAAAGAGAGTGGAACTAATTGATTTGATTGTGTTATCTGCAATGTGATTTGGTCCTGTTGTTTCACCATTCAGCAGCTTATGTGAAAGCTGTACTAGAAATGAAAAAACCCTGAAGCGTAACCACTGTTCTCCAAGATGGAGGGATTAGATTTTTTTTCCCCCCATAGAAATTTAAAACCCATGTTTTCCTATCGTAAAGATTGCTGGGCTGGTGTTATTCAGATGAATGCCATATGGATTTGGATGAATCTCTGAATTATTTTAATCCCATGAAATATTTTCAGTGAAAGTAGATAATATTCTTCCACATGTCTAATGCTGTTCAAAGTTTAAAATGTGGGGTTTTTTCCTACTATCTACATGAAATTTCAGAAGAGAAGCATTACTTTTCAGAAACAGTAACTTCAATATTACATACATAATCATTTTACTCTTTACTCTCTCTTACAAAAGTAGAGATTATTCTAGGATAAGAAAAATTGATTCTTACTTTATTAATTTTTGAAACTGTTGTTATGGTGGGTGTCACATGGTATTCATGTTACTGGGTTCATTTGCTTCCTAGATTGTCATAATGGGGTTCAATTGAAGTGATATTAAAATGCTGAATTGTGTTCAAGTAAGAGTATAGCAAAAACATCATTTCACTGACATGAATGAGACAAAATGTTGTCTTTTCTGCACTCCTCAGAGGACACTGCAAAAGAACTTAATTTTACCAACTCTGAAGAACTGCCTAATGCATTACATTCCTTGAGATTATTTATTATGATGTCCTCCTCTAACAGTATAATTATAAATGTGCTTCCCATAATGCTGTTCTCAATTATTGAAAATTGAGCTGTAAAACTACCAAATATCTTATTGTGCAGTTGGCATCCAGAATAAGGCACCTTGAACAAATAGTGCATTTTTAAATTTAGGTACTGGGTAAGTGATTGGGTGAACACTGAAGGTGGCAGATCTGGAAAGCTCCAGATGTGCACATCAAGTTCTGCATGGCATGATTTCCATCGTTTTGCTCACTTGCACAGATGTGCCAAAAACTTGGAGAGTTGCCTGCAGATCACTGTAACAAATCTTGAGCCCTTTAATGTTTAAGGGTAGTAGAAATAAGAGATGTAGTATGTTAGTAATAATAGTAAAAATCTATATATTTTTTAGCTATAAAATATGTGGAAAGCCAAAAGCTTTCTTTCAAGAGCTGATATCTGTGTTCTAATTCCCAGTAAATTGACTGAATTTATAGATTTGTACTCTTTGTTGATGAAGTATTGTGCTCTTCTAACTAATGAGCAGAGGTCTTTAGTTGGGGAGCATGTTCCTAAGTTTTATCTTTCAGTTTCTGCATGACGGCAGCAACTGAAGAGAAAAACCAATTTGTTGCCAAGTTCAAGCTTATTATTGCCCCAAACTACAGAGTGATACTGATACATTAATCCCTCTGAACAGGAAAGAGATCTGTAATGTAATTTAAGGAGCGTGTACTCCAGTCCTGTTTTGGATTGATTGATCCTGGTTTTTTTATCACAAACAATGACAAGTGTTGAAAGTATAAAGAATTTGTGAAATTAGAGATAAATTAATCAGGATATGTTTTCTTTCTGTGAAATACCAGGAATGTTAGAGAAACTGCCTTGCTTTCTTAAAGCACTAGTATGGTTTTCAGCAGAAATACAGGGCAAATACATTGATTGGAATTCATTTTAGGGCATTAAATACTGCATGTGCTACTTCAGCTTTCAGCACAGATTTAGAAATAGAAACAACAGAGAAGCCAGAAAAGCTGCACCTGATTTGTTTGTGTCTCATGTGGTGTAGATCAAGAGTAGTTTCTACAACGTCCATGAGGTTCCAGTGTTTTAAAAGGTACCATAAATTAGATCAGGACTTGCTCCATTGTATGTAATGTAAGAAGAACAACAAACTTAAATGAAAAAACAACCACAGCTGCCCTATAGTGAATAAAAAGTGCTTATTTTATTACATATATTTTATTAATGTTGTGTGTATTTTATTACAGTTTTAATGAAAGTGTCCAAATAGCCCAGGAAAAATTAAAAAAGAACCAATGCTACATGTGTTTAGCATGAATAAGTTATTTTTGCAAGAAGATTCATGGTGGACAAGTATAATTTCTTTTAGTACTTCACCTGTGACACTATAAGTAATACATATTTATTTAAGTAGAGCTATTATAGACTACTATTTATGTTGTACATAATTTATAGACAGTGGTCTCCTAACACATGTAGATAATGTTCTCCTTTAAAAAAAAGTTCAGAATAAAACCATTTTAAAGAAATGAAGCAGTTACTTAAACTGAGTTGAATCAAAACCTGCATTTTGAAGGCACAGATTGATAACTGCTTGTTTAAAGAACCGTATTAACTTCCCTTTTCCAGCCTGTGAACTTTAGTGTTAGTATAATTTTTTTTTAAATTGGCATGAAACATTAGATAAGAACAGAAAATACGGGTGCTTGAACAGAAGTCTGATTACTACTGAAACTTCAGAGATCCTGTTTGTATTTCAGATTGTGTTCATCTCTAGTCTCTAGTTAGAAATATAGCTGTCTCTAGTTAGAAATATAGCTGTAGAATTTGTGTACATTTTTATGCACGTTGAATGGAAACCTGACCCAAATTAACTGAAGTTGTAATATCATCTTTGCATCTGTGACTAAACTGAGATAGGAAATTGTTTGGGAATTCTGTGTTTGTGTTTCCTTGGGGAAGACTCCTATTAAAATTATCTTAGCCACTGTGCAGCCTCTAATAGCTGTATTTATTGACATCCAGAAGGACAGTGATTTTCTCCTGAGACAGCAGAAGAGCCTTTATATTGTAAATCTGTCCTAACTTTCTAATTTCATGTGTGAACACATTCCGTGTCTCATCTTTTCCAGGACAGTTTGGAAAATTACTTATATCAGTAATAAAATTCCCCTTTCCCTATCCATGTGTTTTTATAGAGGGTTGTCTACTCCAAGGTCTGGGTTTTTTCTGTTTCAGACTGATGTTTTCTATACTGTTTTCTGTTTTAAGAAACATTCTAGAGGTTGCATTGGGCAAAGCGTGTTGCGCACAGATCATCAGATAGAAGCAGCAACATTTTTAAGTTCCTCCAGTATATTTTCTTTCTCCCACAGTTGCACTGCATTTTTAAACTCCTGAGTGCTGCGTATTTTTATCTATGTTGACTCAAGTCTGTATAAAGGTATATAGAAGCTTTCTTTTGAAAGCAGGACCTCTGTTTTGCCAGGTTAAGCAACAGAATAGCATTACAATCTTTTTAGTGAGCGTGAACTGTGTGTTGTTTTTTAAGGACTGATCCAAAGTTTTCTTGAGTTAAAGTTTCCCGTTGACTTTGTCAGTTTTGGCCCGCGCTCCAATGATGTTCTATATACTTTCGTTAGGAGGATTAAAATGTACCCTTTCATTAGTTAAGTGCAAAGTGAATTTCAAATGAATCAGAATATATTTAAAGTATAACTGCCAAACCTTTGGTATTGATTTAGACACTGTTAAACAGGGGCAGTGCTAACACACAACGGTTTATTCTTTGTTATGACTTGCTTATAACCCCCATTGATGATAATGGGAATTACAGGCATGTCCTGAAGGGAATGTGCCCTTTGTAAATTCCCTATAAGCCTTAGATTAAGGAGCCACAGTTCTGTGAGAGTTCAAATACTTTTTGTGTGTAAATGAAACTTTGTGAGCTCTCTTGTGTCCTTTCTTTACAGTTCTTGGAAGGTAGATATTTTAGAAAGAAATATATCCCAAAGCTGTTGTCTTGTCTTTCCTTATCTGACAGGGAAGATGCCAAGAAACTGTGCTGGGAAATAGGCAGGCTTTTGTCCAAAGTGTGCAGCAAGAAAAGTTAATAGTTTATACAGGGCCCTGACTGTTGTTACAAATTTCTATTGTAACAAGGAAAGGTTTGTGCAAAACTGATAGGAAAATAAAACATGTAAAATTAATTTTATTTTTTTTATACTAATAGTGTATAAATCAGAAAATAAATGGATAATCAGAATAGGATATAAACAAAATATTGTGGTACCTTCTGTAATTATTCATAGTTTCACTGTAGTTAATGAGGATGCACATTTTAGTCTTTCTGAAGTAACCCACTGCCTTTGCCTGGTGTACTGTTATGTGAACCATTTCATTCCCCAGGTACTATGCTTGCTATCCAGATTGGAAGGTTATGTTTGTTATATTTCCAGGCATCACAGTTCACACAGTACTGTAAAAAACAGTGTGAGATAGAACGAAGTTTACCCTCTGCATGTCCATTTGCTTTCTTCCAGAGCATTACTGCTCTAATGGGACTTGACAGGGGCACCCATCATGGAGAATATGTGGAATAGGAACCTGCTGGTCACTCCAGCTTTTTCATGCAATTCTTGCTTCTGAAATTCTCCTTGTCCTAATGTTAGTATCATTTTCTCTCAATTCCATTCTTCTCTACTTGTAGGGTTGGGGCTTGACTCAGTGTTTACTTCTCTCTCAGCCCTACTGCTGATCCTAAAGTTAGCAAGTTTCTACCTTCATCTTCTGCATGTATTTGGTGACACCAGAAATCGTTAGGCATCTCAGTCTGGTTTTGAAACTCTCTGACTATTAAAAAACAAACAAAAAAAAAAACTCACACAAAAAATCCCAACCAACCAAAACCAAAATGAGCAAACAAAAAACAAACAACAACAAAAAAAACTAACCAACCAAAAAAAAAACCAAAAAAACACCAAAAACTTTGCAGAGGGAACAGATAGGACTGTAAAAATGCTGATTCCTCCTTTTTGACACTGTTGCCTTAGAAGCACACCCATATCCCTTGCTTTGCCAGGAGAAGAAGGTATTGCTTTTGTTCTTGTTCTTCTAATCTTAGGAAAGTGCTGAGTTAAGATACCCTGTCTCTTGGGTCAGGGTATATTACTGTTATAATGAGTACGTTGTATAAAATGGCATTCTAACCTCTTTTTGTACTTTTAAAATGAGTTGTCAGAGCCCTGTGGGCACTAACCAGATTCACTGTTCCTGCCCTGCCAACACCACCCAGTCAGAGACACAGGATGCCATTCCACCCCAGCCAGGGCCCTTGCTCCCACCCCAGAGGTGCCGTAGACCTGCCTGCCACTCATCCTGACACCAGGCACTTTCCTTTCTCGCACCAGTTATGGACATGGCTTAATGCTCTGCCCTGGTGATGCTCTCTGGCCCTGCAGCCAACACCTGAGTGTCCTGGCCACCTGTCTCCAGCTGTGACTGTGCTGTTGGGTGAGGAGGTGGCCTGACCACCTGCCTTGGGAATGCCACCCTGCTCCTGCTGCCTCCTCGCGCTTTCCATCCTGCTGCATTCTCTGGCAGGTCCCCTGCTGAAAATTTGAATCTTGATCTGTATGACGAACATGCCCCTCAGGCCCTAGGTCAGGTATTGAAGCCTATCTTGATTTCCAATGCACCCAAGTAGCTCGCAGGTTTCTCCTTACCTCCTCCTTGCTTTGCACAAGAGGGTGGCTGCTGAATTTTCTAGTACATCCTTAGTACTCAGCTTTTTGAATCTGACTTGGTAGCTAGGCAATAAAATCTGTGTACCTGCATCCTCTTGTGAATCTAGATATTTGTTCCAGGTCCTTTTTAAACAATTTTGTCTTGAAGAAAGAAGAAACAGATGAGCTAGTCTGATGCAGTCTATCTTGTAATGGTGTTACTTCACAGGCTTTGTTCTCCCAAAATCTTTCCGATCTCTCACTCTCTACAAGTAAAGATGCTACCAAGAGCTACTCCTGAGAGCTTTCAGACTACTAAAAAAAATTACATATAAATATATTCACTGAAAACAAAACCTGTTCAAATTCTTATCCCTCATACACATGATTCCAATAAAGAGCATTCCACCAGAGCAGATACAAACAATACAGAAAAAAAAAAGCAATGGTTTTGAAAAATCATTTACTCTCTCAAAAAGTACACCAAACAAAACTGCTCATTTTTAAACCCTATGAAAAGGATTAATAATTTATAATTAAACATATCCAATATTAAAAAATATAAGCAAATAAACAAGAAAGTAAATAAAACAAATGTTGGTGTTCACAAAATTATGGAAGTTGACCATCCAATATCAGTGTACCAGAAGAGAGATAATATGTATCTATGAGGATGTGGTTTTCAGCATTTTGTGAGCATAACATCAACATTCATTTAAACCCACTATTTTTTCATAAATTCAGTTTTTCTCTACAGAATGTTTAGTTTTTCTTTTTTTCCCTTTTTTTAGTAGGTAAAGCACAATCCAAATCCTATAAACATTTTCCCATTTGTTAGTGGGCCTTTCTCAGATGAATTTTAACTTAAAATATGGTTTCAGGGGAATTGCTAGCATTTGTCTGACTTGTCATGACATTTTAGTGATTAAGAGTTTTTGTTTTGGAGACAAACGAAAATCAACCAAGTAGAATCACTTTGCATATTCTGCGTCACTGTGCCCTTTGCTGTGTGCGGGCAAGCTAGTTTTACTGTTCTGTGCAGTCTCAGTACAATAAAGTCTACTGTTAGAACAGTCTTTTGAACTTAGTTGATGCCAAGTGGTGAAATGACTGAAATACCAATAAGCTTATGCAGAAATGTTGGCATGCCAGCTCCAAATGACCAGCATTGTTCTGCTGAAAGCATTCTCATGAAGCCAGTGAACTTGCCAGTGCTACACTGGATGCATTTTTACTGTAGTAAGTGTGTGTACAAAGAATTATTTTTCCCCTCTTTCCCACTTACGTATAATTGAAGCAGAGATGGACTTCTTACAATGTGGAGGATTCTTCAGAGTTCCGACATACTACGTCATCTAATTCATCGCAGAATTTGTTTGGCAATTCCTCCCACATGACATCTCGCTTGACCTAAAAGAAAAAAAGAAGCATGCAGCCAACATAATTCTCCTTTATTTCCTGGTGTAATAACTTTAAAGAGAGAGTTGACACATTCTGTAGGTTTTCTGAAGGGAAAATAATTCTATCACACACTCAAAATTAAATCCTTTTTTGAATTTCTTATTAATTAACATCTCTGTTTTGTGAGGGAAAATAATAGAGCAAGTGGAACTAGTATTGAGTAATATCCTTGCAATGAAGTTATAAATCATATTTTCCATAGTTTTGAGTTTTTAAATTGGATTAGGTTTGTCATTTTTTTCTTTACTACGTGGGTTTTCTTGAAAATGATAAGGATTACATTCATGTCTTTTGGAAATACCCTTCTATGTGCACCACTCCGTTACTCATAAAAATAAGGTTTATTTCCCTGAATGTTCCTTGATTAGTGGACTTAAAGCCAGATATGATTTCTGTACTGATGAGAAATTTTGAAATGCTCACAGAATGATTACTTGCATAGATTTTGATATTTTCAAAGAAAAACTGTGACTTTAGACAATCAAATTAGAATAGATATTGAAAACATTATCAAAAGCCAGAGAGTATTAGAAAGTAAGCCACTCATGATTCTATTTCTGTATCAGCAAAAAAATAAACCAAATACATGAGAATTTTAAAAATAGCATATGGTAAGTAAAAAGGAAGCTAGTAATTTAATATAAAAGTAAAATTCATAAGGTTTTTTTATTTATTAGTATAACCTATAGATTAAAAATTACAATTTTTAGAAAAGCTTTAAGCATCTAACACTTTCAACAAGTGTCCAGGGTCTATGGAAACCCAGTGAGAAAATTAAGGTTCTCATTTCCTAGAGGATTTCTGAAAAGTGATATGTAGGTTCCTCAGTCAGGATCACAAAACCCTTTGATCCCAAAATTGGTTTGAGGAAGACTAGTCCTAACATAAGATGAGTTAAACACAAGTTATGGTCATGACAGGATAAAGATAGAAGGATTTCCAAGTCGGTTTTCAGTTATAATAAAGTTAATTAGGTCCACCTTCAAATAATTTGTTTGATGTGCTTATAAATTAATGTTTCTTCAATCCACCACTTTTTTTAATAAACACCCTATCAAAAAAAAATCAAAAGTGAAAGTAGAGACCTTTTCTCCTTCACTACCAAGATTTTAATCTTTTGGTCCCTTATTTTCTTTTTTCTAATTTTCCCATAGAAATCTTTTGAATTAAAAAAAAAAGGAAAAATCCCTCCAGGCTGCTATTTGTCTGTGTTTTTTGATCCCTTGATTTCAAAAAAACTGTATTAGGTAAGGATCAAGGCTTTTACCCAGAGTGTTACCAGTAGTCTGTCTGTTGTACAGACCTCAAGCAGTCAGATAAATTCATGCTGTGGAGAGGACCAAGCAACAAGACACAGACTTAACAAGCAAGCAGCAGAGAACTCACAAGCTGGATCTCAAAGTGTCCAACTCTTCCATGCAGTTTGTCCTAACGGTGCAAAAAGTACAAGTAAAATTTCAGCACTTCTATTCTAGTGGATGACAGAAATCCAAAACCTTCTTTTCTCTTTTCATGTTACTCCAGAAGTTATTTTCTCCTCACAAACTAACTGAT
The DNA here is from genome assembly GCA_013400955.1 of Drymodes brunneopygia. Taxonomy (NCBI): domain Eukaryota; kingdom Metazoa; phylum Chordata; class Aves; order Passeriformes; family Petroicidae; genus Drymodes; species Drymodes brunneopygia. The sequence goes on along the minus strand of VZTZ01047847.1, from coordinate 169,595 downwards.
ATGCTGTATCCAGTNNNNAAAAAAAAAAAAAAAGAAAAAAAAGCTTGTTCAGAACCAGTGCTTAGGGGTTTGCTTATAGGTGTCATTGTGTCTCACATCCCTGCTGTGAAAATCAGCTTGCATTTAAATGTGCATCTTGACCCATAAATGTCACCCTGGTCCACTGAGCATCTTGACTTCAACATTTCCTGTTGTAAAATGGACAATGGGATAACACTTCTTTTTCTGAAGGAGGGACCTGTGACAATGTGTGCATGTGTGCAGTCAGGAGAAACTGCAGCACTCGGGATTTAAAAGCATGTCATCAGCCACTGAGCGGGAGATCACAGGAGAACGAAGTTGCTGGACAGTTTTTGAAAAACACAGGGATTATCATTTCTGTTTCCAAGCAACTTCTCCTTTTCACAGCCCTGAATCCTTCTTGGCTTCTCTCCATCAATGGCTCAATGATGTGCTCCATACTAGAGCAAGTCCAGCTGTGTGATACAGCAACTGCCTTCAAACAATAAAGTAAGAAAACGCTGCCATTCTTGCACACACATTGTTTGTGTTGCTGGTCTTTTCTTAATTACATGCATTTTCTAGTATAAAACATCTTAACATTATGCTCAAAAATTGAGACTGCACTGAGATATTCATATAGAATAAAAGCATTTTCAGCTTTACAATGTCTTAGTGATTGTATAACATTTTCCATTTTTTTTAAGAATAAAACTTATATTTGCCCCAAAGGATATTTACAAGTCAAGTTATGTTTTTTTATGGCATTGCTTTGCAACCAGAAAGAAGCACATCTCGATCACATTGCAGCCTCAGTCCTTCAGTTTAAAGACAAAGTGCATAATTCTATTATTGTAGGAGACAGAACTTCTGGCATACCTGCTTGAAATTTAGGACTTCAGATTTGTTGTGATAATCTTCATAATCATATTTGTACACATTGCTGAAGACATGGGCAGATTACAGTGGTTCTGAAAATGTCCATGAGCATGCTTTTAGAAACTACATTTTTCTCTGATTTTAAGTAAAGTATGCAAAGACTGCTATTGTCTTTTAAAGATAATATAGTTATTTAACAGTCATTTAACTATATCCATTCCTTAAATACCAATTTTCACCCCACTGCATTGAAGGAATATAAGTTAGACTTTTTTATCATGAAGAATGATCGTGAAGATCAAAACATAGGTGTTTTTCCCTTCAAAACATAGCACATATAGTTTGACTTTAAAAGTACAAAAAGTCTCCATTTTTACATATTTCTGCAATGTATAGATAACAACATGAATATTTTCATACCTTTTCTTGCACTAGAAATTCATTTTATATTATTTTGAGTGACCTTTTCTTCATGATGAATATTATAAATGACAGAGGATTTGAATATGTGCACAGGGAAAACCTATATTATTTGAATATGTATCATAAGTATAGTATCTGGTGTTTTCCCAAATGTCTAGAACCTGTTTCCCAAAGGGCTAGAACCTGATAGAAAACCTGATATAAATGTCATCTCTTACCAGAATCTAAAATGTTATGATTAACACTAGTATGTTATGCACTGAGACATTTTCACAGATATTCTCCAAAGCAATATTGAAATGTTTGATAGATCTCATTAGACCACTTTGATGTCTCCATTCTTTATATTCAGAAGTAAAAAATCCAGATTAGGATACAGCTGCTTAAATGGACATGGAAGAAGATATTAGGGAAAAATGTCATTGTTTATAGCTGGTTAGAAAAATCCACATTCAGTGAGGGAAACAGAAAGATGTGATTTTGACTGTGTGCAAGGTTTTGAACTACTAATTGTATTTTCATAATATGTTTGGTTATATTTAGCTCTATACTCGCTCATTTAAAGAATATTGCTCATTCAGATTCAGAGAAAATAATCAGAAAAAGGAAGACAAAATACCTATAAAGAGAAAGGAATTAATTTACCAAGAATCCCCAAAAAGTTACTAGATCTTGTGATTCATATGTATAAAAACAGCCTTTTGTGGATTGAGGGTTATAGGAACAGGAGATAAAACTGAAGGCCTTTTGTTTAACTCTAACAACATTTGCAGGTTTTAAATCCTTTCAATATAAACTACATCACCTGCTCATTCTTTTTAATTCTGCTTATTCCCTAAAAGCTATTCACTCCTTCGAGCACATTTCTTTCCTTTGATTTCTTTAGTTTGTGGTGTTGCCTACTGAATAGGCATCCTAAATGTAATCATTGCAATAAAGAATCTGAAAAACAGATGCCAAATTATTGAAGAAAATACCTCAGTTTTTCACAATTATCTCCATAAATAAAACTAAAGCTCCTTTTTAATACTGAACATAAATGCGAGTCTCCAGAACTTACAGAAGTTCTAGTAAGTTGTAGAGAGCCTACAGTGGTGTAAATTAAAAAAATGCTAAAACCTATGTGGCAGGTAATTCCTGTATGAACAATGGATTCTTGACTATTGAGTCTTAATAAAGACAGTGTCTTTTCTAAATGCTACTGTTAACATCTTTTTTAAATGTTAGTTGCACTTCTTTATTTTTCCATTTTGATATGATAAGATGATTATGTTCCTTAGATATATTATTACAGGAGATAACTTGTAAGCAAAATGTTGTCCATCAGAATAAAGGCCTTCTGATCTATTTGAGTTCTGGAATATTAAATAGAAATAGTCTACTTTTAAAAATACATCTACATACACATTTTACGTGCTATTTAACATGTTTAGTACTCCACGCTCAATTCATTCTCTTGAAAGTTTTACTCCAAAACAACTTCATTGTTTTAAGTGACTAAATTAAAGCTTTTTAGTGTTTCCTGCAATCTCCCAAAGCAGAAATAAAATCAGTTTTAATTTATTTTATTTGCATACACTGTGGATATAATTATTTCTGCAGAGTCTTTTTAATTGTTTTCAACTAGGTGCTTGTCTTTAAGTTGAAATAGACTTCTAATTCTACTTTGTTGATATTCCCATGTTAATTCTGACAAAGCATCATAAATCCAGGTATTTAGGCTTATTGAATTTTGAAATGAGGTGATTAGTTGGAACATGGATGAATGAACTGATGCAAAGCAAAATGAATTTTATGATTTACTGTCATTTACAAGTTCCTTTGGAACTGTTATGCACAAATTGTAAAATGTATTAAGAGGTAAGATATCACAGTTATAATCAACAATGTAAAATTTTCTCAAACAAAAGTATCCAGGCAACCACCCAAAAAGAGTAATTGTTGAATAAGTGTTTGTTATACACAGTTAGTTTTTATTATAGATCATGCTTTTCCACTCCAATATTTCAGTAAGCAGAAAAGTATCTAAATAGACTTCCAGCACTAGTCAGTAATGTTAAACATCCAAAGTTGTTACCATTATAATATGCTTTAAAATAATAATGTTTATTAGAAGACGCATATTTAGGATGAAATATCACATTTATCATTTTTTTACTTAAAATTTATAATGGTTATTAGTGAAAGGTAACAGCAAACTACAATAATGTACTCCCTTGGTCTCTGGTCATCCATATTTCTATTTGTGAGGTTTTTTGAGGGGTTTAGTGGGTTTTAAATGAAAATAATAGCAATTCAATAATTTTGCCAATGTAGTACAGATGCTAAGACATGCAAGTATGAAGTAAACAATAGATGCATTGTGGTTTTATTTCCAATTAAATACAGATCTGAGTTATTAGAAAAGAAAGAAGTAACCTAGATATACATTCAGAAACTAAAGCTCAAAAGCCACAGACCTTGAGCTCTACAGCTTTGCAATTTTAATTTTAGGTACATTCTGAACATAAAGGACTTCAAGAGATAAGACCCCCAAGAACAGTTTCTCTTCATTCAAATTACAATTCAAAAATAAAAACTTTCCCTGAAACTTGAATGAATTGCTGCAGGCCTCTAGAAAGGCAAATTATGAGAACGCTGTGTAGTGGTCCTCCTGTGCTTGTGCAGAAAAATCTAAAATTAAGCTCTGCCTATTCTTCTAAGACCTGGGTTCCTCTCTGCTCTAAAGTGGGAAGTGCAAGAGCTTTGTGCTTTCTTACTTCTCTGAACCCTGCACTAACATCAAGGTTTGGGCAATCATTCCAAATTTGCAGCCTCCTTTTTTTCCTGCAAGCCACATAACTCTAGATGAAATTTTGTGGAGTAGATCTAATCTAGAAAAATAGTAAAAAACCTCAGAATCTTGATGTGCAACCTTTGGTAATGAATTTCTCTGGACATTTTACAACCATTTGTAAGAAGGCTTCTATTTTACACTTTAATCCTTTCATTGAATAGAAGTCCCATATTACCATTTTTCATTAGGTTAATTAAAAAAGATTTTGTAGTAAATTTTGTGCTTATGAAAATCTATAAAGATCTCCATACAAAAATAAAGTAAAATCTTGTTATTTAATATACTAATTTTGGGGCCTGATAAAAAAAAATCATCTTTTGCCATATATATTGTTTCTAATTCTGCATTTGCTCTCTTGCTTTTTTTTTTTTTTTTTAGCATAGTGTAATATTGTCTTGATATATCTGTCATAAAACACTAAATACTGCATGGATGCAGTGTAAACTCTGGAAGTAGCATGTTCAGAGTCTTACATTGTTTTCTGGTATGAAAGATAATTGCAAGGTGATCTTTCTATTTGCAAGCCATAACATCTGCTTTCAGTTCTTTTCTCTGCTACTGAAGACAGAGAGAAGCCAAACCCTATGGCACAAATCTTTTCTTCTGAATGGCTCCATCTCTTATCCTTCAATAATTAAATCATAGAATCATTAAAGTTGTAAAAGACCTCCATCATAATCCAGTCCAACCTTTGGCCTTATACCACCATGCTCACTAAACCATATTGTGAAGTGCCACATCCTCTGGTTTTGTGAACATTTCCAGGGATGGTGGCTGCACTACTTCCCTCAGCATCCTGTTTCAATGCTTAACCACTCTTTCAGTGAACAAATTTTTCCTAATATCCAACCTGAACCACCCCTGGCAGCTTGAGGCTCTTTCCTCTTGTCCTATCACTAGTTTCCTGGAGAAAAGACCAACCCCTGCCAAACCACATCCTTCTTTCAGGTAGTTGTAGAGGTTAAAAGAAATAAATTCCTTATCTCTGTCTGGGATGGGACCAGTCATATAGCCTCAGGTCTGTGACTCACATATGCTCATTAATTAATGCTACCATAAATATTACTGGCTTGAAACGTGTGTCACCCTTACTCCCATCCTAGTAATTTATGGGGACATTGCAGATAATGACAGGGTTGTTTCTGTTTGCGAAGTAGAGAGGAATCATGATAGACTAGTACAAATAAAGTATGTGGTATATTGCAGGGAGTTTTATTGGACATACTGTTAGGACTCGATGTTGTCCTGCTTTTTAATGTGATGAACTTTACTGAACCTGCAGCCTACTGCATATATTTATATGGGTTCTGGTTGAACAAACCATACGTTTTTATGCACCTGTACAGCAAACAATATTCTGTTGGAAATGTCTGCTCACATACTTTGTATTCTTCCATTTCTGGTATTATGTCTTCACAATTTTATATTTAATTAAAATTCATGGCAGGAGACTTACTTTGTCAGTATAAGAAAGGGGATGGTGTCTCTGCCTGATTTAATGATCAAATATATTTCCCACAGAGAACAAAGATGCATTTATGGGTGTGAAAGCAATTCATAATGTTGAAACTTTTTTTTAAGTTTTATTTTTCCTCATGTCAGGGTCGATGTGTTTTCAGTCAAATGTTACTTCAAGATCTGATTTCACATTTCCATTCTCAATTTCATTTAGTCACATTTACCTACACTAATGGGTAGTTAATATGAGTCGATATAATAACAAAAATGTTTAATCCCACTAGTTTTATTTTATAGCTATTTACCTTGGGGTTTGTCTCACATTTACACGACTTTACTACAGTGGTCTGATGTTCGTTCAGTTAGTTACATTGAAAACTTTAGAGCTTATAACAATACTGCATGTGTTTACAGCAAAATACAGGATATTGAGCCCCTCTGTTATTTAGGGATGAAAATAAGATGTAAACTTTGCAGTTACTGAGCACTTATCCAGTGGTCAGTTGGGTACAAAGTTCCTTAAAAGCTGGACTCTTTGCCTTATTCAAATTTAGATTCTTAGTTACCTATGTGTGAAGAAAAATGCTCTGATATGAGTTCCAAGGTTGTTTTTTAAAAACCTTGACAGAAAACTTTTGGGGGGGAGGGGTTTATTCAACCTTTGTTTCAAAGGTGAAAACTGTATCATTATATTTAACTGGCTACCTGCAGTTCGTTAGTGGTGGCATCATTAAGTAATACTGGAACATTTGTAGTGGCTAATCTTTCAGGCATTTAGCATTCACGATGACCTCGTCAAAAGTAACAAAGGTCAGGTTTTAGTTCAACAGAGTCGCCCATTCACCAAGGCAACTGGCTTAGCAAAGTAATCTCTGTGTGTCACTTTTCGTTAATCATGCTACTTTCCTCTTCATGAAATTCCAGCAGATAATTGTTACTAAATGCGATTTGCAACACCCTGTGCTGTGGTTGAGGGACCAGAAATAGGCAAACAGATAAAAACATTGTTTAGCTTGCAGGCAGCAAGTGTTTGCTATTCAAAGGTATCAATGCATAAACATTGATTTAGCCATGAGCTGACACTTATAAAGCATTTGCTGTTTCAAGAAAGCCCTGTGGTCAGGCTAAGTAATATCCAAGGGCAAGTACTTTTACCTGTATAGCAAGGTTAGATTCTATATAATTTGTCTGATCCTGAAATAAATCTGTTTTCATAATATTAAGCTGCTTCAGCACTGCCATAGGTACACTAAATTAAACATTTGCACATGTGGTAGGAAATGTGTTCCCATGTAAGTTTGCATATGTCTATATTGAATAAATATTTGATTAAGTTAAAAGTTTTATGCTTTTAGTTAATCACCATTTAGTATTTTTCATATCTCAGAAATTATTTCATGAGTCTTCTCTACATTCTGAAATTTCTAGGATAAATTTGTCATCATTTCCATCTGCACCTTGTAAACTTCAGTGAAAACTGAGCAATTTTAGAAACACACCAATGGAAGTCCAGAGAATGAGATTCTTATACATTTGTTTCATGACCTAAAGATGCAATTTTGTTCAACACCTGGACAGATTCTGTTCTGTCATGTCACAAGCATTAAGCTGATAGGGTTTTTAGAAGTTGTTCTGGTGTTCCTTAGCAAAAGGCAGAGTTTGATTGCTACTAATGAAATAGGATTGAATTCCTGTACTTGTGCAAAATCTTGGTCTTACTGACCTGCAAGTTCAGAGAGCGAGAACAACAGTGAAGTAAACTATAGTTTTAGTGTGAATGTTTTAGATCCATCACATACATCACAGAACAACTCGTAATGGAAGTGTTTTATTTACCAGTTTTTCAAATCAGTTTAACTTGCGGCTTACAGAAAATAAATTAATGCAAAGTCAAACAAAATTCAGGACGCAGACCTTCTCAAATATGTAGTGAATTAGAATTTACAGCAGTACAATTTCTTCAAAATGTGCTTTTCAAAGGTGACTGGAAGTGCCTGCATTTCTTTTGAAATATGACAGAAATATACCATTATTAGTTGCAGGCTTCTTATGTTTAGATATAAATTGCTGTAGAGTTTAGTCAATTCATGGTAATTCAGAGTTATACAGAATAATTCAGATAAAGCAAAGCTATTGACAATACAAAAATGTACAAAGTAAATTCAAAGAACATATAATGTGATGAGAGAATGGAAAAAATATTTAACATTGCTGAAGAACCAATGCAATAAATTATTATGAAAAGTCTTCATTTAAATGATAAATAGAGTCTGTATGTATAGAGTGATCATTTGCCTTGAAAATGGTGAATGGTGGTACCAGACCGTATATAGATCAGGTGCATACCACTTCTCATTTGAGCCTAATTTAATCTGAGCAATCATAATTGACAATGGAATTAAACATACCTAAAATAATAGAGCTATGACACAAAAATACTGCTTGATGTTAGTAGCTCAAACATAAAATAAGTTTCTTGAATTTCATAGAACACAGTTTTCTCAATATGGCATTTCTAAGCATGTTTATGATATATTCACTTGAGGAGATTTTTTTATGTTCGCCTAAGTGCCTCATTTTCTGAAAAATGTATCCTTTTTCTAATATTGGGCAATGACAGAATTTACATATTTCCCGATGTAGATGTGTCTGTTTTGCATTTAGTAACCCTCACCTACAAGCTATTTTTTTTGTATAAAAGACATTGGATAAATAATTTCTATTCACGCCTATGAACTTCTGTCACATTCCCACTCAGCCATCTCTTTTCCAGCTTGAGAAGTCCTGGTTTACTAATTTATTGCATGGAAGCAATCATTCTTGAATAGTGTCCAAATGGGATACTGTTGCAGTATTTAATTCCAACTTAAGTGCCATCTGCTAGTAGAATATTCTCTGCCAACATTTCTCTCCACCACTTAATAAGAAAGGTAGTACTGTTGAAAAACCAAGAGTGCGTTCTCAGGTACTTTCTAGTATATGCCTCTTGGCTTCTCCAGCAACTGCTAAATTCAGTTGTATTCAAAGGGTCTGCTCTTTGCTTTTATTTGGAGGTGTGGGGTGTTAAAGGTTTATATTTTGCAGCATAGAACATTACCTCTGCTGTGCATGAACTGTTTTCAGTATTCAACCTATGGTCAAGCAGCATGAGTGACATTCAATAGAAGATCATGTTTCTAAGAGGAATTAAATCAACAAAAATCTTACATATTATAAAATATAGAGGCAGGGAGAGTTCAGAGAGTTTAGTTTTTTTTTTTTTTTTTTCTTTTTATTTATTTCATTATGAAAATATCTGGCAATTCTGACCTGCTACTTCTTCAGAAGTTGTCGAGGTTAAAAAAATTGCACCTTGGCAATAGCTGACTAAATAGTTATGCCATTCATTTTTTGCTTTTGGCTTTATGGTATGTGGAAGAATGAAAGTTGGAGGTGAACTAGAAAGTGTTTTCTTTCATAATGGCTTCTTGCATAGATTTCCTAAGGCTAATTTAAGGCATCTTAATCTAAACTGAAGCACTTGTATGAGTCCCTATATCAGCATGGTCCAGTGTGCTATTTGCAGTTTATAAATATGTGTGTACATGCATACAGTTCTGCAGAACTGAACTTTTTCCCAGACACAAATGCAAATTACAAAAGTATAGTACCTCTAACTAGTGTAATATTGCAGATAGAGTCTATATTACATTGCATGTCTTGCTATGAATTGCTTTAGATACTCAAATTATCTATGGTTCAAAAAACTTTCTGTGACTCGTATAAGGCTGGAAGCATCTTAGAGGATAGTGTTCCAATGTTGTCACCCCATAGCTCTTCCGTTCTTGGAAGCAGAATTCATGGTCAGCCTTCCTTTGAAGACTTTTACAAGAGATGTAATACGGTAATGAATGATGTGAATTCATTTTTGCAGTGCTGATTTTTCTCCTTTTTAGGTACAGCTGTTGCTATCAAAATTGCATTGAACAAGCAGAGAATGCTACTTGTTAGTAAGTAATCTTGCATATTGATGTCCCTGTAATGGGATGACATTTGGGAGTATATAATAGGTTACCTTTGGAGATTAACTTTTAAAGCTTCTAATGGTACAGATGAAATTTTATGTCAGAATGCAAGGGAGGGTAGTATGTGAAAACATTGCCAAGCCTGTGGTACTCAGCTGTAACTTTAGGGAAAGTTTTATCTGGACTGTTCCCTGACCACAGAAGCAATTTTTATCTGAGAAGAATTACAAAGAAATATTTTTAAAACAGAAATAGTGCTAAGATTTTGGGAAGGTGTAAAATGGACACGTGAATAGATTATATTTAAGGAGATCTGGAGGGTGCCAAGTGTCAAATGTATGCTCAGCAAGAAAATGCATGGCATAGTTTTAATGCTTAATAAGAGGGTTGGAATGCATGCAACAAATTTACATTTTAAGAATGGTAATGTTACTACATCCAGGTGGATATTTAAATAAGATAGGGGTAATTGAAAATGTTATTTGTTTCTTCACAGTTTTTTACATAGATCTCTAAAATTGCCCATATTTGGAGATCTACGTGTTTCAGTAGGAACTACATTTGTGCAGTATTTTGTAGTATTTTTGTTGTCCCTCTGTCCTGATGAGGTAAATCTTTCTCAGAAAACCATAACAAAAGAGGAAGAAAAATTTCAACAGAGGCAGTTTGGCATTTGCACAAGCTGAAACAAAGTAGCTGGATGTACTTTGTGAGATACAAGTGTCAGAGATGCCATTCAGAAAGTTCTGTAATGCACAACAGAAATCCTAACTTTGAATTTACTGATTGTACTGCTGCAACCCTCTCTAGACTGATGGCATGAAAAAGAAAGGTAGCCTATAAATACACAAATATAATCTTGTGCATTATATTTCTGCCAATTAGTAAATGCAGGGGAAAATAATAAAGTTAATTATTTGTAATTATATAAAAATTAAGACTTATAAGTAACTGGATCAAACTAAAACTCATTTTCAGACACATAAGAATCCTTGACATTCTTTAAAAAGGAAAAAAAAAAAATGTGCAGTGAATTGTCAAGGTCCTGCAAAATAAATCCTTGGACTACAACCTTTTCTAGTTAGGTTCAAAGAAAAGAACTGCAGAAGACTATGCAATTTCTCTCAAGACTTCTGGTTTTGAACACATTTTGAGTAGAAAATCAGTTTGCTTTACTCCAAGTAGGAAATTTTATGGGTGTGGTCCACAGAAGGAAATGATGACCACAGTGTTAGTGGAAATGGTAGATGGAAAACGATATTTCAAGGTTAATGTTCTAATGTTTTAACTCAGACATTCAGAGGCAGAAATCCCTTTTTTAATTGTTCAATAGCACCTGTTCAAAATAAAAGTAATTATGCTTATAATCTAGAATTCCTAAAAAACAAATAAACATTTTGTGTATTAAATTTTAACAGATACATTTGTTTTAAAGGGGAACAATATGGGGAACATTCTATTTCTAGTCTCACTAGATGCTACAATCAAAGATTTTAATAAGTATTTGGAGAAGCATTACATTTTAGAATATGAAATAATTTCTACAGGGAAAGTGAAAAAAGACTGATGATTCTTTTTTTATCTACCTTTTTCCCCCCTCTCTGCAACCCAAAGAACAGCTGGCATTTTCATTTTCAGGAAAATTCAGTTGAATAGTAGAAAAGATCCTCTATTAAACATCTCATTTTTTTTCATTTACCAGGTGGAATTTTAAGCTTTTTAGAGTATAATGGCCTTGCAGTGCTGTATCAATGGTTTTATTGCATCAGTTTCCCAGGACGAGGGAAATACTGCAGCCTCTTCTTTATTCTAGTTTGATAACTCTTGAATCGTGAACTGTCAATGGCGAGTGCTCTGTAAGTTACTGCCAGACAGTGAAAACCTTCATGCCTTGGTTTGTCTCCAAAAATATGAATCATTTCATTGCAGTCCTATAGGGTTTTGTTTCGTGCTAAGGACATATTCACTCAATTGAAAAACAGGTTTCTGTGAGCTGCAGAGATAAAGTAATTTCAGAAAAAGCAAAGCAAAGATGTTAAAAATTATTTTTCTGATGCAAGTACATATGAAATTGCTTTTTGTTGTTAAAAACACATACAAAGAAGTCCATTGAGGAAGAAGTTACATCTAATCTATTTAAAAATGGAAAATAGATATGGACTGGCATAAAAATGATATTTTAAAAATTAAGACGTTTGCAGATGTATTTGTAAACATGCATTAATAGTATTATGTGAAAGAAATACCCACTGATCTTGTACCTGGCCACAATATTTATGTAGAGTCTTTATTGATGTCCTTTGCCAGCTAGTTTGTGGTTTTGCCTCTTTTGTGAATTATAAGGTAATCAATAGCTTGTAAAAGTAAATAATGTCTCCAGTCAGTGCACTAGATAGCTATTATTTATCCAAGATCTCACTTCAGCTATGGAATTATAAAAGGTGTACTACTGTAAAAACTACAATAATTATTTTGATTGTACTGTAAATAAAACAGAAATTGCATAACCACTTTTTCTATCAGATTTCTCTGAGGGCTATAATGATTTAGGGGAGCTTTTATTGTATTGTAGCGGCAAAGACTATTTTATTAATTTAAAGCCTATACAAAAGAGAACTGTAGAAGTATAAAACCACTGTATAAAAATCAGCATTATAGAATAAGTAGGTTTCCATCAGCAAATAATATAACACGATGTAAATTTTTTCCCAAAATACAAAATCTGGTTTTTTCAGTGTTTCTTTCAGTTTGGAATTATTAGCATACATCTTTCCTAACTTTTGGTGGATAAACAGCCTTGGCTTGTATAGCTATTTCTGATACTGTGACTTAGAGCTTTAATTTGATTCTGATCCCTCAACACACATCATGTGTTCAGGGATGCGTAAATTTGAATTTGGAGGTTGCCTGCTGACTTCTAAGTAAATAGGAATTTATGCAGGCACCAGCATTCTTATAATTATTTTGTTGGTTATCTTGCTGGATCACATCTACGCAGCACAAGAATAATCTCAGAAATAAGTATATGTGCAAATATATTACTGTAAAAAACTGTACGGCTTTTATCCCTATAAACTATAGATTATAAAATTGTTTTCATTATTTCAGAGTGTGTGGTAACATCTTTGGCTAGGACATCAAGAGCCTATCAAAGTTTTCTTTGTAAAAGTGTCTAAAAGACAGATCAAAAGACTCTGGAACATTCACCCTGTGTGTGGCATTGCTTTCAGATTCTCCCCTTAGGTAATGAAGATTTTATCTCAGTAAAAGATCATATCTCTGAAATCTGCAGGAGTTACAACTTCTTGATTTCTGGTTCCTCCATAGTTTTTCACAGTTCTTTTAGTTCACTTTTGTTCACACCTCTGTTGTCTTCCAGAGTAGAATCTCTTTTTCTAGAGTTTGTTTCCTATTGAAGCTGTGTGTAGCCCAAAAAAGATAGTGGTGTTTGGATCCTCCCTTCCCCTGGCATCATCCCATTCTCCCAGCCAACACTGCTTTCTTTTCTGCATCCCAGTCTCTGAGGTTTGAAGAAAAATGCTCATCTTTTTCATCTTATCCTTGTCTTTTCTGTGCATCTTGGCTATCTCTTAATAGATACATGTTGTATGTATGAGCTATTTAAACAGAATTAAAAATCTTTACAGTCATCCTCAGGAATCTTTCCAACACATCCTCTAATGTTCACACATTGCTTTTACTGCATATTTCCAAAGATTCCAAGCCCATCTGCATAAATTCATTACCTGGAAACATAACAATTTTAGGCAACTATCAGACTGTAACAACAGTAAGTTGATTTAACATTTTTTCCCCTTCCAGTTACTTTATGAACAACTTTTTTTTTTTTTTTCCAGCAGAAATCTCCCTTTTCCCACCATAGCTTCTGCACACAGAGAAGCATAATACCAGGTACCTTCATAGCTTATTCTAAATTACTGTGCTGTTACCTCTCCTAAAGGGATTTCTCAGCTTTCTATTAGGTAGCTTTGGTTCACTTATGCACCACAGAGTTTGGTCAAAATTGCTTTAGGATATGCTTTCTGCCTAAAAAATTGAGGATTTGTTAATGAAATTTATTTTTTTTTAAACAAGCTCAAGGGTCATAGTGACTTTGGTATATAAATAGTCCATAAAACTGTTTTAAGTAGCTTCTGTCTATGACAATTAAAGATGTGCTGCAACTAATTACACCACATACTAGTGATGTACATCTTTAGTTTCCTTTCTTCTTTACATTGACAGAATTCTTTTAACAGAAACTTAGTTATATTCTTATATTCTTTTTGGAACATGCTACTAGAACAACATGTATTTTCAGATAACTGAAAACTACTATAGTAGAACAAAGTCTTATTTTATTGTATGCAGATATAGTGCTTTGCAAAGGTGAGAAAGTCTAAACTACATATATATTTCCTCTCTAGAAGGGGAAGATTTTAATGTACAATAGTTTATCACAAGACATATCAACAAACTTATTCATATTAGGACATGAACCAATTAGCCCTGTATATTCCATGGCTGTCAAAGGGTATAAATATAAAATAGAAATACCGTGATACACACTGAAATCTTATCAGGCTCAAACAAGTATCCTAATTGTGCCAGTAAAAAGAACTGTTGTAACAAGGGGCATTGGTGCCTGCAGGCAAGCCTTTGATTCTGTACCTTTCCATCTTGTAACATTCTGCACTGAATATCCTTGTAGTCTTTCTCATCACAACCTAAAAAGCCTCAAATAATTACAAAAGGCAAGAAGAGTATCACCTTAGCTGCCACTGTACAACAGATTCTCCTGCTGTGGATATCACTTAGAAATTAGGTGGACAATACTAAAGTAGTGCTTCTTGTGAAAGTAACTGAACATACTTAAAGAAAAGATTTTATAATGGCTACTAAAAAGGTGTTTTGGTAAGTAAATCTGATCTTTGACAAATTAAATACATTTATTTGCAGATTAAATATTATTAGAGTCAGAATCCTCAATGTGGTGTCAGTAAGTGACCTCCTGTTTTTATGATAGTCAATACAGCCAGAACATGCAATATGAAAACCCCTCTGCAGGGTGAGCTTTGAATGTAAGCAGCACTGTCTAGCATGTTTTGAACTCTCCTTTGCAAGGACAATATCACATATATTCATCGTGCCCTGATATCCTCATGGTATGCAGAGCAAGAAGAGAAAGTTGACGGAACTCTGATTTCTTATTAATTTTTAGCCAATTTAACAAGTTGTTTCCAAAGCCCTGAAGTGTTATGTCCATTTTAAAAATAATATATCAGAACTTTCACCATCAAATAACTCTCAAATCTGCTTGACATCCAGTTTTATTCACTGATGCCAACCAGATGCTGTACTACTCAATAAGCATATCAGTTCAAGTGGGACCTAACATATAGTGGGTTTGAACTACATTGACTAGTGATTAAAAACCTGTAGGTGACTGATGAAGCACCACCACCAGTTCTCAAAGACATAAAAATATATCAAAATCTCAGATTTATTTTTTTTATTTTGCTCTTGTGCAGCTTTTCAGAACATAGGAAGGGTAGGGAATTTCTACTTCTTTCTTCTTCCTTGTTGCATAGGTTTAATGAGAGCTGGAACATGTAGAACTATGTACAGAGTTGTCAGCAGAGTGAAAACAGATAAAACAACAAAACTTCAAAGTTCCAAAATCAAGTCATCAGGAGTTACAAATACTAGAATTAAATTTTTCCACGTAAATTTCAACTAGGTGGTTTTTATATATCAAATGCTACCATCTTCAGCTACATGATTCCTTCTTTTTTCCAGATCATCCCTTATTCAGACCACAGGAGCAGGCTGAGATGACCAAACAGCTTTTTCAATAATCCTGGCGCAAAGACTGGTCCAAGGCATTTTGGACAATATAGCTGTTACCCTCTGAGCTTTTGCGTGATTCTCATCACTGTTGTATGAGTTCCATTCGTGACTACCAAATTAATTTCAAACTCCAACTGTGGGGCAGGAGATCGTTCTCTGTAATTCTCATAGGAGCCAGCGCAGATGGATGGGGCTGAGTCAAAGACTCAGAAGAAAAATGAATGATTTACAAGGAATCCTGGTACAGATTATTCACACTTACTCCAGAAAGGGCAGTGTTTAAAAGTTCTCAAGTCCACTATAGTTTCATGAATGTGCTCTTGTCACCTCTACTGTGATTCTGAGGGCATTTCACAGGAAACTGGCCTCATAAGAGCTTGACATTTCAGTACCTACGTCAGGCTCTTGTGCTCTTTTTGCTGACAGCACATACACTCCATCTTGATCTACAGGTCAGTTTTGAGTCTGTCTAGCCATACATGAGCTAGTGAAAAGTAAATACTTCCTTTTTAGCTACCTCACAGATAGAAATATTTGAGAATTTTGAATGCCTAGCTTGAAGTTAAAAACTTCAGCAAGAGTCAGAAGTCCAGGAAGTTACATTGTTTCAAGGCTATGCCTGAAAATCTTTGTCAAGCAGGCATAGGGACTAAAGTAAAAGAATCCAGTGATCTGGGTATTCAATTTAAGATGCTGAGCCCTATTTGCACAGAAATTCAGAATCATATAGGTCTTTCTATGTTCATGGCACAGCTTAATATTAGGACCATGGAAATGTTTGAAGTTTTGAATCTTCATCATTCTTTACATGGACAACAAGGTTTCAAGCCAGCTCCATGGACCCAGAAACAGGGAATACACCGCTTGGTATCAACTTTGAGAATACATTTTAGGGGATGTGCAGTACCCTGTAGGAAGCCTATGATAGGTTCTAGAATCCATTTCTACTTAGCAAAAGTTTAATAAATGGAAAAGTCCTTCTGATAGCATCTGCTTTCTTTATTTCGCATTTTGCAACCTGCCAAAAATCTGAGAGGGGTCTAATGACTAACAGCACCATCCATGAAGTGATCCCCATTCATGCCCAGAGCACATTCCTTGCCCAGTAAGGCAGAAGAGCTTTGGGAAAAACAGTAGAAGATCATGCAAATATGGAATATATCAAAATGCAGATAACCCAAGAAAGAAAAATCTCATTTCTCAGAGCTTGCTTTTACAACTGCAGTAATAGTCCTTGCATTTTTTTTTTTAGTTTGGTTTAAGCTTTTCCTGTTCCTACAAAAGAAAAAAGTGACTGAAAGTGGTTAGGTGTTGCTGTGAAAAATATTGGGTTTATTTTTTCCCCTACCCTTATCCTTATTCTGGTGGAAAGGGGCAGCACGTAAGGAACAGCTTGGTTTCACTTCTTAGAGTTTTATTAAAAGATACAGAATTACATAATGTCATAGTCATGTTTTATTTCAGTCTAGCTGTCAGAAAACAAGCTCTCTGAACTATTTTGAGATTTGTGCCCTTTTTCACACATTAGTGGGCTTTGGTTATATTACAAAAAGTGATCACTAAATTACCATTGCCATTTTAACCCAACCAAAGACTACACAAAATAATCATCAAAGCAATACTAGTTAATAATAATTACATTAAAGTGATTTTGGTAATGAATTTAGTCTCTGCTGACTTGCTGGATAACCATATGGTTAACTTCAGAATCAATCAAGAATTTCCTTGGACTTTACTTAACAGGCTGACATACAATTTAAGTACATGAAGTGTGATAAATACAAGCTGTCTTGATGAAGATCACTCTGTTGACTTAGATAATGATTGAATAAGAGAAGTGTAATAACAAATATGTGCATAGATATTTTAAAGTAGAAATCAAGCCAGCCTGTTAGAATTATCAACAGAAAGTTTAGTATGGTTAACACTTTTCTAAGTTACATACAGTAAGCAGAAGCAGTGTCATGCACACAGGAAAACATTATCACACATGCTACGAGCCACAGGGCATAGGCAATCAGAGATATACTTTCTTGATTTTACTACTGTTTTACACCTTTTACTGATGCAAATAGGAAGCTGAATGTTGTATAACTTGTAGTACACAAGGATGCTGCTTTAGTCAGACTGAACACCCTATGAGGCTACTTTTATTTCAATTTTATTATAATACAGTTTACAAATTTGCCGCTAATGATCAGGAGGTACTCTTGCAGATCATTATTTGGCTAAAAGGACAGTTTCACCATCATTGTCCAAATTCCTTTACTTTAAATCTGAAGTGTAAACTAGATGTTTTACTACATTGTATAGACACAGAGGTCTATACAGAAACAGCATACAGGAAAGAAACACTAACTTTCTAGTGAATATCTTCTATCAACATGACTGCTTTCCAACAGCAATTGTAGTGACGTGGCCCTTAATCATGATTTACAAAGATGGGATAGCCTCTGAACCAGAAGTCTGGTACTTGTCAACAACTGAGTTACCACTAAAAAAATTACTCCCAGGTTCAACTTGAACACTTTTGCAGTTACATTGATGACAATTTTTTCTGCTTTTCCAATACTTCAGAAAACTCTTTTCCACTAAGTGCTGATGCTTCAAAGAGATAAAGTTAACAAAGTAACAGTTTGACTTTGGGCTGTGACCGTGTTTATCAAAAATAGGAAGTAAACAAAGCATATTTAGGATTAGAAGTAATTTTTTAAACAAATTTTATAAGCACTAAGTTTGCTACTAGTTTGCCTATGAAATACTACTGCTGAACTTTGTGGCATTAATGTGAGTGAGTAGATGGCAGGAGCAACAACTTTACTCAAATATTTCAGCTTTCCACAACAAGGAATATGTTGTGTCTTGCTAAAGGATATTTCTGCAGCCAGAGGAGAACACAGCTGGAAGGCTGTATGCCAATGTCTTCAAGCTCCTTTAGTGCTCAGTTCAAGCAGATGAGGGGGAAAAAACTCAACCTAAACCTAATTCTAGTAAAGTATTTCAATCAAGGTGTTTTTAAAAATCAAAGGGGATTTAATCTGCACTGTCTAGACTAATTATAAAGGTGGTTGGTAAAAGTGGCATGTACAATTCTACACATTATGAAAATTAATAATTTTTCCTCATTTTCAATATTCAGGTGAAAACATTTAAAAAACAAAACAAAATAAAACAACAACAACAACAAGAAAAGAAAGCCAAAATGAAACAAAAAAAATAAAAGAGAGAGAGACAGATAGAGAGGAAAAAAAGGGTAGAATTTTCATAGATTCCAGAAAGAGGATGCACGAGAGATGGATGTGGCCCAGAAAGGGAGATGGGCATATACTCCCATGGGTGCAAAGAAACCTGAAACCCTGAATTGCAGCTTGCAACTTAGAAAGAATTCTCCTAGGTGCAGGTTCATTCTTTCATCAAGTTAAATCAGCTGGTGAGCATCAGAAAAAGATGCTCACATCTTTCCCAACATCCCAGTGATCCAGAGAGAGATCATTACATTGCAGTAAATGGCCATATTGCAATGTCTGATGGGTTGTGGGGTTTTTTTGGTTTTTTTTTTTTTTTTTTATTTGTAAACACTCTAAGGGTGTTACCCTATCCTGACTTACTTTTCTTGGTTAAGAAAAGCAACTTTAATGAGGCCTTTTCTTTCCTCCCCTTAAAGTATCACCCGGTCAGCCCAGGAGGGGAAGTGCTAATTGCTACTTTTCTCTGGTTTACTGTTGCTTAGGCAAAGCTTGAACAGCTGGTGAATTGATTCAGAGGTGCTAAATAGTAGCACAGAAAAGCTGTGGTAGCTCTACTCAATCTTCCTGATTGTGAAGCTGAGGAAACTTTCAGGTTTAATATCTTTGGTAAATTAAGCTGTGTTAAACTACATGCTTAAATCTGAGGGAGTTGAGATGTGTTTATGTTTGAAGATATCATATTTGTTTTGAAGGTTTGCTCATCTGTTGGAAAATGATCTCTGACAAGGTGCTCTTTTTGCCTGTGAGGGTCATTGAAGGTAGGCAGCAGTCACCTTTATTTTGTGAAGCAAAGCAGAAAAGGCTAGGCTAAAAATTGTAGTCTGATGCTATGTTATTAAACCCCATATGTTGCAGCCCACAAAAAGATGGTGCTGCAGAGAAATGTGCCAAGTTTATTGGGGAAAGAACAGATAGCTATAGAAAGAGCTACTTTTTTTAAGTTTACAGTTGAGGCTGCAGAACCTTATGATTGTAGACAGAAATGCTGATACAGGAGCTTTTTGCAGTGAAGTGGACTTAATGTGAAGAACAGATAACAGGCAGATTTTTCTCAGAGTAGCAAATGTGTTGTGGTCCCTCATATTCTATTTTTGTGAAGTTGAGGGGATTTTGAGTCTGTCAGCAGAGAGGTCATAAGGGAGAAAACAAAGGAACTGGAATTTATTTCAGTGCTGGTTTCACTTGCACACACTGTAGACTATCAGTGTAGTACATAATATTTCTCAATCTACCTGTCTGCTTCTCAGAAAAGAAATTATACCTTTCATTTCTTTTCCTATTATGATGTTTAGGGTGCATGCAAAGCGTGCACTATATTAAAGAGATAGCAGTAGAAAAGTAAGCATAATGATCATTCAGATTTCTGAAAAAAAAATGTCCTTTAGCATAGCTTTTGTGTTCTACAGCAGAAGGAGGAGGGTAGATCAAGGCTACAGCTCAATCCAGGTTCTGTTCTTTTAGCTGTAATCAATTTTGTCCCATAGGTAATCCCATGATCACCTGGATTCCCATATTTACCCCTAGTTGCAAAGCTTGAAGGTATAACCTACTAGCAAGAAAAAGACAGATTTGTGTGCTGGATTTTGTGAATTTGCTACTTGCAGGGTAGATAATTTTTCTTACAATATGACCTGTTGGTTTATGATGATGAAACTGGCCTCTGTTTTAAATAACTTCACTGAAAAGGACTAAATGCCCAGACACTGATGGCTGGATCACTGCTTTCAGTATGAGAGTGATGCAGCACATAGCATTTTGAACAGTCATCTGTTTTTCTTTTTTAAGGTTGTGTATCATTACTTATAAATCATTAGTTCCAAAATGCCCTTAAAATTCTTCGTACAATTTTTGCCTGCATGTTTGCAGTGATACTACCTTAAATTATAGGGCACAGACTACTCCTTGCAAATCAGTGCTATTTTAAACATCCTTTGTAACCTAAAATAAATGTATAACATCTATTCAGTACAGTATAAAGGACTTCTCCAGATGGCTTGATCATGACAGATAACCTTATTTATTGTTATGACAGTACAGGGGCAAGCTGCACCTGTGGTCTCTTCCCCAGTCTGTCTTGCAGGCTTCTATTTCAAGCGACAAACCTTTCCAACACTTTGGCAGGATTGAATATGGCAGTTGACCTAACTTCAGACTGAAGCCATGTTCTCAAATTCTTGCTCCAGTTTCATGTCAATCAGTGTTGTATTCATCCTTTATACAACTTTTACAAGTGTTTTCTTCAGAAAGAACGTGCCACCATTTCTTCTTTTACTGTTCTTAGTCTTAATCCTAGGACACTACTCACTTTTCTGATAGGGTGGACCTGGTCAGCCCAACTGTAAATTTTGACACATTTCTGTAAAGTTTTGTGACAAAGATCAAAGTTACAAAGAGTATCTCCCTAAAAAGGCATGTTATCCATTCCCTGCAGACACACATCACAAGTATAGGAAGGGTTGATCACAATAGGTTCTCTTGCCCAGGTCAGTGGAACATGCAGGTGGCTGAGCTGCAGGAGGTGGTGATAAGGCTATATAACATCAGGGAAGCTGAGAAGGAGTTAAATAGCTGTTTCTGAGTACAGTCTGCAGTGAACCCAGAGCCTGCAGCCAAACAGCTGAAAACTTCCCCCAACAGCACACACACCGTAGGAAGGGGGCTGGTAATATATAAGAATGGAAGCTTGCAATAGCAAGGACCAGCAGGAGAAAGAGACTTCCTTGAAGCCTGAGGTGCCCTTTCAGAACCCGTTCACTGCTCTGCAAACTGAAGTGCAAAGACCTGTCACCTCAGGAAAGCTGCTGGGGCTGTGTAATGCAGTCCAACCTGCTCCCTATTCAGCAACCAGTGCAGCTAAGAAGAGGCTACAGGTAGAAAATAGTAGGCAACTATTTGTAGTTGCCAAGAGCTATGGAAGCATCCACTTGGCAACCTAAAGTGCTCTCCAGAGAGGTGTGCTGATCACCTGCAGATCATTTCAGGGCTGTCATCGAGACTGTCTCCTGGCTACTATCCACTGCTGTTGTTTCACATGGGCACCTGTGATGCAGCCAGGAGCAGCCTTAAGGAGTATCAAGAAGGATTATAGAGTCCTGGAAGCAGCTCTGGAGCATAGGTAGTTTTTTCACCAATCCTCCTCGTCAGAGGAAAGGGTTTGTAAGGGATAGCTGACTCTGGTGAATTGACATATGGTTGCAGGACTGGTGACACAGCCAGGGCTTTGTCTGTTACACCATGGGACTCCCTTTGAGAAACCTGGTGTGCTGGAGGCTGATGGAGCCCATCTAACAGAGAAAGAGAACAGCATCTTCCTTCATACATTTAACAAGATGATGAAGGCTTCAGATGAAACTTTCCAGGGTAGGGGGATGCCAGTGCCAGCAATAGATGCCCAGAAGCCTGCAGATGTATCTCAGGCCAGGAGGAGAGCACATGAAGAGCAGCACAAAGGAATTCCAGCCACTCCAGCTTCATTGGGGGCACAATTTAGATGCCTGTATGGAAGAGCAAGCAGCATGGGTAGTAGATGAGGATTTAGACACCTGCATGCCTGTAGGCGTATGATCCTACTGGCATCACAGAAATGGGGTGGCTTCTGTGACTGAAATGTTGGAATGGAAGGATATGGGCTCTTTAGGAAGAGCAGATATGGGAGACCAGGAGATGATGGTGTTGCCCTCTCTGTCAAAGACCAGCTGGAGTGCATGGAGCTCTGCCTGGGGATGGATGAGGAGTCAGCCAAAAGCTTCCATCTCAGGATAAAGGAAGTGCAGGGACAGGCGACATTATAGTGGGGATCTGTTACAGGCCACCTGACCAGGGAGACCACATGTATGAGGTCCTTTACAGACACACAGGAACAGTCCTATGTACAGAAGACCTGACTGTCATGGGGCACTTCAGCTACCCCAATATCTGTTAAAGGGACAGCATAACAGAGCATTAGCAGTCCAGGAGGTTTCTGGAAATACATTCCAGCTTCTCTAAATGGCAGAGGTGCCAACAAGGTGTCCCTGCCCATGGTTGGAGCTAGGTGCTCTTTCACGTCCCTTCCAACCTAAACTGTTCTATGAACATGGCAGCATGACTCTACAAATAAGCATGATGTTGCTTATATATATTACGCTTAATACATTATTCTCTCAAATTTAGGCCAACATGGATACTTCATATATAACCGTAATTGTTTCTACACAACCATGTTTCATTCTCAGTATCTCTCTTGCACCATTTTTCCAGTGCTGCCTTAATCCCTTCCTTTCTATGAGATTTTTGTTAACATTTTAATACCTCTTATGGTCATAAAATTCCAACAAGTGAAAGAAACCTGTTTCTAATCAAGCTAAAATCAGACACGCAGAAATTTCACAATTTGTAGTTCTTCTACTCTTGTCTTAATAAGTCTAGGAATTTCTATATTTTATTTTATCTGTGATGATTTTTTTTCTAGAAAAGTTTTAACCAACAACCTATCAGCTAGCCCACCTGAAGAAGACAAAATATTTTTAAAATGTTGCCTCTCTTGTCTCCCAAAATTATTAAATATTTCTATATTATAATGAGATGATAATAATATAAGACTATGATGTTCTTAACTTCCTCAATTTTTAACAATGTAAGAATGTAGTAGAAAACAACCCTAAATTTCCCAATCAATAATGAAGAAAATAAAAATTTTCATATAATTTCTCTGTTTTCTGGTGTGATCCTGTGACAGAAATTGAGATAAGGAAAGTTAAAAAAAAGTTAACAAATAAAAGGTTAATTGGGTACAAAATGAGGCAGCAAAATGCTGAAACCCAAGTTGTCACATACAAGTGTATCTTAATTTAAAACAAACTCTTCTCTTACTCATTAGTCAGCAGTGGCTGTTGTCTTGACAGTAGGAAACATTGTGGTACTGCTCTCTGATTAATAATTTCCATTTGCAATTTGAGTGTTGCTGACTACAATGGAATCATTTTCAAAGTGACTCCAATGCTGTATGATAAATGGATGGATTTCAGGCAGAGGCCTTGATCTATAGACAGTGCTGGCCATAGGGAAATTGTTCTCTGCTTGTTTTGCTACTTCTGAATTTCAGTTAAATTTTGATTCATTTTTCTTTATACTTTTATGTTTTCCAGTGCCTTGTTACACACTACTGTATAGTTCTTGCATAGATATTTTTCTATTGTCACTACAATTTCTCCAGAAACCACTGAAGATAAAAAATGTTATGTGGGATTAAAAGCTACTTATTGTGTTTATTGGCTTATCTCCACACCTTGTGTGAGCACATTGATATTCAGCTTGAATTTCAGATTCTTATTATTTTTTAAGAGTAATCAGTTAAATGTTCTATCAGTTAACAAAGAATAAACTGTGGTCCTCAAGTTCCAACCCCATAGTCTGTTTCTAGATTGAAAGCTAAGTATGAGTGTTGTAGGCTTCTTGGCTCTGATCACTCACTGAAGTTTATTTTTTATAGGACACTCAGAAATTGTCTAAAAATTTTAGTTTAACTGGAGAAAGAACTCATCTATGGTGATAAATAAATCAAAATATTTTCATTGTTCTGGTCTCTTTTTGAGGAAAGAAAAATAAAAATGTTAAAGCAGGATAAAATGATTTTTTTTTCCCCAAAGACTAAAGTATTAACCATATGAGAGACAATAAATACAATTCAATATAAATAGGAAAATATTAGTACTTTTTTATGCTATTTATTTTGTGATAAGGAGCAGGAAAGGCACTGATCAATAGGAATAAGGACCTCTGCACAGTACTGCCCGTTAGCATTTGGCTAGTGTTATAGAAATTGGGAAATCCCTGCCTATATCTCCAATAGCATCTAAAGGTACTGTTAAATGTTCAATGCTTCACTGCAATTTATTTACTAGGCACCTCTGAAAATCAAACTGTATGATGTAAACTAAGTAAATGGAAGTACCAACGTATCCAAGTCCATGCTCAACAGTCTCACTGCAACAAGTGTAAAGATAGAAGTTCCTTTAAGTCTGGTTTGATACTTGGAAGTGCCTTTCCCTTTCTTTGTTGACCACAGAGAAAATTGTGGACAAGGCATCAAACTTTCAAACTTCAATGAAGGTTTCAAGTTGGCCAGCAGGGTGCCTGAAATAATTTTAGTATTGTTCCTCTTCTTGATTTTCTGTTCTATAAAATTTAATTGCTATATAACATTCTTCACTGCAAGAAACATTTTCTAATCGCTATTTTTTATTATTTTTTCCCTGTGAATTAATCCAGCTTTAAGTTACTTTCATGGCAGTGCCTGATACCATGTAGTTCTCAGCAAGTTTTGTGTCGAATATTTAGTACAACTGTGTTGACATTCTGCCAGGCTCTTGGTGAGAGCTGCTTGTAAGAAGTCTTGTAGTTGAATCTGATTCAGTTTAAGACAGGTCACAAATCTCAGTCACAGTTCAGTAGATCACCCAGATTTTATTGTCTGAGTTAGCCTTTTTTATGGCTGGCTTCCAAAACAGCGTATTGGAGTATGAGTTCAGACGAGGCAAACTAGGAAACATGAAGGACTGAGAAGGCACCATGCTGCTAACATGCAGTCTGTACTTTGCTAGTCCTCTGCTTCAGCTCTTGGCATTGTCCCTTGTGAATAACAACAAATTGAACCATTCTAAACATTGATATAATTGTTCAGAGGAACAAAGGTTCTCTGTCTCTTCTGGAGTTCAGTGTATCTGTTATCTCTTCTGTCTTCTTAATCAAGAGAAGCAGCTGACAAGAAATGTGTTAAATATTACTAGTAGGAAACCCCAGATAGCAAGACTCAGCACTTTTCTTTACTACAGAGAATACAAGTGATAAGCCCTGGCTAAATTTCTTTTTCTTTTCATTTAAAACAACCTACCCAAAGTACCAGCTAATATTAAACATGGCCTTTCCTTAAATCTGTTATCATGCGAAAAATAACTTAGACCTACAGAGAAGTAAATACCAGATTTTGTAATATGCATGTATCCATAGCAGTGGCATATACTCGATTTTGCAGAATGAAAGTTGATCTTTTAAATAGCATGTTTCAGTATTAATATTCTCAAGAGTGTATTGGTGTGTACTGCCAGCATATCTGATATGCTGAAGCAGCCCACTGAAATCTACTAGAAAATACAGCAATAGTCCAAGTCCGTACATTCTGTAGAAAACATTTCTTGTCTGCTAAAATTTGCAAGGAAACATTTGGGCATGAAATATTAAAAATATTTATTGGTGGCGTTAACATAAATTTTCTGGATGACATTAGCATAAATCATTGTCCACATTTCTCTGAATGTCTTTAAAAGACTGCTCTCCCACTATAAAGTTACTTTCGTCACTCACTATTTAGAATAAACAATTTAAACAATCTACCAGTGATAGCTACTGCTTTTGTTTGCTGTTAAATTCAGTGCTGGTTTTCTTTACTTCTCAGGGATATTGATTGGATTGGAAATTTGTAGCATGTGTTTCTCAAAAAAATTGTTTCAGAAAAATATCTGTCTCTTAAATGTATTTACAGAGAGTTTAGGAAAAGACCATGAAATATAATAGCAATGAAGAAGGTCATAATGCTTAGTCTACTATTCCTGGATGCATAGTAAATCTTATTCTACTTTTGATGTACCTTCCCATTCTGCTATTTTTCTGTGCAATAACCTTTATAATAATTATTATTACTTATATAATTTTATGTTAACTTGTATCCTTCAAGAAACTACAATATTTGTAACACTGAATTTTTATGACCATATTTATGACTGTTTTTCCTTCTTTATTTTCACTTTGGAGCTTGATTTTTTTGTCTCATCTCATCCCTCCTAGACCAATCTGAGTGCTGTTTTGGTTGGTTTTTTTTTTTATTAGTACATTATGTTTCTTATTTCAGCCATAGCCAAGCAAGGTTTTTCTTGTTCTCTGGAATGTAAACTTACTTTTTCTCTAAGTCTTACCCTTTTTCATGCCTGAGTTACTACCTGATTATAATGTTTATTTTCTAGACCAGCTTTTAAAATTTGTTTTCCTACCTTTAATTTATAAATTATATAATCAATTATTCATTCTTTATTTCCCTAGAGAATCCAAGGCAGAATATTTGATTGTCCTCAGATAAGTCATGCCATGAGGAGAGATCTCCTGGGCAGCTGACAGCAGTTAGCCCAGCTAGTTTCTAGCCTCTCTTCAGCCCTGATGTGTCTCAGGCCAGCCAAAGCCACCCACATGTTGTATCAGTGATGAGTGACGCTGATGCGTTGTGCACCACTTCCTCCCTTTGCTGAGCTTGCCTTGGTTTGCCTCTTGCACATGCAGTTAGGGCTGGGCTAGGAGTGGGAAATATGATCCAACCAGCTGGGTAACAGCCTTCCATCAACATCAGCCTAGCATCAGTAGTTTCACAAGGGTCTGATAAACACATTGGTATTCCTACAACCTGGCTGAAATCTGAGTGGTGTGCGTACAGTATTACAGAACTGGTCCCCTTTTTCCAGGCAGATCTACAAACACAAGGTTACTTCTGCCTTCTGAAAGGCAAGCAGTATATTTATGCCCTTTGCATGGTTGTTAATAAAGTCCCATAGCTGTTCATTTTTAACTAAAGAACTAGTTTTGTAAGTAGATGGCACACTGTCTTCTATACTCTAATTAAAACTTATTTTTGGTCCTTAGGTGTAATGACTACTCTTCTGAGATGAGCTCTTAATTAATGCACAGAGATCCTGAAAGTCCCACCTCTCAACAGTCATGATTGACATCCAAGGATGCAAAAATTGCACTAATTGAGCTTTCCATTTATACACTTTTCTGCAGCAGCTCATCAGAAAAGGTAGGAGAACAGATGAGCATAAGAACAGTTATTTTTCAGCCATCTATATTCTCCTGAGGGCAGGGAGGGGGAAAAATCTTGCACAACTATGGAACACTTTTAACTATAGGAGTCAACTCCTCAGGTTTTAGATGCAAGAATTGTTTTACTATGAAAATTAGATTTTTAGTTAATTGATATACAGTTGAATAATGGCACAGTATTTAATATTAAAAAACAAGAATACCTTATAAGTCAGTTAGCAAAGCTTTGCATCACAAATAGTGTTGCATCTCAATATATACTTTCTAAACAGAAGCTGCGTGGTGTTAAACTAAGATGTTTCAATGGGTGAGTAGTGACTTACCTGGAAATGTTCTCTTAATTTTGACCCACAGTCAGTATCAGAGATTTTATTATGTTTGTAAAGCAATTATTTCTTTCTAGATTCAATTTAGTACTTCAATAATAAACTTTTCTTTGTGACTAATTTAATTACATATTTTTCTGGGGTCAGTTAGATCAAGTCATTGAATATAGTCCAGCATTCTCATCTAAGCTGAAGTCCACAAAAAAGGTAGTGATAAGGACATAGTAGATGGAGAGGAATAAAGGGCACTAGAAGGCATCAGAGAGATATTTGGCAGAACAATTGCATTGCGAATGGTATGTAGGAAGTACAAGAAGCAGCCAAGGGGGAAAAAAATGGAAGAAAGCTAAACATAAACCCACATAAAGAGTTGTCTGTGTTTTAAAAAGTAATCCAGGGTGTGCAATAAGATCATCTTCAGTCTCAGAAAACTTTTCTGTCCATGTTTTTTTAACTGGATAACTTAAACACCTTAGCTTATTTATTCCTTATTTACAGCATTAATTTCTGGTGACTTATAACAAATGTAAGTGAAAATGAAGCTCATGAAATAGGCATCAGATTTTCATGAAAGAAATCTGTTCCATTTCCACGTTTGTATTTTAGATTTATCTGGTATCTCTGCTCGTTTCTAGAAATGAGAAGCATTCAAGGTGTGGGGAAAAAAAACTGGACATATTTCAGAAGCTTTTAGGTTTCTAAAAAGGAGCCAGCAGTTTAATCGAAGAGGTTAAGCTTGAAAGCTAGAGCAATTACACTTTCTTAGGGAATATCCATACTGCAGAAGATTAAAGGATAAATGCTTACTGACATATGCTTGAAACTGGAATAGAAAGAGATCTAGCTGCTTGTATCTAGATGAAGAGATCCATGGGAAAAATGTAAACATGCATATTGTGGGGACCAGGCTCCCTTTAATTTCTGAGATGTTTTACCCCTCAACTGCAGCATAAAGGCTATAGAGAAAGGGATTGAAAAAAAAACTAAAGCAAGGATTACATAAGGGAAGTCCTGGAGGGAGAATCATCCCATCAAAGCAGTACAATAATTTTGCAACATCCCCTTTGTGCCCAACAGGGTTCTAAAAATCTGTATTTTCTGTGCAAGATTACAGAAGGAGGCAAACTGGGAGTATGGGTACAGAATGATTTAAGGGTCCAGGCTTTTTTATTTCTTCCAATAAAAATACAAGGAAAAAGTGAAACTTTAAATTTAGAGTTAAGAGTACAGAGATACAAATGGAGGCTAGAGAAGAAAAAATTAGGAAGTAAAAAATAAATCATGACACAAGTGGCTATTCTAAATGTTCTTCATATCTAGAATAAGTTTATACTCTTAGGATTAGTGCAAAACTATTAGTAGATCTTCTATGAGAATGTTAATTTCATCTTCTTTGTGAAATAACTTTTATTCCAAAGTAACCCAATGCAAATTTTTATATTTACCCATCATTTATAATGTTACTGGGAATTTCCATATTGCATGCTTAGAGGCAGAATATTCAGGTTTTAAATAAGTTATTCTCTTAATTTCTGGACACACAATTCGACTTTCTCAAAGTAACCAAATTACAGTGCATATTATTTCCTCTCTAATTTGGCTACTTTGGGAAAGATGAATTGTTTAAAACATTTTGGTAGAACCAAAAGATGTTTTAACTTGTTAAGGAGAGCAAAGATGCTTTTGTACAACATAATACAGCCACTAGCATTCAAGGTCTAACTTTATTATCACACCTTCAGAATTTGTGTATTTTTATACTTAAGAAATGGTAAAGGCTCACTTTAAGTTTCACTAGACTGTATATATGTAGAAATAGCTATTAACAGGAAATGTATGCATGCATTCAGAGTGTTGGCAGTGGTTTTAAACTGTAGTTAAAATGTATTTTGTGCTAATTCAAAATAATAGTTCTAGCTATAACAGCAGCTTTAAAGATCATAGCAAATGTCAGATCAACTGAGGCCAATGTATGCCTCTTGCTTTTGGTAATCAATTAGACATTAATGATAGGTATTTCATTTTGAATAGCTGCAACAATAAATTATTCTCAGGGTAACATGGTGGAGCCTAGTCTCCTTTGGCTTTTGGAACCAGTGAAATAGCAGAACATCAGTCAAGTTAATAAAGTGTGCCCTCATTACACATTCTGCATCTGTACATAAACTGCCAGCATATGATCAAAGACTGCAGCTGTTTCAGTTATATCGCAGTCACATCATAGACATTTTATAGTTACAGCGGAGAGAGTTCCAGGGACAACACAGTCACCTTGAGGACATACAGAGTTCAGTGGAACCTCATTAAATTGCACCTTGATATTATATGAAACTGGTAGGATATCTGTTAGATTTGGTGTATATAATTTCCATGCTAAAATTGTTTTGTATGCATGTTTTATGCATTGCCTATATGTGTTCTCAAAAAATCCAGGGTTTTGTTCACACAAAACTTCAGAGTTCCATGTTTACATATTTTAATTTTGAAGTGGTAATTGCCAAAACCAAAGGATTATTCATAGCCAAATGGCTGTGTTGTATTGCACATGTGAAGGCATTAATAAAATATGAATTACTAATTAAAATATTTTGCAAGCTGGAATATTGAAGTGTGTTTTCACAGCTGTTGACACATTTTTCCATTTCATCTCATGGAATAATGTTTTGCTTAAATCAATGGGTTTTGTAATTGACTTTTTATGAAAGTAGAATTTCACTTAGTCAATTTTTAGCTATAATCAAATGTGTTTTAATAACAATAGAT
This sequence comes from Drymodes brunneopygia, assembly GCA_013400955.1. Taxonomy (NCBI): domain Eukaryota; kingdom Metazoa; phylum Chordata; class Aves; order Passeriformes; family Petroicidae; genus Drymodes; species Drymodes brunneopygia. The sequence continues at coordinate 138,964 of VZTZ01047847.1, read as the reverse complement.
TACCTTTTCTATATTACCAAGTTTCAGTCTGAGAAACCTCAGTAAGAAAGTGATTCAAAGAGTTCTTTCTGAAAAATATGTTTTACCTATTACATAATGTCCCACACAGAGTAGCTAACTGCAGTATTGCAACAAAATTAAACTGACAACTTCCTTGACTGGAATTTGAAAGACACTGTAACATCATCCGCATTGTTGTTTTAGTACCACATTAGAATTCACCAAAATAGTATAACTTTATCATTTAAGCAGCTTAGCTCAACAGTAAAATATAGGCAGCCACCCAATCTGAGACTTGAATCGTAATAGTTTTACCAAGTTTTGTGGTATTTAATTCCCTAAACAAAATTAAGAAAAAAAGAAATGCCCAAATTTACTCAAACAATAGTTCTAATAAAAAATACAACCTTGTGTTATTAGCTGTTCTTCTGAAACCTATTCACACTTTACAGATAAAGTCACATCTGTGTATTTGTTCTGATAATTCTCAGTGTATGTATTAAAAAAAAAGGTTTGTAAAACTAAAATAAGTTAGGTGGGATAATTATCTATTATAGTAACAGTCAAATTGCTTGTCATGTCATGAAGGGTTATGCTTTAATTAAGCAATAAGGCATGACAGGGTGTGAATTACAATGTAATAATTCTTGTCTAGTGTATTGTTAGGCAAGAGGCCAAAGGCCTAGTGCCACTGAACGGTGCAGGAATGAATTATTGTGCTGTAATTTAAACAATTCAATATCATATTGCAGTAACTAAAATATTACATTTTAAATTTAAAAATACGTATTTCAGTTTTTCTATGCATTATTGCTCCTCCAGTAAACTACTTAGTTGCAAAGGCTATCACAGAAAAGAGGCATTCTCTATTTAAATATGTTTAGATTTCCATTGAAAATGAACTTTGACCACAGTTGTTTCTGAGAGATTTGAAAGATGCGATCTTTGTACCATTCCTTCCTAAAATAAACAGAAAACATACAGTCCTGTGGAATAAATTTTCCCTAAATTCTTACTTTGAATTGTCGTCTAGTTCAGTCCAGTGAAAAGAAAGGGCTTTTTGAAATTACTCTTACCTAGGAGCCCTGCATTTAGTGTAGGTTCTGTTTTACTTTGTGAAAACACATTTTACTTCTTCCCATTCTTCCTTATTGACACCTTTTTAGAGGACACATCATTTATAGAGCCCTTCAAATTCATCTTTTGGACTAATGCTTTTTAAAAAATGGTGGCTTATTCTATTTTTTCCCCCATCTTCAAAAGCAAATTCAAAAAGAAGACAAAAATACAGGATTGTGAAAGAGCTCCCATCTTATTCCTCTGCTACAAATCACAAAATCGAAGATACTGTAAATATTTGGAAATGTTAAAAAAAGTGATGAATGTTGATACTTTTTTGCATTTTCATTGGTCATATGATATAGGTAGTAAACCCCATGAAGTTAAAATTTGCAATGCATAATATTTCCCACAGAAATATTATGTGAAGAAATCATACCTTACGGGCCACGTTGTAAAGTTATTTCACAGTTTACATGCCTGACTGGAAAAAGTTCAGTAGGTTCCATGCCTTAATTGAGAGAAGCCTCATCCATTGATACATTTATTTGTTTGTAGCTGAGCAACATCAATCATGTTAGTGGTATCAAAAAAATTCCAAAACTATTTCTTCACACTTGTTAGATTCACTAGAACTGAACTAAAATATAGGAGCTTTTCTCATTCTTTTACATTGCTTTTGCAGCAGTAATGTAAATCAATACAGCTTCCAGATGTCACAGGTCTGCTGTACAGTATCACTACAATCTAAATCTCTCTGTGTTCTGCTTTTCTTTCTTTTTTTCAGTTGCATTTTCATGTTCAATCTGAGGCTGACTGTTGCCTGATGCACTACTGAAAATCAGATACAGAAGCTATTTGCAAGTTGCAGGACTGACTCCTTAGATGATTGAAATTTGTTGTCCTTAAGTAAAACCAAAATTTGCCAGTTTACTTAATCACATTACAACTAATATACTTCCTTTCAGTGTTGCAATATTTGCTATGATAATACTTGCAAACCATGTTTAATGCTCCTTTTTTTTATCATCACTTCTGTTCTGTAGTGTAGATGTCACATTCTGCAGTAATAATAGACCTCATGTAAGAAAAGGATGGGTGTTTTTGTTAGTACATCAACAAACATAATCTTTTTTCCGTAACACTTCAATGACAAGCAAATTTGCTTTCAAAGGATTCTTTGTACACTAAGAAAAACTGTCACTTGGACACAGTTCACAGGAGGAAACAATTGGTTTAATTTTCTCAACAGTTGAGTAGCTTCCTTTTCTTCCTAAATACAATCCATCAAAAATAAAGTATTTTTCACTTCTGATATGCTTTACCCCAGACAGTCAAGGCAATTTACTTTTGTTTTCAAATTATTAGGCCATTTCTACTTGTTAGCTTTCAGCAAACAGTTTGCTTTAATCTTAGACTGCAGTCTAGATAAGGATTCACAGCAACTATTGATCACTAAAATAATTTTAAAGCTTATAAGTCCTATAAACTGATGTTTTAACTTACTTTCTCCATTTTTTAGTGCACAAATCTGTATAAATACTCATAATTTTAGAAGAAAAATCAAGCAGCAACAAAGTGTTCAGGGCAAAGAATAGTAAACTGCCATTTCAAGCTTCTATTTTCAAAATAGTAATGCTTCTGAGATTTGATTAGCAATGGCATATTATATGACAAAAGAAGAAAAAGGATTTAGAAATGGGAACTAAAAATAGTTGTGTAGTAATTTAATAACCTGGCATATTTTATTCCATCTGTTCGGAAGAGTTTGAAAGCCATTTCCTGCTGCCATTCACACTGCAGAGGCTTCAGAGTTCAGAGATGGAATCAAATACCTGATGTGAAAATCTGCTATTATGATTCATATCCAAAGATTCATATCAATATCTTTGCCTAGAATATTTTGTAGGTTTATTTATGAAAAGGAAACTTGTATCTAAAGGGTTTAGGATTATTATTTATCTGTCAATGCCACACCTTGAGGCAGAAAAAGTACCAAAAACATTTGTTCCTTTCAAATGATAAAAATTGTTGAAACTATTCTATGTGAGTGGACAATGCAAGAAACCAGGTTTCTCAGATAGGTGGCCCAGGATTCAAGTTTCATGAAATTATTTTCAGGGTCAAAATACTGTACAGAAAATAAGTACGGTGTGGTATTGACCTGTCCTTTATTGTCATTTGGAACTGATAAGCAAATTGTGGGAAGACAACATCACTCAAATTAGGGGACAGAAGGTAAAAAGGAGAACATGTGTAGTGCAAACCTGTAGCCGATGAACTGGCATTGCAACAAACCATGAATAAGTACAGGCATGCAGTTTTCTGATGATGGCTTAGCTGAGCAACCCACATCTATCTGTGTACAGCTGGATATATGCTATAATTGGTTATTTCTAGGTGATACTTCACAGGTGTTTGATGGATGTAAGAAAACATAAATTACTTTTTGTCTTTAATGCCAGAAAATCTGTAAGACTCATGGTAATGGTAATCTAATTGACAGTATCAGACTCAGGGAGTGAGAACATAGGTTAGAAGTGTACATGAGTGAGTGGCACAAGCTGCTGTCAGCACTATAAACTCGTTTTACACAGAAAAAGGTATTTTGTGTTTGGTCATTCAGAAAAAGATTTGAGGGAACACTGAAACTTCATCAGCAGCTGAAATTTGGTTTTGGTGGGTTTTTTTCCCTAAGGTGGCCAGAAGAAACACAGATAAGTGTGTTTATATTTGAAAAAAATCATCTACCTTCCTGTTAGATAGAGTTTTCATGAAAAATTAAAACCCTTATGTAATGCGCTTTCCACCCATTTACACATTCTCATGCTCTTTGCAAGTTTTAAAATGCTCTGGCCCAAGATTTTTATTTCACCTGAAATACTAGTTAGAAATGAAAATGAAATAGTTTGTTTTAATCAGAGTAAAAAGGAGTAATGACAGTTTTACTTGACAGTGAAGGTTCTTTTTTTTTTTTTTATGTTTGTCTTTTAGAAAATTTCATCCCTAATTTGTAGGAACCTTTACAGGTATATGATGAAAGCAGCATGGATATTTATTCTCATTCTGCAGGATGTGCTCTTGCTCATACATTTTCAGAACTGGGATAAAGCAGAGGATGTAAGGGTAGAAATCCTTGTACTAGATTATTGATCCACCAAGTTGTCTACTCTGTCAGATAATTCATTTCCTGCCCAGTCTCTGCAAAACAAATGTGATATTTACAAATATATGTTAATTGAAATAACACCTGTGTTAACGATGTTCTCAAGCATAAGAATCTCCCATTATAAAGACTCACACTAGCATCATTTCTCAGGCTAAGATTAGGCGGATGGAGTAATTAGAAGTTCATAATACTAGATTACGTTTCTAAAGCCAAGCTCACAGTGGGTTAATACGTTTTCTTATTGCAATAATTTTCTTTTGTCCCAGTGAACAGACCTTGGATATAATGAAACCAGCTCAAACAAACAGGTTTGTTGATGTGCAAAAATGTGCTTAGTGTATGTTACCTGGGCTTCTGGATAACCAGCTGTAAGCAAAGGTACCCAAAGAATTATTAGCACCATGCTCTAAACAGCTGAGCTAGTCTCAGTTGCTGACTTACGTGTCCTTCAGGTGTAGGTATAAATAATATGGACTGCATAAAGTCTCATAAAGTGCATTCTTAAAACTAGCATGAAGATAGAGTTTTCCATGTGGAACAGCAATGAAATTGTTTCCTTAGATAGATCAGGCATATATGAAGTTTTAATTAATTAATGCTGATTTTTATGAGGAAAACTTAAGTTCAACTTTTCCTTTGTACAAAGCTCATTCTAAGCATTTCTCCCCTTGCCCTTTGACCCAGCATTAACATTTGGACAGGTATATTTTATGGTACAATATTTACCTTTGTCACTTAATTTTGGCATAAAAATTCAATCCCAAATGTGACACTCTTGCATATGTGTCCACATTCTAGCAATGACTGCTAGAAAGAAATAGCAATACATTCAGAATTTGAATACCTGGAATCCATTAAAAAAGTAGTCTTGAAGCAAAATAAATATTTTAGTATTCCTAATGATGCAAAAGATGTAAAAATGAAAAATTATCTCAAGCATTGCATTGGTATTATTTATCTAATCCTTCTACTTCCTTCTAATTGTGTGTTAGAAGATTGATTGATTCACACCCGATTTTAGCCTTTCTATTTATAAAGCAAGGATTTTTTAGATCTATAACTGTGTGCTGCACACCCCAAGGTGGCTTGAACAGCCAATAGGAGTAATAGGGGTGATTAAACCTTGTCACAGGGGGTTAGATGCGGTGCTTTCTTCCTACATGACAGGCTGTGACAGTCAAACAGCACTGAAGCAGAACAAACGACAGTGGCAGTTTGCTGTGAGCAGTGCTACTGTCACAACTCCCACTAGAAAGCTAAACGCTAGGTATTCAGCTCAGGGAAGTTTCAAACAGACCATGCAAATTCTGGTTTCAAAAATTTCTCTGCAAATCAGTTGTGACATGCATTAACTGCAGAGTGAATGTGTTATTGCATGAGTGATTGTCCATTGTCGTACGCTGGCCACGATCATCATTTATGAGTGACACCGCTGATCCATTTACATTTGTGCTTTGCTGTTCCTGTTATGGGAAATCTCCCTTCATTTGAGAGAGCTGCTGTACTAATGCAATTAGAATGAAGGTTATCATCACTCTTTAATGATTGCATGTTTGTCACTCTGAGTGTGTACAGGATGCGACAAATACCATGCACCTGACTGAGGCCAGGATAAAATCATATATTCAAATATATAAGCTTCCATTCATGAGTAAAAGGGACTGACTTTAAGAAGACTACAGAAGAATAACTTTGAATTTTTAAGATTCCTTATATGGCAAAAGGTAACCAAGAAAATGCACCCTAAAGTTCAGTCTTTTCAAGTATAGCATTCCAGACTTTTGTCACAAAACAGGAGAGGGAAACTTTACAGGAAAAGGAAGCTAAAGATCTTAGCAGTCTGCATAAGAGAGAGGCATACTGTGAATATATTGTTTTTCATTTTTAGCTGATGTAAGACTGAATTTCAAACCCAGAAGAGTAGTACTGTGTGCCCACATATATATGTATTTAATGCTCTAGAGAAGGGTAGAAAGGGGTTGGGAAAAGCTCAAGAGAACCTCTATAAAATCAATAGCAAGATAATATGGGTAAGAATATTTTCATTATTTCAAGATACACCTTCTCTGAATATAGAAGTGTTATGCTTAGATTTCTAACTGCTCTCACAGAAACGAAGTAATTTTGAATAAATTCTGGTTTAACATTTTCAAGTTATTGTTTGTTGCTTTAGCAATAAGATTAGATGGAATTGTCTCACTTTATTTGAAGGTTCCAGCAGTGTAGTTGATGTTGGACTGAAAATGTTCCTTCTAAAAGGACTAAACTCCTCTTTTTGTACTTACTTATTTAAAATTAATCCCAAATTTTACTATTTCTGTTCAGACAGTGTTTTAGTCTTTGAATATTTATTTTTTTTTTTTACTAATCTTTTCTAAAAAATGGTTAGTTTTTCAACATCTGTTTTTCAGCATACTATTTTTTTATTTCTTGTAGCTGTAGATATTAAACAAGTAAAGCTTTACATGTGTGTTCTCATTTTCTCATAAATTCGTGTCCTGACTGCCAAACCTAGCATATTTTTCAATTCTAAAATCAGTTAAGAAAAATCCTATCTTATTAAGGCAAGAATCCCAAAGCTTATCTTCGATCTGGTCATGTGCACCTCTCTTCAGTAAGCTACCCTTGCACTGCCAGACATGTTGCTCCTTGCAACTCCTGAGCTCTACTTTTCTGCTGTACCCAAAACAGTAACAGCTGTGATAACATTTCCTGGTTGAAATACTGATATGACCCTCCACTCTTTCATTACCAATCATCTCTTTCCCTCTGTTCTCTCTCCAGCAAACTATATGGGATTTTTCACTGAAGAGATCCATTCTGAAACACAAGTTCAGTCTCTCTGACATACCTGTCATTTTTTCAGCCTTTTATGCCCTCGTTCCTGATAGGATTTGAGACATGCTGGGAGGGAAGGATTTGTAGGCAAAAATGCCTGAGAATCTTTATAAGGAGCGTTCTTTCCGTCTGGTGAGCATTGTGTGGTTTGCCAGAGAAAAACTCATATCCATCTGTCTTTTCTGGGTATGTAAGAAGAGATTGCTGTCTAATAAATATTATCACTATTCTGGAGAGCAGCAAGAGTGGTTATGAGAGGAAGCAGGACTTTCACCATGCCGTAGTAAACAAGGAGTTTCCTTTTGGAACACTTTTTCAGCTGCTAGGGTCTTTTTTTCTCTCTTCTCTTCCCAGATTTTTGTAGATCCTCAGAGGGTTGTCTGGGGGTGTCATAATCCAGTTAAAATGTGTTGCTGAGCTAGGACTTCAGCCTTGTAAATCAGGACAGGCACTTACAAAAGAGAAGGATAATGGCCTCAAAAGTTGCACTCAATAAAAAAAAGATATTAATGCCAACCTCAGCAACATTAATTTGTTTACTTTATAATTTCAGCCCATTAAACGATTAACTAAAATTTATTAGTGGTATTTGAGAGTCATCTTGAAAAAACAGACATAAGCATTCAGTTAAAGAAGCCTCTTCTATTCAAATACCAATCCAGAGTATTTTCACAAAGAAGTATAATTTCTTTAAAAAGATGCCATTTTTTAAGCAGAAAAAGCTAGAGAAGGTGATGCCAATATCAATATGAAATTGTTTTTAATTAGTGAAATTAAGTTAATAAAATTGACAGCAGCGGAGTAGAGAGTAATCCTGTTCAGAAGGTACTCAGCGGTTTGTTTAAAATAAGTTGTTAAAGTCATGATTTAGTTATTCTGTCTTGCTTACCCACCACATAAGCAGTTAATACAAAACATCCCGTTTTACTGTTATGAAAGAATGTGGTTTTTAAAAAGAGCTGTAAATTAGGTTGCGCTAGAAGCATCCATTTTCTTGCCTCCATCACTGCCAACTCCTACTGTTTTCTTTGATAAATGATTTGCAGACTACTATTATTATTTATGTGTTTTACAATTACTACGAATGACACCTCCCCTTCCTCAGCCCTAAGCCACGAATCTGAAATGAATAAATGCTGTTTATTGTGACAGTCTGCCTTTTGTCTGTAGAACAATGACAAACTACACCACTGACAGCCAGTTGCCGTTTTTAACTACTGCTCTCGAGCTCAGTCTTTGAGTGTTCTTCAGAACATGACAACAGTCAGGGTGGAATAAAATGAGTGAAATTGTATTGTGTTTGTTTAGCATGCCGTGACACCATTGTCCAATACACTGAGTAAACAGGAAGAATAAATTACATAAGCAGGATAGGTTTTAGTTCTCTGTATTTCATTGAGATTTGTACAACTGTGGTTATATGAAAATTAATACATTATTGCTTTTTAGCATCAATCATTTTGATATTCATATAGAGAATTGCCTTCTCACTGGAATTAAGTGAGGGAGGAGAAATAAAGGGAGCCCTTTTAATTATTTGTGAAATCTAAGAACGTTTCTACTTTCTCTGTCTGAGCTCTTCAACAGATCTAAAGGCAGCATGGAACGATTTTATCTGTGAATAATATAAATATCTTCTGACCTGCAGCTAGTCAGTTTTTAAGTATTAGAATGACCTGTTTGATATCCAATTGTGCCTGGCAGAGCAGAGTTAGCAGGTAAATTCGTTCTTATGTTTTGACTAGACCTTGGCTTTTATCTAAATGCAAACATGTAAATATGCCAGGGTATTTATTTATTTATTTAATGTAATTTTACCTCAGAGTTTGAACATTAATCTAGCATTTCTTCTTGAAACCAAATGTTATCCTTTTGTTAATGCTGCTCCTCCCATTACACACACCTGATGCATGTGTGTGCACGTGTACGCACACACAAGCATATGACAACGCTGGTTTATAATCCTTTTTCTCTGTGTTTGTGTGCATAAATGTGTACTGCTTAACTGTAAAACTGGTGTTTTACTTAACTGTCTAAACACCACAACATCACAAAGGATCTTCTGGCATTTATATTACTTTATTAGAATCTTGTGCCTATGAAATAGAGACGTCTAGTGATTAACTTAAATTTTCATTCAGTGTATAATGCTGTCTCCAATATCTGACCAAAAAGGACTCTTTCCCTGAATTGTATACAGTATTCTGACCAATATACGCCTTTTAAAATTCCTCAGTTTACATGAGATGTTCAATTCTTTTTTTTTTTTCTCCAAGCAAAGATAATGGAGAGAATATTAGCAAATTCCAAGCCTACATTGGCACTGCCAGCTTGTAGAAAATGTTTTTCTCGTTGAACAGACATAATCTGCAGTCTTGCTTGGAATTTACCATCATTCATCCATTAAAAACTGAAGTTAATTTTTTAATGCATCTCCAATAAATAATTTGCCTCCTCCTCTTCAGCTATCTGTATCTCCTTTCTTACTGGCTTTTTAAAATTGATTTCCCTTTGAAGTCTCCTTTGCCTCTTTTATTTTTGAGACTTCCTATCTCCCTCCTTACAGAAACACCTAGATTTATTCTCATTGTAGTTTTCTACCTGCTATATAGTGGGATGAATTATTTTAATTTTCATCTTTAAATACAATTAAAAGCCATAAAGTAGGGAGCAGGGTAGCTTCAGAGTGCACAGATTCTTGTCCTTGCAACAGTCATTCTTCCAGGATTGCAACTGTTGTACTTAGACCCAAGAAAAGCCTTCAAGAAAATCCATGAAGTAACGTAGGGTATTGTATATCTTTGTATACTGATTAATGGATAATACAAATTCATACTGTGCTCATCTATGAGACCAGTAAAGACAAATAATATTCTTGGATGTTTGAATGAACTATTTTGTGAAAACCTTTTTGAAAGTTAAATATGGTAAAGTACTTTAAAATATACTGTGGCAATATAAGCATAAAAATGCTCATCTAACTAGGTAGGAAGAGGGTGTGTGTTTTCTGTGGGCAGGAAGTCAAAGTTGCAATTAGCTTCTCTTACCAAAGGCTTAATCCACACTGAGCCCAAAAGAAAAATTCTTTTAATTCCAATCTTTTTAGCTTAGCAGTTTTTTGTGGTTTTGGACAGCAGGAAATTAATGAGTGAATCACATAGCATAGCAATATATAAAATCAAGAACAGACATATACATTGAGGAAAGAAAGCAATTTGGACAATCTCATCTAGGTGTTCTAATCCAATAGAGAACACTTCATCCTCTTGCATTGCTTCCTGGCTGCTGAACATATTCCCATTTGAATAAACAATGTTGGCTCGTTCATGGAGCTGAAGTATCCTTCCTAAAGACATAAAGTGTGGTTTAACTATTTCAGATAATATCTAGGTTATAGCCATTATCTAGCTATAATAAGCTACTTGCCATCCATCAGTAGAGCTATCTAAACATTAATGAGTTCGTTTTGAATCTGGAGAGTACTTAAGCTTTCATAATAGTTATTCACAGTTGTATATTGATTTGGGTTTTTTTCACTTTCACTATGAATTTTACTGCGATGATTTTAAAAAGTCACCTTATTAGTAATTTCCTATGTATTATAATTGAAAGTTATTGATAGTTGAAAATAACATTGTTACACAAGGACAATGGATTATCTCTCAAAACATCAATATAAAGCACTTAGCTCTGCTTCTGATATTTAAGATGAAAATCTAACAAACACGTTCAAAATTAAATTTGTGCTTATTGTCATTTGAATGTATGCACAAAGATTGATAAATATTAATAAAAATGTCCGTAAAGCATATGCAAAAGGTGCCTTACTAATTTAACATAGAGATGAGGCTTCATGCTTCCTGGAAACTTCTCTTATCAATTACAAAATTCCAGAAGAGAAATAATTTGACCTGCAATATAAACTGCTCAAAGTTAAGCTTTCATCAGGAGTGTGACAGTGAATTCTAATTTTCTGGGTTTAGGTTCCTAATGTGATTTTAAACTTTATAATCTATGCAGATATGAAGATTCACATGAACATAAAAATTTGCTTGAGTTATAGTGATCTGATTAACTTTGCTATTTTTCAAACCTGTAGAGAAATTACAATTTCACATAAATGGAACAGCTTTAAAGTAGCTTGAAACAAGCCACAATGGTGATGCTGCTATTGAACAGAAATCTTTCTCATGCTTTTGAAACTTTATTCAGGGTTGATGTCGTCACTTACAGAATAACAATCAGTGGGATCTTTCTTCAAAAGCAGAAAGGTTGAAGTCCCTTCATTAAGAGTGCTTTGTCTTTTCCCCTCTACTCTTGCCCAATCATTGTAGCTGCAAAAGCCAGAGCTATATGTATTCAGCTTCCCTTTTCCCCTCTTTGGTTTCATTCATGGCAGAACTGGACACCATGGGATCAGTGAATGTCTCCTATTTCAAGTGACAATACGATAATTTAAAAATAGGAATATACAGCCATTTTGGCAATCTGGATTTGGTATTCTAATCTAATAGAAAAGCTTTCATGCACTAACACTGCCTCTTGGCAGCCTCAACAAATCTTGATCTGTGAGAATAGTACCATGCCGATCATATGACTGTGCTAGTCACATTTCAATTTGGATATCTAAAAGAGGTTTTCAGTTATAAAGGTTTTTCTCTTCCTTGAGCCATATGGTCACTAGAGATATAAGCCAGGAACAGTAACAAGGAAACTGTAAAATGACCAAAAAAGGGGACACTAATTCAGACCCATCGTGGTAATGAATCAGTAATCATAAGATCGTTTTCCTAAACTACTCATTTGAAGCACCCATACAGGAGGCCTATATTTTCTTTTGTCTGCTATCATGAGCATTCTGTGAGAGCTGCTTTATGTCTCACATTCATAGGTTTTACTGGAACTTTGGCATGCAAATCAACAATGAACATCAGCAGATAAATACAGACATAGGATTTGACTTGTGACTACCAGACAGTCTAATTTTCCTGCAAAGTTGCCTTAGGTGTCACATCTTGAGCTTGCAAAACAACGTGGGAACACCTTCAGAGCTGAATGTGACTTTAATTAATACAGTCACCAAAATGACATAAATAGAAATATCTCGGAGAGTGAGGCCAGTGTCAGTTTAATTCCTGATCTTAATCTCTAAACAAGTTACTACGTCAAGTACAAACTAACAGAGCAAAGCAAACCTCAGACAAGCTGCCAGGTGACTGAAAAGCAAAATGAAACAAAAATCTTAGAAGCTTTATGAAGTTTGCCAGAGATTGCTTGTTATCAGTTGATTTTCTACATAGAACATCAGAAACCATTATGAACAGCATCCACAGTTCTGGTTAAATTAATTGTCTGTTTTGATAACATATTGAGCATTAGCAATTTGCATTAACCTCAACTGTAATAGAATGCTAAAGTCAGTTGGTTTTCAAAAGGATATCTTGCAGCTAAATACCTACATTCTATTGATGTCAGCAGAAATGACTCAATATTCAAAGATTTGCAAGTTATTCTTCTGTTGTCAAGTCAATGTTTCCTTCACTAGTAAGGAAAATTACAAAACCTAGATCCATATGTGGTTATTAGAACCTCAGAAAATTCAACTTAAAGAAATTTAATCAAAAATTAAATGTAATAAAATTAATATACAGGTGCTCTTTCTTTGATTAGTTTTATATCAGCATGAGAGTCAACAAAATATTTTAAACTTGTTTTAAATTCCAGTACTATCTTTAGAATACTAGGGTGTTCTCCAAGCACTGGAGCAGCATAGAATTCCCAATGCAAAGAGATTTACTGTTAAAAAATAAGGGATAAGAAGATTAGAGCTAAAATATATGCCATTTGTTGTAGAATATATAATGAAATCCCTATTAATATGTAGTCTCGACTATGAAGTTTCAGTACGGATCCCTCAGACTTCGCAGAGGATTTTAAAAATCTTTTTGGAGTAATTACATAAATATGCAAAGGAAATCTCTTAGTTTCCTCATGTTATCTGGCAGAAGCTTGCTGCAAATAACAAAAGAAAGGAATGTCTGGAAGGACGCTAACAACTAGTGTTCTCCAGAATATGCAGTGCACCTGGTGCTGCTGAAAACCAAGAAGTGGGGAGCAAGTATTAGGCAGTGGTGAAAGTTTATGTGGATTATTGAAGACTGAGGAGAATTATGAAGAACACCATAAGAACCTGACACCTCAAATGAAAATAAATCCAACAGTGGCTGATGAAATTCATCCTTCCTAAGAGGGAAACAGCAGACACTGCAGTGAGTGAATCACAGTATCCTTCATGTACAGAGAGATTCTGAATTAGACATAGCCTCTCAGGACAAAGATCTAGGCATCGCTGTAGACAGCTCAGTGAAGGCATCTGCTTAAAATGTATCAGAGGTCAAAAAACTGAATAATATTTGGGCTGTCTAGGGAATATTATGGAAAATATTACAATGTTATATAAATTGATGTACATCCTTACCTTGGCTGTTAAATTCCATTTTGGTCAACTCTTCTGTGAAAATTGTATGAAGAGAAAAAGAGAAGGTTACTCAAGGGCACCTATAGCTTCCCCCTGCTTAGAAGGGAGAAAAGTAAAAAGAAATATGAAAATCTGAATAAGAATCAAAATCTCAACTTGGTGTTTCCCTTTTCAATCTTAATAAAGAGATCAACTAGAGATATGTTCTTTTATAAAATACATGATTTTCTTTAGCACTTAGCACGTTATATTTCTTTCAATTTGCAATTTGTGAAAGTGTTTATGTGCTACAAATAGGTTTTTTCTGTTTATAACAAATGCTTTTTTAAGTACTGGAACGTAGAGGAGATAACTGTTGAGGCTACTTCCCTAGACTTCTATCTGCATGTTTTGCAGGAATACTTTCCAGATTTTGATGTCAGATTGGCAATTCAGAATACACTAAGAACAGCCTGGTAGCCAAATGCTCCCGTAGAACACTTTCCTAAACATATTGTCAAATACTGTAATACACTTAGCTGACTACACTGATCTGAGCTGTTTTACTGTTTTTAGTGTGTTTTGCACACTTCTCACTTGTGTATGTTTGTAGCCTTTAAGATAGCTAGAAATATGGGTTAATTATTGTAATGGCTGTTGGAAAAGAAGACAGTTATCAAATGGTTTATTATGATTTGATAGAAGGATGTTATAGTGGAAGATACTCTCACAATTATCTGTACAATTAAACATCAGAACAAAAAGGAGTAAAATGAGGAAAAGGCTCAAGAACCTTCTTTCTACTTTCCTTGCTTTTCTTTATTTTCATTTTTCCTATTTTTTTTACAATATATAGAATAAGATGTTCTCCATTTTTAATTTTCCTAGTCCTTTGTTCCTGGAGGACTTAATAGAGTTCCATCTAGTCTGCATCGTGGGAAAAATACAACTCAACTGTACAGCAATGTTTTAAAAGAATATAATCTAAATAAAGTGTCCTTTTATGTTTACATTTTTAATTTCTAAAAAACATATTCTTTAATCACATGCAAATGCAAATAAGAAGGATCATCAAGGATGGATAAGACCTGAGGTTAGCTAAATTTTACCGAACTTCAAAAAGGTGTTGAAACGGCAAGAAATGAAGATATGAGCTCCTTGCTGAAGTGTAGGTAGAAAACAGACAGTCATAGGTTTTTGCGCATAAGAAGTATGAGAAAAATGTTGGAGAACTGAAGTGTGCTCTCAGTTGCCTGGCAAGATTTCATCAGCTATATAATGAATTTAGTGTCATGGGTTGATCATTAGACAGTTTTTGATTGCTACACTTGCAGAAGTTCTTAAATATCATGAAGTACAAGTAGTACAACAAATCCATTGAGAGACAAAGACTAAATGGTTGCAGACATTTCTAATATCTTTTATGCCTATTGTATAAAAATTGGTCAAGAAATATTAGGTTAGTTACATGTTTGAATCCATTTCTTTTCCCATTGTACACTTCCCAAAAGTAATAAATTAAGATAAGGGAGAAAGTAAAAATTTTGACCCCATCTGCATGGTAATGACTCCCTTTTTCTCATTCTAAGATATATTATTTAACCAGTGCTTTCTCTGTTAATTATGCGTAAAAATGATAGTATAGAGTAAGATTCTCTACTTCATCAAGTTACATACATCACTGAAGTCCAAACCTCCTGTGTTCACAGTAAAATTCTTATCAATCAAATAGGTAAAGATATGAAATATTGATGGTTTTGTTTTGATATAACCTATTCTCTAAAAACTCATCTTGACTAACATCAGCTGCATCATTTTTCTTCTTATCTTCGCAATACCTTTAAAACTTCAGTGTTTTACCTGGCACTGCTGACAAGCCACAGGCCCATACTTACAAGGACTTCCCTACAAGGATTATTTCACAGACTGTGTACTCTTAAAATCTCAGCCCAATTAATTCCTACACATACTGAAAAAAATTTGCTAGCTCATCAGTTAATTCTTTCACAACTCTTTTACTTTACCTCACATTCTGATTTTAAAATGATGGGTTTAAGAACTGTGTTAAACATTATTTCTAGTTACTGTCAACCAGGAACTGTTTTCTTTACCATAATCACGTATACAAGAAGCTTTCTGCCTAAGTACAGAATGAAACTATTTTTTAGATTTTTATTTGTGATGGCCATAGTATTTTCCTTTGTACATATTACTCTTATCTTTTTTGTAATACATATTTCTTCTAATTGTCAATTTTTCCTAATTATCATGGACAGTTTCAGTTTCGTTTCAACTGCCTAATGTGTTGTTCTTGTAACTGGTTTTGATTTCATTTGTGTTTCATAAGTGTTTATTCTTAAGGAACTAAGATATGTACCTTTCTCTTTCAGACTTCTAATTTAGTACCTGAAAATTAAATAGTCTAGCAATCTTTAGTCATGCAGTCTGTGCTTCATGATTTATGTGGCATGGTGAATGATCATCAACCTACCTATACAGTCATTTTTAGAAGACTAATTTATATTTAGAGTTTTTATTGTTTTAGAAAGAATTTCAGAGTGCAGGCAAGCAGAGAAATATCTTCAAAGTATTAAGATATTTCTCAAAGGAGTAGTGTAGACTTTAGTGAAGATCAAAAAAATTCAAATCTGTTAAAAGTGACTCTATGTGATAGAAATCTACTAGAGAATTACATGAAAGTGGTGGGAGCAACTTCTGAAACGTGTAAGATAAAGCTGAAAAATAAGCTGAACATCAAGCTGTCATTTATTTTCCAGCTTGGTGATGTCACTGTGGCTGTTACAGGCTGTGTTGCCTTGCACATGGGGCTGGAAGCCTCATACAGTAAATCCTTGCTCTCCCTTTGATTCCTCTGTGTGTTATCAGAAGAGAAATGCACACATAAAACTATGCATAACACAAGGCAGTATTATTTAAGAGTGCTGCTGTGACATATGCAAACCACTCATTTCTTGTTAATATGGCAACAGCAGAAAGTCTCCAGAGGTTTGTCCAACCTTATAATGAGAGGCCTGTGTTATGTGCAGTTCTGTAGACTCAGAAGTGACCATGGATTTGTCCCCTGCTGTGAAATTTGGCTGCTGCCTGAGGCCCTGTGGAAATCATGTTCCTTGCTATGCTCGACCACATGCAAGCCTCCCTGCTGAGAAAAGCAAGGAAATTTGCTGAACTGCGTTCATCTATTTCTCTCCCACACCATCTGAGACAGAGAGAAAAGGATCTGCTGGGCAATATTTCCATCCTAATTTTTATTTCTGAGAGGGAAGTAGGACGGTCACCAATACATTCTTTAGGATGTATTGACGGATGAAGTCAGTAAGGGACTTGATTTTTGGAGGACAGTCAGACAGACTAGGCAGATGGAACAGACAATCTCAACAACTATGAACGCATTGAAAAGACAATGGAAGGAAGCCTTGAATATTCCTTTCTTCTTTCTCCAAGACCACAGTGTAGGAGAAAAAATGAAAGATGTAATGTGAATCATACCCACTCTTGTTGCAATGTGCCAAAATCAATGAAACAGTAAGATTCACATGCCTTTTTTTTGTAGTTTATGTATCTAATCTCATGTAGTTAATGTCTACCTCCTCATTTTTCATCTGGGAGATGAGTTCCAAGAGCCAGTGAAATGTAAGGGACCAAATTCTGAAGAAAGTCTGCCAAACTATGTGTTTAAAATAAAAAAATAATTGCATACAAAATATACTGTACAGAAAAGGGTATTTTATATCCTGCAGTGCTGAGGTGTTTAGAAAAAAACAAATCAGAAAACTTACTATATTCCCCCCAGAATGTACAATGATTTGCTCTCAAATAGAAGGTATGTTTAAGTATGCGTTGCGGTCAGTGTGAAGAACAGTAAACCTGGAATGAAAGAAACAGGATGTTAGATGAGTATAAATGTAAACTACTTTTCAGAATGTAACTGATGTGATGGGGAGGAGTAAAGACAATTTTATTTGCTTTGTGTTCTTCTTTTTTGGTCTAATGTTTCCTATTAAAAACCTGCAAAGAGCTTTTCTGGCATAAATAGTAAGGGTATTGAAGGTAATAGAGCTGTCATAGTATATAATGATTTGAACTGGTCAAAGGAGATATAAAATGGTGCTGATAATGCTAATAACAAAGTTTTAATAAGCAGGCAAAAGGCATGGGGTTTTTTTGTTGTTTATTCAGTTGTGCCACAGAATTAGCAGGCACCAAGACAAGACTGAGGAGGGCATTACAGGGGTCTATTGCTGGAGAGAGATCCTTCACAAATGAGAAACTGTAACTTGTTTTAGTGAGAGAAAACCAGGCACTATATAAGCACACATTGAAGAGATGTGTGCTGAGAATGATTTCAGATGAGCTGAAGGGAGAAGACCCCAAGTAGCCAGAGCAGAAGTCATGGATTCTATTGTCAGTGATTCAGAAAGGAGTGTCTGTTACAAAATAACAGATTCAAATAAGAATAAAAACAAATTGAAATGTAGCTCCTACCAAAAAGTAGAAGGTAGAAGAGTAATGTAATAAGGAAATGCAAGTAAAGGAAATATTTTATTTTTAAAGTGTCTTTTATATATGTCTATATATTCAGCAATATTTTAAACACAAAGAAATAGCTACTCATACTTGTATGTGTATATATATGCACACAGGGGCTGTAAGTGTAAATCCTTTGTTTCTTTTGAGAAATAATGATGAAGCATAATAAATCTTGTAACCACAAAATTTGCAGTTTTTTCTGTCACGTTATATATATATATATATACATACATACACTAATATGGATCTTTTAAGTTGAATACTGTGTTTTCAATGTATTTTTTAAAAATAGCTTATGACCTAGTTTCAGATTGATGAGTGGTAACATTTGTGGGAATCCTACAGGATTGTGTCTTTATGCTTTTTTTTGCAATAAGGAACTACCAGAAATTTTTCTGCCAGACTACTGAGTGCACAAAAAAAAAAAAACAAAACCCAAATTTCACACCTCCCCCACCAAAAAAGAAGTAATTTGTTTCACCTATTATCCTCATAATAGTTTGGAGTTAGAATATGTTGAATTATGTGTATGTATAATCAAACTGCTTTTAAAAACCATGGTATTTCCTGGTTCACATGGCATGCTAAAATATTTATTTTAATAATTTTCCCTTTCTAATTCTTATTTTTTCAAATCAATTGATTATGTGAAATAATTCCTTAAAGTCAAGAAATTTTCAGTAAAAAGATTTGGTTTTTTTCTGAAGCAGGAAAAGAAATCCGTTGTATTTAAAAGATTTTATAAGGTGATTTGGAATTGGTGAGTCAAACAGTAGGTAGATACAGGTAGTGCAACTAATGTAGAACAGTCAAGTGCCTCAAAATTGAGCTATAAATATAAAGAGGGAAAGAAACTACTTTTGTTGGCAGTTGCATGAAAGTGGGAAAAAACGCTTCAAATATTGCTATAATCCAGTAATTTGAGAGAATGATAATGCAGCTGATATACAGTATTCTGACTTTTTAACTCCCTAGAGTCTACTTCATTTAGACCACATGAACAAAAAACCAAAAAATCTTCCTCATTAGGACTTAAAAGAACATTTTTCATCACACCAATTGTCATCTTGGCTGCATTAACTGGTTTATATTTTACTTTTTTTTTTAATTGTTATGGATTAATATTAAAACACTACCATAGCATTTCCAAATCTAGTAAGCGTTCTTCCTTATTTTTTAATATCTATTAATATAATGTTTGCAATTCTTTGTCTAGTTTTAAACTGCTCTATAGAATAATTTGCTGCAGTCTTCCTCAGAGAATTTTTGCTATTTCAGGTGAATAATCTGTAGGGCGGTTCAGTTGAACTGCATAAAACAAGTAAGGGGTGTCATGTCATTGTGATCCCCACTTTTTTGTAGTGTTTGAGTTCAAATTTTAGAAAGAACTGAAGTACATTCTAGGTAACAGTATAGTCCATAGTACAGCTTTTATTTGTGACTTTGGGAATAAATTGCAATGTGGAAAAAGCAGCTGAAAACATGGATAAAAATTGAATGCAGGATTATTGTAGACCCTGTCAAAATAAATGTTAGAATATTTTTTAGTATGTAATTAAATGTCAAGATTTGTGAGTTAATGGAATTTCTGTAGTCACATCAAGGTCAGACGAGCAATTACTGTTTATGAATTATCTGAAATCTTGTATAGCCTCTTCTAGCTAGTCTTATAGCATCTATTTATATTAGACATCTTTGCCATTTCTGATGTTTCTCCCCCATAGTTTCTGTTAACAGCAATGTGATGCATTTTGTCAATTCTGTAGTTGTTTGCAAAACCTTCCTTTATTTCACTGAAGTGCTTGCAATTAGCCCACTTCTCCCCATTGAGAAGCATCTTTGTAATAACAGCTTTCCTGGCAGAGCTTTTGTTAGGGAGATTTTAAAATCAAGAGTCTACAAAGGTTGGGAAAATCCAATCATACAAAAGTTCAGCAAATCCCTTTCAAGGTCATATCAGTTAAGATTACATAGATTTTCCACTTCAGCAAACAGTAGAGTTTTGCATTTTTAGGGATGAATTCAGAATGATAGAATTAATAAAATAAACCAATTCTAAAAGAAATTGTTTGCTAAACTCTAAGAAAAGCCTGGATGCATCCCCCTACCCCGATCCCCACGATCTTTAGTGGGGTTACCTTTCTCCCCCATGTAGCCTCTTGTATCACTTCCTTTGAAGTCGTTCACAGCCTTTGCTTTGACAGCCACTGGGTGTGGGAAGTTTAAGGCTATAGCAAGTATCTCCATAGCATAATCCGCCCAGTCACTGTTGGTCACTGATCCAGCTGCATGCAGCAGCTTAGTAGTCAAAGGGCATGGTAATTCCCTCCTTCTCTCTTTTCTTTCTTCCAAGGCAAAATCTTCACCTGGTGTTTTTGATTCATGCATTCTAATTATGATGGCTGCCATCATCAGCCCTGTGGGTGACACTAGAAATTCTCTGAGCCAACAGCTAATTCCACAGCTTGTTAAGCGACCATGTCAGCCTGATTTTAGGGCCCATTTTGCAGTTCACCGCAGGCCTATCTAAAAGCATCAGGAGTCTCCGTCTAGCAGGACAGGCTCATTGTCTTTCTAAATGTCTCCTTCTGATAAGCAGATCCAAATATGGTTCATTCACTGTGGATTTGAAGGCACAGTGGGGAACTCGACTCACATAGTGGATGCAACAAAATGCTTAATATTTTCACTTGGTATAGAGCTAAAGAACCCAATTTTCAATTTCAGGATGCAAACATTTGCTCCCTGACTATGATCAAGAGTTTGAAATTTAAATCAGAACTCTTCGAAAGCTATTCTAATTCTCAAAGGAGCAGGCTTTCCCATACTTAGTACAAAGAACAAAATCCTTGGTTTGTAACAGAGTTTGAGCACACAGAATTCACACGATGACCAGAAGTATCCTTTGTTGCCTAAAGATATTGTAAGAATTTTTTCTCTGAATAATTTTGTGTGAAGTATATGATTCTGGTAACTGTGAGGTTACTAACAGTGTTATGACTACTGCAGTCTGATCTGCCTTGCAAACTTTATTTGCTTTTAAATAATTTCTTCAAATATATATTTGTCTATGCTGCTCCATGTATTTCTTTTTAATGTTTTTTCTAACCTGAGCTCTGGCAGTAGAAGGCAATTAATATCTTTCAGTTGCAGGAAATGAGAATTTTTTCAAAAAGTACACTATTGTGGCTCTGTGTATTTAACTGAATCTCTCTTGTGCAAACTACTGTTTTTTATAGCAAGAAACAGGGCTAAGGTTTCTCTGACTTCATAGGCATATTTTTAACCAGGAAACAAATAGGTAGCCTTTCCTGCTGCATAAATCCACGATTATAGCATTAATGCAACAGTTTTTGTTCTCTAAGAAGAAAATCAGTTACTTACCAATGAGGTATGTAAAAGTGCTTATCTTGCAGAACTATCACTGTGAACCAGTATGCATATGGGAAGAGCTAATTTAAGATCTCCACAGGAAATTAGAGTGGCTCTTTTATTATCAACATCCATTTCCTAAATACTGTGTTGCTTTTGGCTTATATTCCATTGACCTGTAATAATGGTGCTGCAGACTTATTTCATCTCTTTGTAAGCTGGCAAACTGGTAGCCATGCCAATCTGTAAGCTTCCTTACGGAGATAACTAAGAAGCCCTTTTTGTTACAGAAAAACCTAGAATTTTCTAGCCTGTGTCCACTTTAGTGACTGTGCTTTTGTGTGTAGTGTGCTGTTGAAAAACTTCTTCCTTCTTATCCTTCTCAAAGGATTTTTAGGAGGAGGGCATTTCCAATGTACACCATAACTGTGCTTTTGCTGATTTGTGTATTTTTCCATTTTTGCAGTGTAGATTCACTGTCATAACCAAGTATCCAAGGCAAATCTTTGTAGCTGCACAAAGCAATAAAAAAAGATAAAGATTTGATTGTGCTAGATAGGGGTTAAATCTCACAAAATTCATGTATCTCTCTAAATATTAAATTTAATTAAACAGACAGAATTTCCATTCTCCTTATTTTCCATCCACTTTTCCTCTAATGTGTCTGAAAGGCTTTTTATCGTGGTACAAAATTGTGAGAGAAACCCAAGTACAAAGTGGAGCAAAAACTGTTCACTTAGAACTACACCAACCTGTATGTACTTAAAATAATAGAGGTAGGGATAGATGTCTAAAATTAGACAAGAAGAATTGGATCATTCAGAAGAAATTAGTTCCATCATGTGGAACATGCAGAAAAAACAGGAGATAAGGGTCAGCCAATATGGGTTTATGAAAGGCAGGTCCTGCTTGACCAGCCTGATCTCCTTCTATGACAAAGGTGATCCACTTACTGGGTGAGGGAAAGGCTGTGGGCATTGTCTACCTGAACTTCAGTAAAGCCTTTGTCATTAATTCCCACTACATTCTCCTGGAGAAACTGGCTATTCATGGCTTGGATGTTTGATGGGTCAGGAACTGGCTGGATGGCTGGACCCAGAGTGTGGTGGTGAATGGAGTTAAATCCAGCTGGCTGCTGGTCGCAAGTGGTGTTTCCCAGGGCTCAGTACTGGGGCCAGTCCTGTTTAATATCTTTATCCATGGTCTGGACAGGGGGTTGAGTGCACTCTCAGTAAGTTCTCCCAAGTCAGGTGGGAGTGTTGATCTGTTGAAGGGTAGGAATGCTCTACAGAGGGATCTGGACAAGCTGGGTAAATGGGCTGAGGCCAAGTGTATGAGGTCCAACAATGCCAAGTGCCAGGTCCTGTACATGGCTCTCAACAAGCCCATGCAGCGCTGCAGACTGGGGGCAGAGTGGTTGGAAAGCTGTGTGGTGGAAAAGGACCTGGAGGTGCTGGTTGACAGCTGAATGTCAGCCAGCAGTGTGCCCAGGTGGCCAAGAAGGCCAATGGCATCCTGGTTTGTATCAGAAATAGCATGGCCGACAGGACAGGGCAGTGATAGGCACTGGTAAAGCCACACCTTAAATAAGGTGTTTAGTTTTGGGCCCCTCACTTCCTTAAAGACATTGAGGTGCTGAAGCATGACCAGAGAAGGGCAACAAAGCTGAAGTCTTATGAGGAGTGGCTGAGGGAGCTGGGGCTGTTTAGCCTGGAAAAAAGGAGGCTCAGGGGAGACCCTATTGGTCTCTATACTACCTGAAAGGAGGCTGTAGAGAGGTGGCAGTTGGTCTCTTTTCCCAAATAAGCCATAGAATCAAATAGAATGGCCTCAAGTTGCACCCAAAAAGGTTTAGATTTTGGATATTAAGAAAAATTTCTTCACCAGGAGGGTTGTCAAGCATTGGAACAGTCTGACCAGGGAAGATGCTGACTCACTACCCTGGAAGTATTTAAAAGGTGTGTAGATGAGGCTCTTAGGGATATGGTTTTGTGTTGGGGTTGGCAGTGCTGGGTTAATGGTTGGACTGAATGATCTAAAAGGTCTTCTCCAACATAAATTATTTTTTAATATGAGATGTTTTGTGGAAGTAAAAAGACAGCAGTAGGCTGAGTATTCATTCCCACTGCTGTGGTATAGAGCTGTTTATGGAGAATTGCATTACATTGAATCTACTAATGTGGTTTGTTAGCGTTAAGCTTATTTGAATTTTATTGAGTCTTGTCTACGCAAGGTCATAACAGAGGCTAAACTTGAGTCCAGCATAATTTTCTCTTCTTCATTATCTTAAAATAGAAAACATCTCTTCCACTTATGAAAATATCTTTTGTCACTGTAAATATTTTTAGATTGCGGTTAGGAGTTAACACAGTTAATTCCAAAGTGAACCAGAAAAAGTATTCCAGCATTTTTATTAAGGGATGAGCAAATGGACTTCACAAAAAGTCCTTCAACCTCAGCCAGCATACCATTAAGAAGACAAAAACCCCACAATTATTATAAATCACATTTGTTTTTATTTTGTTGTCATATGCAAACTCTTAAAACTTGTATTAGCAAGTCTTGTATTTTTCCATATGACTTTGTATGAGGGAAATACTGGTTATGATTTTGGTACTCATGGACCAGTCTGCATGCTGTCAATCAATGTATCCTGTCTGGACTTTGTTATCTCCCTGGGTTCTTTCCAGCAGGCTGCAGGCTGCTTTCAGGTCTCAGAAGATATAAGCCTTTCCTTTAAAAATAACCAAGAGCTTAGCAATGAATAGTACCGCTGCCTCAATTCCTTCCATTATAACATCCTGCCTAATGCTTTTCACTTCACTTTTCATTTCCTTTGTAGTGCTGAGATCTGGGAAAATTAAGATCTGTGGTACTCTGTATTCAAGCATATATTTGAGACTTGCATCTTGCAACATTCTCACATGATCTCTGCTATTAGTGAATGTCAAAACAGTTTCTACCCATCTCCCTCTTCCTATTTCCTGAACTAATAGATCAGTGGGAGAAATTTTCCATGCATAATGTGAAGAAAATGCAGCTTAGCTCAAGGATTTTTTAGTTTACCATTGATTGGAGGAGATGAGGAGAATCCAAAAATTCTATTTCTTTTTTTTTATGACTTTCTGCCTGGACTTACATCTCTAAGGAACACATTATCCTGTTTCTGGTGGTAGTGCTGGCAAAGTGCTGTCAATTTCTTCTACAAACTTATATTAATGAATTAGCAAAATGCCTGGATGATTGTATAAGAGTAATACAAGCATTGTGTAGGAAAACTTGGCAGGGGGAAAATACAACAATGAAGCATTCATTTGGGTACTGGTCAGCCATAGAAAGCTCATTATTACATTAGACTGTTACCACTAAGACTAATGAGCAGGTATCAAAATTGAAACTAGAGATCACTATGATGTGTGCAAGTACTAAGTGTACTATTCTTTGTAGAACTTCAGAATCAGAGGGTATGGCAGATCTTTGCAGTGTATCC
The DNA here is from genome assembly GCA_013400955.1 of Drymodes brunneopygia. Lineage (NCBI taxonomy): Eukaryota > Metazoa > Chordata > Aves > Passeriformes > Petroicidae > Drymodes > Drymodes brunneopygia. The sequence continues at coordinate 114,028 of VZTZ01047847.1, read as the reverse complement.
TGCTTTCTTATAAAATACATAGCTAGCACTGAAGAATCAATTTTAGTCAGAGGACTTTTTTTTTAATATGTGCACAAGCTCAGTCTTCTACTGATTCTGTTTGGGACACCTAAATTATATTGTTCCTGATGCTGATAAAATGCTTTTCTTCTTGTTGCAGAGCAATCTCACAGCACATGAACGGTACGTCTCTTGATTAAAACAAAATTTGGAGATATTCTGGCAATATGCTTTATCTGCTCCAATCCCTAAATATTTTATCCGTGGGGTCAAGACAAAAGACACAGATAGTCCATAACAGAGTCTGAAGCGTGTATGGTGTAGGATGGGGTCTCAGTATCCACTACTGAACTTTACAAATCTACTCATATGGAATCACACTAGGATGGAGACGTAGCCATAGTTTCTTCTGTTTTATGTAAGTTTATTTACCTCTGTCAGTAAATTGGTAGCTGTCTTATAAACTACAGGAAATCTGGGAGAAATCAGATGTGCCCTTGACAGGTGTCTCAGCACCAAACAGTACTGGGAAGAAGAGTCCTAGGAAATAAATCTTGGCTCTTTTCTGTCCTTTTGTATTAATAAACATTCTTCCCTGCTGTGAAGAAATTGTTGTAGCTCTGATGTCTGAGATGCTTTAGCAACTTTCCTCAACAATTTAGCCTTTGAATGTTTTGTCCTTAATTCCTAAAGCTGATATATCATTTTTACACTTAGTATGTGTTTAACAAATAACATTTCAAAAGGATTTAGAATACTGTAAGATATATTATATGCAGTGAGAAAGGACAAAAAAAATCTATTATTTCCAAATATAATGAGGTCTGTAAAACAGCAGCTCATCAAAAATGTAAATGTAGCTGAATTACTAAGTTCTCATTTTCTGAGTAGCAGCAATTAAATAAACTTGAACCTGGTGGCTATAATCCTCAAGGTTGGATTTGATTAATAAAGCAAACTATAGCCTGCTGATTTTAAAGTAAAATGCCGAATAAATACATGCTGCCATTTTCAGGAATAAAGGAATAGAGGAGTAATTGTGATTGTCATAAAATAATGTTAGAAACAATGTCTGATACAGTCAAAAAAAGAAAAAAAAGGATGTAAAATAGGATGGATTTCCATCAAATATATCCAGAGTTTGAATTAGATTTGGGATGACAGATATGGCAACAAATTATTCATGGCATAAATTTTGCCCTAACTAGTACTGCAATAGCAGTACTTCTTTAATCAGAGCATAATCATTGTTTGACAATTACTTTTAAAAACTTCCCTAAAATCAAATGGATAATATTTGTACAATTGTAATAGCTGAGCTATGCAAGCAATTGGAAGTTGTCCAAGGGAGTAAGGACCTAAAAGATTTTGGCATATCAAATCATTGCAATACAGTAACTAACAAAATAGAACACTACTGCTAATGGAATTACTTGCATATTAAAGAAAGCAGAGATTGCTATTTGATAGCTCAAACCTGAGAATTAGCTGGCAAGAAACAGAGAAGCTAATCACCATATAAATTGCATGGGATAATACAGGTTGTTTCCCTTCCAGTAAGGGTGTTTCTAGAAGTGCTTTAACTCTTCAGCATATAACAATGGCCACAGGAGATCAGGAAGTAGTTCTATCTAACCTCTGAGTCTGTCCTTAAGAGTGGCCATGGATGGATACACAAGGCAGGAGACCTATGCACGGCATGTCATTCATTCCCTAATATTCTTCCAATTACCAATTCTTTTAAGCTTAGAACTGTACAAACACAGATGTGGTTGTACATGTGTGTCTTTTTATTTGTGGTTCTTTCTTTTGTCTCTCTTTTCCAGCCTCCCCTCAAGCCATGGAGACTTTGCATATGTATAGCCTTTCTTAGCAATGCCTTGTATAATTATCCTCTCCTTTTCTTTCAAGTGTGTCTTCTAGTTTCATTACCGGTCCCTAGTTCTTGTAAGTGATGACCAGTCCCTATCCATTATCTCATAACACTTTTGATGTAAACTTCTGAAACCCATATAAATATATCTTTTAGCAGATAAATGGACCCTAATCTATGCTGTTCTTCTTCACAAAACAATGCTCCCACTATTTTGGTAGCTACTGAACTCCATTCTGAACCTTTCTGAGATGGGGGAGACACATGGTATTCAAGGCATGGCAGAACAATAATTTCAGGTGCAATGAAAATAGTGCTGTGATGTTCATTGTATTTCATCGTGATCTCTTCCTAATACTTGGATCACTTTCTGCTGCTAACCTTAACTCCCCCTTAGTGTTAGGAGTCATTTGGAGATTAATGTTATCTCAACTGGACCACTCTGTACATCAAGTGGATCATACACATGCTCCATGATTCTTCAAAAGAGCTTCTGGGATTGCCAGAGTTTTGTTTCCCAAGTAGAATACATCTATTCATGTGACCATATATTCATTTACCGGGCACAGACATCAGGTTTGCATATAAGTGTGCAGTTCCTCAGATTTCTCCTACCTTCCTTCATTTTCTTTGTAATCAAGGAAGATTTAAGGAAGAGACTTTATACTGACATTAATAGAACATGCATTTCACCTCTAGTCTCTCTTGGAAAATCTGAGTGAATACCATCTGGCCTGAGGTGTTTATTGCCTTTCATTTTTTGTCACTGTGTTCTCTAATAAATTCTACAATCTCTGTAATGTCAGATCCTCTGATGATTCTCTGTCAGACAGGGACTAGCAAGGGATTGTTCCCAGTTTCTTCTACAATGAATGCAGGGAATTAACTTAGTTTTTCTGGAATGACCTTAGGTTGTCTGACAATTCCTTTGTATCATACTCATAAAATGGCGCTACAGAGTCCCTGTAATGTGTCTTTCTCCTGATACATTTTAAGAAAGGTTTATTATTATTACTTGTCTTTTCTACTAGTTGTTTGTCAAACTCCTCCTGTTTGGTTTTTCTTTTACATCTAATCTGCCAGAGTTCATTGTTCTTTTTATTTTACTCATTCTAATAAGATCTCGAGTATTTGAAGTGTAATTCCTTCTTTGTCATAACCTCTTTAACCCTCTTTTGATTGGCAATATGCACCTGGGATTTTTTTCCAATGTGTTATCTTTAAATAATTTCCATACTATAATTCCCACAGTGTCTGTAGAGATTTACTTCTCTTAGTTGCCCTCTGTAGCTTCTTTTTAATAAGTGTCCTTAAATTTATTCTTGAAAAGCCTGAAAAACATGGTTCCTGAAATCTTCATGAGGAAGAAGGATACTATTTCACAGTGAGAAGCTTATACCAGACATATTGCAGCATAATTTTCCATAATTTATGCTGACTGGGGTTATAATGACAATATTATTTTTATTTTTCAAATCTCTAACAGAAGAATTATATCAGCATGTACCAGAAGGATATTATTAAACACTTCCTACAAAAATGCCATCCCTATTTTCTGACCTTCATTAGAAAGTTTTAAAGTTTGATCTGGTACCTCCATAAAAGATCCCTGATAACAGGAAAATATCAGAGTTGTTAGTGCAGCCTGTTGTCTAACAAAGAAAGCAATTCAGTTTTCCAGGTGAGATGTTTTAGTTTTAATAGTGTATACATGCTGTCTTGACACCAGGGCAGCCATTCCTTCCTTGGCTTTTAAATTATGGCCCAAACATTTCTCATCGATTGCAATTTTAGAGCCATTTGAAAGCTCAGATTTGGCCCCATGGTTTCACTGTGCCTATACAATTGAGGAGAATAACTTCTGTGATGGGTACTATTATGGTCATTGTGTTCCTGTGAGGTGGACCTACGTCTGCTGAAGCTGAGACAAGTGTCTGCAGTCCTCAGTATTGCTGAGGGATTTCTGTGAACTCCCAAGATGGAGAGTGTGCTGTTTTCCCTTTCCATGCAGCCTATGAAAATATACCATTTTTTAAAAGGTTGCACCACTACTCTATGGCTAATGCTTAATTTCAAGAAATAGACTGTGTAAAGAGGGGCTTTGCATCTGACTTCCTGAGTTCATGGAAGTAAATAATCATCCTTTAAGGGTTTGAAATCAAGAGCTAAAGTGCCTTTTTCCACAATTACGGTTTTTTAAGGGTGATTCTTCAACTGGGTGCTTTTTGCCTGCAAAGTTGAAATTCATGGAGTGTACTTTTATGTTTATAAGATATCTATTTTGTGTGATTTATCGTCTTTTATATTTAATGTATTGTACATACTTGGACTGTCTATTAATACACAGAATTTTGGGGAACTGAAAGTTCCAGCAATCCATTTCACAGCAACTACTTGTGCTGCTCCAAGTAGTATTGGCATAGCGATATTAAAATCATATTTATTAATATGTCTTTCAGGGTTTTAAAAACTACTGGCATCTTTTCTCCTAATTTTTTCAATTTTGTTGTCAATTATTCTCTGTTTAGAGGTATATGACTTAGACATTTGGTATAACAGAATTCAAGAGGTGACACATAAAAAATGAAGAGTGGTTTGTCATGAAAATGGCAGCCCTTACTAGTGACTCACCATATATCATGAAACCAGAAAATACAGAAATAATTTCCTAGTAAATCTGTTCTTGTACCTTTACAATCTGCATATACCTTTCGCCACCATCAAAGACAAAATCATTGGCTGGAAGGACTTTTGGTGTGGCCTTGCTCATGAAACTTTAAATTTGGTAAAATTTTCAAATACCAAATGGGAGTAGCTGAATACTCAAGTCTGTTGTCTAAACGGATGACCTATATTTTTATTTTTCCAAGTACTTCAAGCACAAATTACTTCTTGGCCAAGAAGAAAATCTTTGTTAAACAAGCTTGAAATTTTCTCGAAAGAAGCTTTTATTGTGCTGCCTGTATGTTTTACCTTTAATTCCCCAGTCTTATGTAGTAGAACACAAGCACATGTAGTCATAAGCACTCTCAATTACTTCTGCCAGAGCAGACTATATATTGTGCTTTTTTTAGCTTTGCCTAATCCTTTCTGGAAAGTGTAGAATTTAATTCTGGTCAAAATAGGAAATAATTAACCTAGAAACATAGAGTGGTTTAGAAAAAACATCTAAAAGACTTTCAAAATCATCTAGTTGCAGACCCCCCCTAGATGCCACCGTGGGCAGGCAAGGACACCACCCACTATATCAGGGCTCCGTCCGACTTGCTCATGAACACAGATGGGGTGTTCAAACTTGTCTGGGCAGCCTTTTCCAGTGCCTCACTAGCTTCTGAGTAAAGAATTGCTTCCTAACATCTAGTCTAAATATTTCCTCTCATACTCTAAAATCATTCCCCCCTGGCCTATAGATATCTCCCCTTGTAAAACCTCTGCCTGACATATTTCTGTTGGAGAAAAAGCTAGTTGTTACTATTTGTGTGCATTCAGTGAACTGAATGGAGCCCAAATCCTGCTTGAAGTTCCAGGTTTTGAGCTTGCTTGGATCTGCAGTTTGCTTTCCTAAATCCAACAAGGGCTCTTCAACCTTCTTTCTAGGCAATTTAATAATAATAATAATCTTTACTTTCTAAGTCTCCTTTATTCTTTAAGTAAAACTCATCTCTGCCTGTAAAAGCAGCTGGGGAAATTAATATTCTGAATGTAATATTGTAAATTCCCAGAAGAATTGCTGTTCATAGGTTACCTCTTCTATTAGGTAGAAATAGTAAGATATCTGTGGTGCTCAGTTTTTCCTATATATACTTTGTTCCAAGGAGTCTGTTTTATTTACTAATGTTGCCTTCTTGGTCTCTGTTCCACGGGTTTAAAAATCTACCTTTCACCCATTCCTTCAAGATCTGAATGTAGTGATCTCATTCTCTATCAAGGAAATATTTAATCTATTTTTTTATTTAGCCTATTCACGCCTAATGACTGATTTAATTAAATGGTGTGTTTATTTCCAGGTCACTTTAAGTATTTTTCTCTCAAATATTACTTTGCTAAACATATTACTGCACTAAAAATAATTATGTCAGCCTAAAAAATCAAGGAAATCTAACTCATAGACAACTTCTCAAAGATGGACATTAAATTGCTCTATTTCCACACTTAATTCACATCTTTTTTCCAACTGTTAGGCAATTCACTATTTACATAAACTGAATTACTTTATCTAGATGACTAGAACTGGCAAAAAATTATTAGATTTAATCCAGAAAAACAAATAGAAAAAATTATGCAATTTCTCATTTGGGGATGCTGGACAGTTTTCTGTTCAAACTGCATTAATAGAAAAATGTATGCATCTAAAAAGAACTTGTACAACTTTTAAAAATGAATCTCAGTTGGTCTTATGAGGTGAAATTTTTGCACTGCATTACTACAGAGTTTCTCAGAGTTTTCTCACATGCAGTTACCTTGATCTTTAGGCCACCTATACCCAAGGCCTGTCTGCAGGCATTTGTGCAGATATGCCCTCAGCTTGTCTCGTTCCTCCATCTCCTACTATCCTTCTTCCCCTCTCTTTGAAGATCAGGCTATACTCTCTTTTTTTTAAATGAAGCATGAAATTCTCTCTTAGCCACTCAGAAAAGGGCATTGGGAATTTACAAATATAAAAACTGTTTTGAGACTCAGTTTCTTACTTTGCTTTCCTAATTCCTACCAACTCAATGTTAATTGAAAGAGCAGGTATTTCATTCTTTCACACAGACAAATATACCCATATTATCATTCTGTGAAAACGGTTATTTGCTACTCTCTGAACAGACCTCACTATTTCAAGCTGCTTTCCATATACTGCATTTTCTAGGTCACTGAGACTTCATTAGGTATTTCAGAGCTGTGTTTGCAGATTCCTAATGCTTGTAAGCCTGAAGTAAGTATTCTGTCCAAATGCTGAGAAACAATCTTTAAGCTTCATTCAAATGGCATGTGGTTTGCTGTTATTTTTCATTAGACATCATTATATCTGTAAATCTGGAATTAAAAAGTCTACCCAGAATGTTTATAGCTTTAATAAAAAAAAAAAAGAAATCCCCAGATTATGACATTTTATAAAGATTCAAACCAGAATAGTGCAAATCAAAATTAATATACTCTTACATTGCAAATTACAATTTATCTTGAAGTTTTTTTATTAATCTATAATACCTTTTCTAAAGTTAATTTCAGTAAATTGCATTAATGCTGAGGGCATATTTGGAAGCCAGCTTTCAGTTAAAGATATTAGATTACAAATCCAAGTTATAAACACTTTTCAGAATACATAGCAAATTTATGCTTTTTTGGTCACCAAAAAGACATTGTTATGAATATGCTGTAATTTATGGGGGAATTTCCTCCATGGTTGCACTTGCTGAACATTAAATTGAGAATTTAGATTATCTTCTGAATTTATATAGTCCCTATAGAATTGAAACTACACTGTGTAAAAAATTTTTTGTATTCAGACTTTAATCAAAGATGAAAAGGATGAAGCAAGCAATCAGCATAGCCATTCAACAGAACTGGGCATTGTACACTCAAGAATGGCATCAGGAACCCCCATGGGGAAGTGACAGGGTGAGACTAGGAAATGTTTGTGACTAACAGGATACAAAAAGTTCTTTCAATTTCTAATGTAAACAGGTTCAAATTAGCCATAGTATAGCACTTCCCCTGGGGCTCACCTGAATATTTTAATGAGAGTTATCGAAAGAGGACTGAAAATCTACCATGTCTTCTAGTGCCCAGCCACTAGGTAAAATAAACTGATTACACTTCTCTTGGTTTCAGAGGTTTGTAGATAACAATTTATATTTCTATATTTCAGCATAACATTGAAAATGTAAGCTGTTGCAATAGTGACTTAGATTTTAGAGGTAGTTCAAAATAAAGGTATCTTTTCACAGCACTGACTTTCAAATCCTAAAGTATAGGACAGATTATTTTTACTACCTGCTATCATCAAAGAACAGAACTTAAACATGCCATTGTCAATTGCTCTCTGTCAATTTTAAAGCATAACTGGTTTTTTGATCATATTATACCATGTTGTTTTGGAAAGCATACAGTGCTAATTCACAGCATTATTTAAAGTATGGTGCAGTATCATCAACTTTAATTGAACTCATCAGACTGCTAACTAACTTAATTCAAATTTTACATACAACTATATGAACAAAAATACATACTAAGTTATATCTATACAAAATACTTAAATTATAAATTTGGACTATGGTTAGAATTTTTTTATGCAATCTTGCATTTGAAAATATATTGACTGTTAAAAGCATGTGTTCACCCCATGCCAATTTGTAGCAAAGAACTTTGTGATAAGTAATTAGATTACTTGAAAATTCATCTGTGTCATTGGAGGGAATGCTGCATATTCTGGAGGAGGTGGAAGGTAGCCATAAAGTGTGGATGCTCAGGTCTTTGAGCTTAGGAGAAGATGGAATCAGATCCAAGCTCTCGGTCTGTGGGTCTTGTATTAATATAAAAAGCACAGATTCTATACTAAAGAAACAATGCTCTTGTAAACACAAATGGAAATCTCTATGAATCTCATCTTGGTTACACACAAGGGGGGGTGTATTCTCCACTGAAGTCTAATGGGATGTGCATCGAGGGGAGAATAATATGCACCATTGCCTTGTTCACTAACAGGTGAAGGGTAATACAGATGAAATTGGAGAACTAATGGGCAAGAGAGTTCCATTAGCATATACACGGAGGTTTCACATTTTGCAGCAAAGTAAAGGCAAAGTAGTGGCATAAACCAAGGAAAGATTAAGTCTAAGACCTGCTGTCGATGTGATGAAAACAACTTGACATTTGAGTGTTTCAAGTGCTGGTTTATCACATGAGTGGCTCAAATGATTACTTTCTCTGTAGAATCTTACAATGAGAGGACCTGAAGGACCTGCACACCGTATCAGATATAGTGCAAAAGAAATGTTGAACTGTATGAATTTGGAGATACAGAATGAAGTTGTCATTATTTTGCACTTTTATAGTAAATGACCGAAGGGAGCCACCTGCCTAAAGGAGTAGTGTGACTTTTTTGCTAAAGAATAAACTAGTCAATCAATTGACCAATCAATATTTAAATACCTCCATCAATTAAGGCTTATGTCAATGATGTTTCAGCATTGTAAGATTCAAAGGTTCACAGTACATACAGACATGCTTTCTTTTCTTCCATTTCAGTTGTAAAGCATTTTTTCATTCCTCCATAGATATCTAAGGATGAAATTGCTCTTAAATGTGGCAATTCAAATACATACCATATAATGTTTTAAATGTGTTTTTGAAAATTTTAATATTGTGAATGGATATTTGATATCTGCCATCTGGAGAAACACATATCTTTTCAGCATTCTCAGTTTAAAAAAAAAAAAAAAAAGGTCTTGCAGAACTGCTGATCAAAGATCTTTATGCTCCAAAATTAAAATACCTCAAAATAGCAATATTAAGAAAAATATTATATATGGCTCTAAATACAAAACAAACATATATAAGACCTGTGAAGACCTTAACTCTCATTTTAACTGGTTAATGGTGCATCTTTGAGAATTAGATGTCTTTCTTTCATTTATTAGAAATAACAGAACAACACCTGCATAGGAATCTTAGTATTCGGTGATATCAATTAAAAGCTGTGCAGTCTTTTCTCCTACAAGAGAATTTACATGCAGTCATCTATTTTATTTTTGTCTTCTAATAATCCATTATATTTCCTAGTGATGTTTTCTAGAGGTAGCAAGAGGAAATGAAAAGTTCCTCGGTTGGACCGAAAAGTTCATTGCACTCAGTATATGATATCATTGTAGCAGTACTCAGTAGCTCTCTTTCACTAAGGGCATGAATGACAGCAGTATACTGTATCTAAAATATCTGTCGACTATCAGAGCCTACAGAGTGCATAATCATAATTAACACAATTCCTCCAAGTTTAATAGTCAGTATAATACAAGGTATATAGACCTTTAAGAGAGAATATTTTGACTATAGGAGATCTGTTCTATAATTGTGTCTCTGATTGTATTGTGAGAATGATGATGAAGTACATTCTTTTACAAAGTGAGTTTTCAAAGAAGATGTACTGATTTTACTTAAGTAGGTCTTACAAGGTTCCCATTAAAATACTTTTCATTTTGATATAGATGTTTTAAAAAGCGGCAAATCTCAATCCTGATTAACACAAACAAATCTCATTAAGGTTTTAGCAATAGTTTTGAAAGCCACTGCTGCTTAAGCTTTAGTAAGCAAGCTCTTGAAACAGAAACTAATTTAATTTTTTAAAATATTTTGCTTCCTATTGATGTTCTTATTTCTTAGCTGGAGAAAAACTCCTTTCTTTGCTCTTTGCACAAAGCTATATGGGGGTGTTTTAATTATATGGGGTTATTTTTGTGCTGTATTGAAATTTTTGCCAGTGAAACATAAGTTTTGCTAGATTTATGTTAACAGGAAGGACTGTAATCTATATTCTACACTCCTGTTAGCAGCCAGAATTGTGACTTGGAAATAATGGCACAGAGGGAAGCTTGAACAATTGTTTTGCTCTATAACACAGAGCTGGAAGAGTTGTGAGGCAAAAAAAATCAGTGTTCCAGGGTAAGCTTTCAGAGGCTCTAAAACACTCAAACTGTATTTCATTTTTAGCTAAGTATTGTGGCAGTCCATTTATTGCTGTGCCTTTGGAGGACAAAATATTCATAGACGTGTGCATCTGTTCTTTTGCTCTCTGCTCATGTAGCCAAACCATTTTCTTCACAGAAACTAAGAAGAGTGCAGGCATGATATATCCTGATTATCATTTCATGCTGAGAAGGAGTAGTAGATCTTTTAGACCTCGTTGATTTTGACTTCCTCTGCAGCACCTGTCTACCTTTGCTAGTATTATTACTAAATCTTAGTAAGCCTGCTGTGCCTAAAGGCAAATTCAACTTGCACACAACAGGAATAGGGTTTAGTCATCATACGTCATGAAGGCTGGATTGGAGAGGATCCACTTGACTTAATTGAAAGTTTTTCTAATATTGCCGAGTGACACCACTACTAAGCTGACTGCAGTATACATATTTTTTGCTATTTCCATGCTCTTTTACTGATAGAAAAATAATGGTCCTTGTCAAGGTGAGCAGAGTGGGGCTACTGATGGTGAGCACTGAGCAGATGCAGCTGGTTTGAGCCATCTGAGGAAGTCCCTTAGTGTCAGGGGCAATCAGAGAGGTGGGAAGGAAAGAGGTGCAGGGTAATGTTTATTCGTGGTGCAGGAATATTTCCTCTCAGTCATGAGACCAGGTGCTCCAGCCACAGGATAAATGTAAATGTATCTGCCTCTAAATGTAATTTTCTTTCCATATTATTCTGGTCCAAAACTGGAAGCCCTATTTTTGTCAAAGGAAATACAAGAATGCAAGGAAGAAATAAACAAAATGTACATGTATTTATTAATAGAAATGGTGTTTTGAACTTATATCTTTTCTATATGAAGGGTTTCAGGCTGCCAAATTTTATCAAAAGTATTTGCATTTCTTGTGCTTCTATTTCAGTGGCACTATGAACAGTTTAACCAGATGGCCCGTATTTTCTGTGGGTTTTTTTGTTTTGTTTCTTAAAAACACTGTCACTCTTGATGTCTTGAATGTGTGCATGGTAGGAAATATAATCCTATCTGCAGTCAGAGAAGTTGTATCCAGAGATAAAGTAGACCACAGGCTTTCATAGAATGTTATTAAAGGAGCACAAATCCTCTTTAACAGAGGTAAACACAGCACCCTTGTTATAGTATAATATATAAAATGAATATTAAGATGCTTTAATATAAAATAATTTTTTTTAATGCTCTCAAGATGGCATTATCAGAATTTTGTGAACATAGGCCTGAGTTTTGAAGTGATATTGACAAAAAGAACAGCTTTTTTGGGGCAAAAATTTCAAAGAGCATAACCTTGTGGGGCAGTAGCTATAATCATCTTTAAATCATAATCATACTGTGTGTGTACAAAATATTTTCACGGATTTTCTTTATATATCCTCTCTTGCAGCCTAAAGACAGACAGGCACAGACCCCATTGAGTGGCTGGATTTTTAGCTTCCTGCCATTAACCACAGTCCCCTGCTATCATGAGCATCCATGTCACATAATCCCTTTCATCAGTACAGAAAGCTAGTCACAGATCCCTAATTCTGAGGTCAGTTCTGTACCAGCACCATCCTCGATTAGAACAGTCGGGGGTAGAAGTGGTCTAATCTTTGCCTTCTTATCCAAGCTCCAGAGAGGTTAGCCAGTGCAGCACACTGTGGCCACCCCCTGCGGAAGCACTTCTAGCAACCCAACACGCTGTACTGTGCGTATTAAAATGTGTTTCATAAAAAGAAAACTCTCTCTTTGCTCTCATTGCTCACCCAGTTTTCCTGTGCCAAACTGGGATTCTAGTGAAAGAAATGGAAGATACTCTGTAAGAAGACTTATGCTATTTACTACTGGAGTATCTCAAGCTAACATGAAAACCAGAGACCTCCTATCAGTTCAGAAGGTAACAATCACCTGCATTTCGTTTGGAGGAATATCGTTGGTTTTGCTGAAGTATTACCTTTAATATGGCATTCTCTTTTTTTTTTCCTTTTCAAAATTTAAAAAATATGTTAGATATGCCTATTCTATGAAATTGAACTTAGGGCAATACTTGTCAGAAAGAATTCTAACTGCCAGTCGCCTCTTTTGAGACTAGGGGGCTTTTTCATCACTGCCCTTGCACTGCTGACAGTCATCCATACACATAGTGTGAAGAGTGCCCTCTGTTTAAAAATTCAGCATATATGGTTTGGTAAAATGCATCCTATCCATTTGCTCTGTGCAAAGTTGAATGATTAAGGAATGCTAAAGACTTAGGAGACTTGCACTTCATTTTTTCCAACATGTATTTCTGTTGGCAGTTTCAGAGCAGGTAGTGTGGAAACTCACTAAAACAAACCAGTGTGTGAGTTTACATAAATCTGTGGTGATACTAAACTAAAAGGGTTTTCTTGACATCAGCATATAATCTGTAAATAAAATTTAGCATATTTGTATCTGATAATTTTTTTTTTCAAATAGCTGTTTGAAAAATTCTTGCATTTGTTGTTCCTGAGAAAGGGGGTTTTTAAAAATTAATTTACATGAGGCACAAAGTAATTATTTTGTTCAGATAGTCAAAACACTATTCTGATTGCAAAATTACAGAATTAGCTAGGTTGGAAAAGAGTGAACATTTCGACCAGCTGCCTCAGTACCCTTGTGTGGTGTCCTCTGGCCTCACAGACTTCTGTGTGTCTAAGTGGTGTAGTGGGTCTCTGTCACTACCCCTTGAATTATGTGGTCTTCATTCTGGCCGTTGTCCCTGTTTTCCAGCTCAGGGGGCTGGGTACCCTAAGAACAGCTGGTGTTACTGCTAAATACTGAGGCAAAGACATGAGGTACCTCTGCCTTTTCCTCTTGCTTTGTTACTGTGTTTCCCTCCCCATCCGATAAAGACGGATATTCTCCTTAGCTCTTCTTTTGTTGCTAATTGATTTACAGTAAATTTTCTGTTGTCTTTTACGGAAGTAGCCAGATTAAGCTGAAATGAAAAATCCAAAGCATATGAAGAGACATATAATGCAACCAAAGTCAATTCTAGAGGTCTTTATATAAAGTATTATATACTATTTTGTAGTTACATATAGAATATATGTATGCTATGCCAGTTAATTAATCTTTGTTATTTTTTTAATCTAAGATTCCAGAATTTCTATATTGAGAACTGGAAAATTAGTAAAATCTTATTTGGTTGGTTTTTAAAACAGTTATTAAGAATGCTTTTATGTTAAGGGTATCTAGAATTAGATACTTTCAATGAATGTTAAGTGCTGTTTATTTATTTGCAACACATATAAAGGTCATGTGCTTTTCTTTAAAAAATATAGACATTAAAAATGCTTATTCTAAATGAAAAGCAATGAGAACTACAATAGCTACATATTTTAAAAAATTATTTACATTATAAGATCAAAAAGTGGGAAACTAGTGTTATCAAATCATACTCATATAATGAAGGAAAAATCAGGTAATGTTCTAGTTTTTCATTTCTTCCTCTTCAATTCTAATTTTTTAATAGTTTAAAATAAATAGTTTTGTACATAGCCAGTATTGAGTGTAATTAAAATGTTGAAAAACTAGAAAAAGTTATCTCCATCATACTGAATTTTTCTTATCAAAGCTTATTTGTCAAAATAGAGAAGGGCCCAGATAGCAGCTTTGGCAAGTAAAGGTAATAGTTACATTTTTGTGTTATTTGTAGATCATCATCAAATAGAATATAATGGAAAGTGGGAAAGGGAAGAAAAAAGAACATGTAAATTCTAAAGATACTTCTTTAAATTATTACTCAATGCGTTTTTCTTCAATCAATGTAAATGTTAAATAATGTTGTATAATGTCACTGAAAAAATACAACAGCAATAACAGGATCAGAGATTAATGTCTTGAATGTGTGAAAACCTTAGGAAAGCTGATAAATAGAAAAAGAGAAAACAGTTATCACAAATTAAAAATACAAGAGAGAAAATTAAACAAGATTCAAAGGTCAATTTAAAGCATATTTTTAAGGAGCTCTTTATCATATTCCTCATCCCCCACAAAAATAATTTAGTTATACATTCTTTTTGTAATACTTTACACAGGCCTCATCTTGAATCCTGTGTGCAGTTTTGTACATCACAATATCAGAAAGATATTAAATTGTTGGAGAATGTCTAAAGGAGGCCAACAAAGATGTTGGAGGGCCTTGAGGGGAAGCTGTATGAGGAGCGGCTGAGGTCACTTGTCTGTTCAGGCTGGAGAAGAGGAGATTGAGGGGCAATTTCCTTGTGAGGGAAAGAGAAGAGGCAGGCACTGATCTTTTCTCTGTGGTGACCAGTGACAGGACTCGAGGGAATGGCCTGAAGCTGTGTCAGAGGAGGTTTAGGTTGGACATCAGGAAAAGGCTCTTCACCCAGAGGGTGGTTGGACACTGGAACAGGCTCCCCAGGGAAGTGGTCACAGCACCAAGCCTGACAGAGCTCAAGAGGCATTTGGACAGTGCTCTCAAGCACATGGTGTGACTCTTGGGGCTGTTCTGTTCAGGGCCAGGAGTTGGACTCAATGATACTTGTGCGTCCCTTCCAGCACAATCATTCTGTGATTCTGTGAAAAGGATAGCAAGGAGGAAAAACAAAATAAAATAGAAAGACATGGTATAAGCAAATCAAAGTTCTGATGTAGTACTTACCATGGTCCAGAAGGAGGCAGATAATTCAGATGGAGAACTTTTGCTTATATGGAAGTACTTAGATACGTGTTTTACTTTCTCACTTCTGTCTCACCCTTTTTTACAATGGAGCACCCATATATCACTTGCTGTGTTTTCAGCTATTTGTTGGTTGCTGGTAATGTTACATGATTCTGAGAAGTTACAGCTTTCATTAAATAATAGCACTGCTCATTATGACATATATGAAGGTGGTGGATTTGTCTTGTGCTGTTTCTCTTTTTTATAGTTGTAAATGTCTGAACTTCTAAGACAAGTTTTTTATCATTCCTACCCTCACCTACCCAGAACTAAAACTGGAACAACTTTTTTCCTCTGTCATGGTAGTTCAGGAATTTGGTTGAAACCATACTAATTTGAATTAAATTGGTACTTAAGTGCTTGTTGAGTATAACTATCCTTACTCTCTTACTATAACTATCTCTTACTCTATGTTTGGGTAATTTTTCTACAGTTTTCATTTTGTAAGAACTCTCATCAGTACAAGGGTGCTCAGCAGAAGGAAAAGATCAGCTACATCTGAGTGTCTGTTTGCATCCTGCAGACCATCTTAAGGTCACGCAGCCTCAATCATTAGAAACCTCTTTCTCCCCTCAAACTCATCAAAAAATATTTTTTTCTGTGAAAAACCACACAAAAAAATTGCTTTTTTTCTTACATGACTATTCATAGATCTTACTACTGCTTGTAGATCATATCCTCATAAACCATATTAAAGGTAGGTTAAGAGTGGTGCCCGGTGGAAAGGGAATATGGCATTTTTAAAGTCTATATAGATGGGCTAACACTCCAAACATAGGTCAGTGTTCTGACATAGCCACTATATATTCAAGGTTGAGACAATAAGTATTTTAGTCAGCTAAGTAATAAGCCCAGCAAGATGCAGTCTGGCCAACGCTCATAAATTCTATCCTCATTACAGTATTTTTCTTGCTCTGAAATCTGACAGTGGCTTGTTTAAACATAGTGCTAATCCAAGTGCTTTGTAGAGCAGAGAATCACAATGTTGTTCCCCTCTGTCCTTCGCTAGCAGTATACTCTTTGCAGTGTGCTGCAAAGTTCCCGACAGCATTGGTACTGCATAAAATACATCTGTGGAGAGGAAAATACACCTTGAGGTTCCAATATTCCATCTACCTGAAGGATTTTTATAAATAATGTAGTGGTTTTGAAAGAACAATTTAAATAGTTTGTCTTAAATTTCCTTAATCTTGAGTGTCATTCTTCTCCATGCTTTGTGATTGTCATAATGAGCACAATGTGTTTTTCAATTTACATTTTATATCTTATATCTTAGGACATGATCGCTAAGTCTTCTATTTTTTGTTTGTTTGTTTGTTTTCCAGAGGGTCATTGTCTTTCAGGGTGAAGGGAAGAATGTTGTTTTAATTTTAGGTATAGGTTGCATTTCAGGGTTCTCAACTGTGACTGTGTCCTTTTGATGGGAGTTATATCCACATATCAAAAAAAATAGGTACTTAAATTTCTCTTTTGATTGGCTGGATCCCTTTAAATAATTTATATACAACTGTAATCACAATGTTTCTTGTCTGATGAGCTTATATGCTTGATTCAATGATGGGGAAAAAAACCAATAGGCTAAGTTGTTGATAGTAACTCCCAGGGAAAATATCCTATACTAACGGATTGCTACTGTAAGTATTGAAAATCTTGAAATGTTTGAAAAATTGAAATTATAAAACCACCGAAGGAAACTATTGCACGTAATCACCGTCGTCTTTTTCTCACAGCTTGACTCTATGACAGTTTGATGGGTTTATTGCAGTTGGCATGGATTGCTTTGGCTGAACTAAATGGCAGCTATCTCGCATGCCCTTGATTGTGTACAGACTAATCAGAGGCTTTTGAAGTGATGGCTTTTGTCTGGTTTTGAGGAATGATGCATTTTTAAAAACTGATATATCAAGACATTTTAAAATAAAAGTAGTCCAACAAGACCTGTATTGCCTCAATGAAAACCTGCTGGGATCTATCTACGTCTCTCTTGAGTAACACAGGGCAAAGATTGGGTTAGTTCTTTGTTATGACTGTAGGAGTCTTTGCTGTTTGTAAAAAATGTATCTATTGCTTAAAATTACCATCTTATTATAATCAAATATATTCTAAGTCAGATCTGGAGATCCTCAGCACAAATTCTGTTATAGTGACTAAAATATAATTGGCTTAGATGACAGTTAAATAGAAACTGGGGAGGTATTTAAAAAGTCATAAATTATACAGGAAGATTTCTGTTATTATAGAGGTTTAATGTTAATGTATTTAATAAAATATTTCTTCTCCACTTTGTTTTGATCAAAGCTTCTGCATATAGACAAATAGATAAAGAGAGATAAACAGAATGTAGACCGTACACACCTTTTGACAGTTACAACATAGGGCATGTAAGAAAAGAAGGGGTTCCTCCCAGCTACTCTTGTGACATAAATTTATTGAATATCCTGTTTCATTGCCTGGAGGGTGACATCACAAAATAGGGCAATGTGATTAGCCATCACTTAGATTAATTCTTTCCCACAAATCTATCAGCTTGAGCTGCTAATATTTACATGTAATGCACTTAGTGTCTGAAGTTTGTATTATGCATAGTGAGTAATGATGGAAAATTTGGTTTGCATTGTCTTCTTTCTTCTGTAGCAAAATGGTATCATATACCTTAAACGCTTAGTCTAGTGTAACTATTTAATGTCTCAGGTGATGTAGCATAATCTCATTGGAAAATGCTCCTGCTTCCCAATGTAGTGTGATTCCCTCTTCTGCGATCCTTGATACTAGTGCAGGTAAGATGAGGTGCTACTGTCCACCCAAACAACACAGGCTGTCATTTGCATCATTTTCCTTTTCTTTGTCTATAGCATTTAGTCAATTCCACCTCACTGCATTTAGATGTATCCACTCTAAAGTAACTTCTATTTAAACGTCTGTTTCTCTTCAGGAATTTCATGTAAGGAGTATTAGAAACCTGAATCATCATGAGAGGAATCACTCCTTTTCCCTAAATTCCCTTCTTTCTGGAGTCCCTGATGTATTATGGCCTATGCAACACACAACCCACTTTCATATGTTCCTCTTGTACTAGACCCTTGCTTCTCGTTTGTTCACTAGAGGTGGAAAAAGTCAGTCTTGCTTGCTGCACTTCAGCCACTCCTCAGTCCCCTTAATCCACATAGTCAAGGCTGTAGTGTTTCCTATTCTTTTTCTTAGATATCCTTATTGTTGAGAATCTTTGATAAAGATATGTGTTGTGGAAGACTGGACTAAGACTTCCCTGAGTAACTGCCTTAGTGTAAATTACAAGTTAAAATTAAAATATAGACTTGTATAGAATATGCAATTAGATTTCAATCTCTCCAGTGCTGGAATATTTTTTCCCTCTTTGAAATCCCGCTAATTTGCAATAACCTTAACCTACAGTTGACCTAATCTCTCTGCTCATGTCATTAGAATAATTCCAAATCTCTGCAGATAAGTAAAAATGCAGTGTCTGTTCTAGTACTGCTGAACACTGCCCTTACCAGGTTATCTGTGAATCCATTTTCCCTGCTACTGAGGAGAACTGGTTACATTCTCCCTTGTTAGAGGTCAGATCAGTGATTTTTGCTAATTACTGCTCAGTATCACAGCTGATAATGGTAAAAATTAAACAGGCAGACAAAAAGAGCAAGATAGAGTAAGCAGTGAGCAAGTGTCAATGGCAATTATATCTTGGTTACAGCATCCATTTTATTTAAGGTAATGGAAAAAAACAGGACAAGTGTTTAAGGGTTCAAATATGGCAATTACTATTTTCCTTCTCACCCTCAAGAGGATTTTACTTTCTCTTTCACCTCCCTTTAATTTTTTTTCCACCTCCCAGTGAATCCTCTCTAAAATATGTTGAGACCATTTATGGGCCCTGTGTCCTATGTTTGAAACAGAAGTAGAAAGATTCTTCCATATTGTAGGTTGGAGATCATCATCCTAACCCTCTTTGCCTCAATTAAGATGGCGTTAAAGGTGTGTGTTCATGTATAGTCAAGGAAACTGGAATTCCTCCAGAAGGAGCCTTTAGCATCAACCTACTTAAGTGCAGGGTTTGTATTCCTAGTGAAATTTGTAGTACTCTGACAGCCATGAGGCTGAGCAAGAAGGAGGGGTGTTACATACTGGAGTACTGGCAGACACCTCCCTCTTTAAAGGAAAAAAATAAAATTCAAATTCTACTCTCTAAGACAAATGAGAGATTTACTTCTGTAAATTATAGTTAGGGTAACACAATAAGAGATATAATCATGGAAGTAAGAGTTACAGTAAGGGCTGTATCTAGCCCATCAGCGTGACTTCCATTTATACCAGTTACAGTTCTTGGGGTTTTGTGTCAATTGAGACAATGAAGACTGATTTTTTAAAAGAGTGTACCTTGAGATTTCTGTGTCATCAGATGATACCAGGGGTGAAGGTCCTAGTCACAAGCTTTCAGTATCTCTGTCTAAAACTATTTAAAATTTTCTAGTATTCCGAACAGTCCTCACTGTGATTGTGAGGAATAAAAAAAAAAAACAAAATATAAAAGAAAATTGCAACCACATATACAAGTTGCTTTTCCATCGATGAAGAAGCAATACATATAGGCTTATATGATACCTCTTCTATAGAATAGAACATCTTAAGTTTGCATTTTGCCAGAAGTGAAGAAGGCTTAGTTTACTAGGAATATAAATTGAATATTCTATTATTATTCACTGTTGAATTCTGGATGATACAGGGGCTTTTACAGCATTATTTTTCTTTATAAACTGTTACAATATTTTCTTTGTCTGATTTTAAGTCTTCCAGTCTAAGAGACCTTTACCCTTAGCAGACTGATGCACACTGTAATGTATTTCAGTGTATGGCACATACATTCTAAGCTGGTTGAATGATTAGCCTATTGCCTTTGAATGGTGGCCTGCAGGAGTGTTTATTTTATCCTTAAGTTATTTGCTTAAAAGTAAATTCTTGCAAAAAGAAGTTTAAACCAGAACTGCAGCATTTGTACACTTCTAGTATATATTTTTATTACGAAAATATTAATTCACATCTCATTCTTTATAAGCTTAGGAACATAATCTGGGTGGTACTTAAGCATTTAAAAATTCCATCAAATCAGCTCCTCCCATCAGCCCAAAATATTGCTTCTGTCAGTAGTTTCTCTTCCTTTTCACTTTTTATTACCTTTCTCCTTTGCACGCTTCACTAGCTTCTTATTTGTTTATATCTACGTCTAGACATCTTATCTTTGACATTTAAGTTCAGTCAACTCCCAATTATTTATCTGAGTGCCAGATTGACCATAAGAGAGACACAGAGTTGTCTCCTTGCACAGCTGGTTAAGGATCAGCAGAGCTTATTAAGTGCTGAGGCTGCATCGCAGGCATGTAAATGCATTGCTCCCAAGACCATCACAGGTGGGTTTGCTTCTACAAGCAAGGTACAGAAACTTCTGACTACTGCAGGGACAAATGAGGCTTTTGCCACATTCATAAAACCCAATAAAATGCTGTGTATGCTAACCTTGTCTGACTTCAATAACCTTTGTTTGCATTGTCACTGTCATTCCCATTATTTTCTGTATTTTCTCTTATTTGGGATATTTCAGTTTTCATTACAGAAAACTTTCCTTTCTCCTCTAATTCCACGTTGTTCTTTTTTTTTATATGTATTTTCTTTATATCTGAGCTTTATATACTGCATTTGTATTCTGTCAGGGCTTCTCCTTGTATCTTCCTCTTTTTCTATACTTTATCAGGATGGTCTCACTGACATCTTAAGTCATACTTACTTCTCAGTATGATGTCTTTGACTAATAGGATTGTAAGTGCTGTGGTAAGGAGGACCTAGACATTTCTATTTTTACAGCATATTCTTACAGTATTTTTTTTAATAGAGCATATTCTGCATCTATTGCCTTCTCTCTCCCAAAGAAGGAAAGACTGTGATGGTAAAACAAAAACAGATTAGGATTCTCTGTAGAGTTACATCTACTCCTGAAATACATAGTGCTTAAAATGCCATTTCATCTTACTTGTGTGGTATTTTGTTCTTCTTGTACTTTCTGACTTTATTTAGAACCAAAAGCAAAATTGCATCCAGTGCAGATCAACACTTACAGACTGAAAGTCTGCCTCACTACCTCTAGAGTTTCCTTTTTTCTGATTTAGAAGTGCTGACATTTTAATAAAATATCCTGTTCTGATTGTGTATGAGGATCCAAGTGGATTAAATTAACATATAAACATATGTGCGCTTGTCATAGTGGAGTGACTTTCCAAAATGTCTGTAATATCACCTTTCCTTAAAAGAGTGAATAAGCTCAGAAGTTTGATTGTAAGCAAAACCTGGTGTTGATTTCTTCCTACATTATAATAACTTGAGCTTAGAGAATATGTGGTATTACACTTTATTATGATCATTCATTCTTCATGAACTCACCAAAAAGCCAGTGTGCAGATCCAATGCCACCATGTATCATCTGACTGCAATGTCCTTCTCATACATAGTGTAATGATCATTCATTGACTTTATTGCTGGACAGATTTACAGTTGCTAAAGGCTTAATTT
The DNA here is from genome assembly GCA_013400955.1 of Drymodes brunneopygia. Classification (NCBI taxonomy): domain Eukaryota; kingdom Metazoa; phylum Chordata; class Aves; order Passeriformes; family Petroicidae; genus Drymodes; species Drymodes brunneopygia. The sequence goes on along the minus strand of VZTZ01047847.1, from coordinate 92,194 downwards.
CACACATCTAGGTTTCAGCAAAAGCATTATTGTCATGATGATTACAGCAGTTATAATAATAAGGTAGTTCCAGCATACCATTGAAAAACTACTCTAAGTATGATCAAAGTCAGCTACTTCTAATAATCAAAACAATCAGTTTCTGATTGTTTGTTACAAGTTTAAAAATCCTGTCTTCAGCACATTCTGTGTATTTTTATATCCAGCTAAAATTGGCAAGTTTAATGCAAACTAATTAAACCTTTTCAAGGTTATTTAATGAAGAAAAGTGATATCTTGACAGTTGCCCTTGCTGTGTATTGTGTTTTTTCATTACCTGCAACCATGAGTGTCACACCAGTGAAATGGTAAAGTAATAACAATATCTGGATCTATCATGTTTTAGTGCTGCAGTAAGTACAAATGCATCATCAGATGAACACATTTGGGATATCTGTATGGCACACCACTCTAGATCAGAGGCTCTGATTTGCCAGTTTGAAAATAGCTCAGCTTAGCAGGGACTGAGACTTGTTATGTGATGATTATTGTGTGAATTACTTAATTCACTTCCTAATTGACAGGTTGTTATATCCACAAAAGCTAATGCCACAAATGGCACTCTGGCTTGCACTATTGGTAGAAACAGTGAGCACTGAATGGGGTGTATAGACTATGCTGTTGTCTTACTGTCACAAACAGCAGTTCAATGGCAGCAATTATGTACGCTAGTGGGAAATTGGGGTAGCCTTTTTCTAATGAGAACAATGCAAGGCTCAGGATTTGAGGGACGTCCATTTGGTGCCTTTCACAGGAGCAAAATGCATTTCAAAAATAAAGAAAAATCTATTAGAAGTATGATTTGTCATACTGAATCACCATATGTTTGGGTGTACCAAGTAAATATTCTCAGAGTTCTCTAACCAATAATATTTCTTCTATTTTAATGATCTTCAGAGCATTCCCAGTGGTCAAGAGGGCTTCTGAGTTTAAAATAATATAACATACATTTATTTTATTTACATATACTAATATGTGAAATAAAATTTTTGTTACTTGTACTACTCAATACATACTGCAGCTCAAGCAGAGTCTCTTGTATACTAAAATGTAAAACAAATTTGAAGATCTATCTTTAATTAAGCAGGAGGCTATACCATGCTAGTACAGACTGAATAAAAAACGCAGTTACACAGGAGTGGGATTTTTCATATGCTAGCAATTCTTCTTGTTGGTGGATCCCGACAATTTTGACCAAAAACAGAGGGGAAGGGAATAGAGAGAGACTGAGACTCACAGGGAGGGAAGGAGAGAGAGAGGGAAGAAGGAAGGAAGGGAAGGAGACTCTTTCACATTTAAAATAGCCTCACGTCCTGTCCTTCCTAAACAACAAATTGAGGTTTAGCCTTAGATTTAATCTTTTGTTTTTCCCCACAATTTCTCTTTTACTGCTTTACTTGTCAGATTTATTGCATTATTGGGTATTTATATCTATCCCAAACCAGTAAACTATTGATGGCTCATGTCTTTACAACGAGAACTACTAGAAGAACAAAGCAAAATATCCATTAGAGAGTACTAAATAGCAATATTTGATATTTAGTTACTATTATGAGATATTTTCAGAGGGCCATGAAATTATCCTAAAACTTACATGAAATCTGAAGTAATACATATGTGACCTTACTGCACTTTTTGATGTTTACTTCTTATCCTAAACGTAGCAGTTACAGGAGATACAGGTCTTCCAGTAGTCTATTCTTTTGCTATTGCAAATATTCTAGGTTATGGTACAGGTTCTGATAAGCATGCTCCTCCCATGAAAGCATTCCTCTCTCTCATAACTGAGCTACTGAGAATTCTGCCTTTTGTAGACTAAGAAAATTGTTGGATCAAAGTTTTGGTTTTGCTCAGCTCTCAGAAATGAATAAGTGATGATTTTTAAATGCTGCTGATGAACTGGACAAATTCCCGTGCCTTCTTTTGCAGAGAAGCCATGATCCTTGTTTAGGTATATTTTCATTTGCAATTAAAGGAAATCTGTTTCCAACTTTTGTTCTCTTAAAATTTGTCTAATGCTTATGCTGATGACCATTTTTAAGGTTTGTGGGAGGAAGTGGCAATGAGCTGGAAGATCTAGATTAACTCTAATTTAGCCTGCCTCATTTATATTTTAAGACAGAATTGGACAAGAATATTCCAGAAGTAGATACACATAGCATTTCTAAATGTTGGAGTTTGCAACACTGGTCCAGTCTGAACACAGATTCTCAATACTCTCTGAAGATCAAAGACAGACACACACAGAGACTCCCACTTCACTCCTGACCCCAACACCTGCCATTTTGACTTCAGCAGTATTTCTTAGGGGTCTGTGCTAATTCTGAGTAAAGCAGTTAAGCCACATTTTGGGCCCTCCTGGTTGTCATTTTGCTGTTCCTTCCCATGGAAGAGAGAGGAAATGGACAACAGTGGCCATGTCAAGCTGCTGCTAACTCACTTGTCATCTCTCACTACTCTCCTTTACTTAGTGGAGACAAGCAGGATTGCATAAGTTAAAGTAATTGATATGTTGTGTGCCAGGACTATTCTGGTTTCTTCTTTGTTGTTATCATCTCATGCCCCATCGTGGATCCTCCATATCACTTCAGCTCCTCAATTTCCAGTTCCACTCTATCAGTCTCCTCAAGCCAGTGTCATCCCACTTACTTTCACTCTCCAACTGCTGTATTCCAGTCTCAGTGTCAGTTCTCACATATTTATGATTTTATTTAGTTGATGAGGGAAATAGGGAATACTTTATTTTTCTTAGATCTACTGGGAGTTTCTTTTCATTCAAATATCATTAATTAAGAAGCCAATTTCTAATGTAGCCTCTTCTGAAAATGTTAGCATCCTTGTAACACATATTGCACAGTGTGATGGGAAGTTCATTCCAAAGGAAAGAAAACCTGAATACTAGCATCAGAGAGGAATACAATGGAGATGGGATACTTTTCATCAATTCATAGTTGTTTGATATAAAAGCTAGGAGACAAGGAAGTTGTGAAAGAAAGTTGTGCTTTGCTAACACCCAGGCAGAAAATGGACCTTAAAAAAAAAAAAAAAAAAGACAGTTTAGGTTGTGAAGATACTTGAAACATTTAAAAATAAGAAAAAGTCATGTAAAAACAAATCATAGTCATATTGTTGCTATGTAGATTAACAGCTATCTGACCATAAAGTTTTTATACTATGCAGCTTGAGAAGTATGAATGCTGCTTACAGTTAGACTACAAAATAATGAGTTTAATTTGGCTGGTCGTGGCATCAGAGCTGAACAAAGGAAACCCTGAACTTGAATATCTATTAAATTACTGCCACACTTCTTGATGCATAAGTTGTTTAAGTATTTTATCTGTATTTCATGCTCAAAACTGCAAGTTGCACATCCTATATCTCATTTTGGCAAAAACAAAAGTATAGAGGAACTCCTTTACCTCAATTATTGTGATGAAAAATTTATTTTAAATTAGAGCCTGTCTTTAACAGGGATAGGGCTATAAGGTTGTAGTTCTTTATTTGCTTCACTAAAGTCACAAGCCACTTGCTGAGTTGTGCTATAAAACTTTAATACACTGTGTCTTCAGTAAGGTACCTCTAGGATATTCAGAAGAGAAGAAACATTTTATCCATGTAATTTTGGGGCTGTTTCCTCCAGGAAGTACTTAGGATTTGGAGTTTTAAGGGTGATCAAACAATTTAACATGGTGATGACCCCACATTCCCTCAGTCATCCCACCTTTATATCAGTGAGAGCCTCGGGATGATGGATTTTCTACTGCATGGTTTTGTATTCGCTACATTTGCAAACAATTCCTCAGATCTCAACATATGCAACTACAATATTGTTTGACCAGTGAGGACATAAACTATTGCTCTTTGGCCACCTACTTACTGTTCAAATCATTGCGTCTTTAGGTTTATTAACTATATAACTAGGCTTAAGTAGTAACAATCTGTTCACAAAACTTTATTAATACAAAAAGTCTATGCCACGCAATACTTTACATTTTAATAAACAAAAGACCCATCTCTACTGGCTCTCCATTTTTCACATACATAATTTTTCTGCAGGTTTTTTCGGAGTTTCTATAAGCCCTATAGGCTAATGAGGCCAGAGATTGGGCCTACACAACCACCAAGTGCAAAACAACACCATTAAAAGGGCCTAGATTTGTATACTGAATTGAAATCAATTGGAAGAAAAGAGCCATGCTCATCAAGAAAAATATTAGCTGCTTATAACTTAAAATGAACAGTTAATGTGTTATAATTACAATACTTTTTAGGAGATGAAAATATTTTCTGGTATGATCTCATAAGAATTTCACATTTGCCTTTTCAGTTCTTAATTTAAATGCACTTAAAATACATCAGATCTTACGGCACACTAAATTTTATAAAACCTTTTTGAATTATTTTGCAAGACATCATAAAATTTAATATTTCATTGGGAAAATGCTTCAAAAAGAAAAAATGAATATGATATAAATTTCTCCCTGAATGTTCACAAATGTGAGAACTTTTCCTATCAGTGCATAGCAAAGACTAGCATTTTGACAAGCAGTCTAGCTCCTTGAAAAAGTGCATTTGACACCAACTACACTAAACATTGTTTTTTCATGTAGATGGCCTTGAGAAAATAGAATATCACCTAGCGTATTATGATTTGGAACATGTTCATCCTTTGTGTTCATAGCTTTTAATATTTGTTACTCCCAAGAATTTTAAGAAGTGGAGCTCATTCCATATGACCTGTCCTTCAGTGGAACCTGCAGGACTGTCATAACCATTGAATTGAATACCGGTCTCAGGAATTAGTTTCACGTCTCATATTTTTACCTCTTCTGGTTTAAGTTCATAAACCATAATCTCATGTGTAATTTAAATCAGTTTTCTGGAAGTTCATAAATATGTATTTGATGCAAGGGATAGACCAGAACTCAATCCCAAGATGCTGTTCGGGCTAAGTGGAATCTCCTTAGGAACAGCTTCAAAGATCAATTCCTCTTGTCCATAAAAAATAAGTTTAAATTGTCTTCTATGAACCTGCTGTTAGCAATTGTACTGTTACATTATGTATGATTCTTTGACTGCTCATTGCTTCAACAAACTGCACAGTGCTCCATTAGTGATTTTCAATTTCATGCTAAGCTTTGCAATTTATTAGTGTTGTTTAGGCTAATGTACTATTATTTTGCATATTTTATATCATATTTCATTTGCTATTCATATGACCTAACAGTTAAGTATTGGGGATCAATAAGCCCTCTAAATGTTGTCATATTCATATTAGGAAAAAAAGGAAAATCATGCAGGCAGTACATAGTCAATTAGGATGAAGTTGGGGTTTTTTTTAGCAATTTACAGGTTTCCCTCCAGTTTGCTTATAGATTTGACTGCAGGTTTCCAAACAATGGCATAATGGCCAGATGCACTTACTCATGAAAATAATTTGTTTTAGTAATGATCCCCTAATTGTAGATACCTGGACCATGTTCATGTGGATTCTTTGCCAGTGTGCTGTCTCTCTGTATGCAAATACCAAGATTAAATTCAGCTTAAATACCACCTACTTCCAAAAAGCAGGTGCAGTTCCACATTTATTTTGACCTTGATTTTATCTTTCACAAGGCTATGCACTGATTCCGAAAGGGGAATATTTAGTATTAGTCTAAGGAACACATACTCCTCCAAAGCTTTTTAAAACTTAAAAATTTTGTGTGCTCAGTTGATATATGTAGTAGAAAAGTACAAAAAATCGACAAGCACCAATTCAGATTTTCAAATTAGTTTACTTCAAAACTTTTGGTATTCCTTTTCTGAAAATGCAGAAAAAAATGTAGAAAGCAGTACAGCTACAAAAATAGACTCTTGAAAGTATTAATAAAATGATTTGACATGGAAAATACATTTGTAAACATGTCAGTTTTGTTAAAATATTAATGCCAGCAAGGAACAAAGTGTAAAGTATCTTACTGGTGCATTGCAAATAGGGAATATAACTTAAATTTGAATGCTCTTCAGGATGTGGATCAAGGCACTAATAACTGCTCAGTAAATATTATAGTAGAATCAGCATATAAGAGTTGTAAAGTATTGATACTCCTGTTTTCACTTTGAACATTTACCTTTTGTATAAAATTTAGTATATGTAATTTTTCAACACTGATCCAAAGCTACAAGAATTTCTTTAAAAGGAGAGGTAGGTATTACTTAATAAACAGTAGTTAACCTTACAACATTCTGTTACTTTGTGTGATTTAGATATTGCATCTCAAATGCTAAAAAGTCCAGGATTTTTTATTCATATGCAGCAAAGAAAAAAATTAAGACCTAGTTTCATATAGCAACTTTGCATTTCCTCCATAATTTCAGCAACGGCATAACCTGTAAGTAATTTTTGGATAATTTTTTTTAAATAATGAAAACTGGCTCTAGTATTTTCATTTTTGAAATCTCTACATCTATAATAGAAAGCAAACATTCTTACCTTCAACCTAAGCAAATGTTTTCCCAAAATCAGGCTACATTGATTTCCAAAGCCTATGTTGATCTGAAGGTGTAGGATTAACGGGAGGCAGATTTAATTGCTTTTTGGAACCAAATGCCAGATTCTCTGCCTGGGGGATTTGGGATCCTTTGTGACCCCAGCTTTGGGCAACCAACACAGCCAGACAGCTCCAGAAGTAAGATCTGCAAAATCCCTAGTACCAAACAAGTCTCTATCAGACTGATAAGAAATAAGGCCTTTTCCTCAAAACTCCATGTTATCCACAAAGTATTTCTGGTTTGCCACTTCATCACAGTCAAATTAAATTGAGTCTAACTGTATTAGGTCAGGCTTGTGTACACACACAGGCACAGAATTATAGATATATAAGCCTAGTATCTTCAAAGCTGTAATTTGAAAGTTCATTAGTTGTAAATTTATGGGCATTTTACTACTAGACTTTCCAGATCTATACATTTCCCATACTGGTATATTGAAATGCAACAGGTACACAATGACATCATTAGTAAATCTCAAACTACTTTCTTTTATATCCCTGGCTTCCCCATTTAGACAGCCAGTCAAGCGCTTCTTGGCGTGTCAATGGCTTCTTTCTCTGCCAACATATGGAGAAGAGAGAGCTCCTTTCTACATTCCCCTCTGACACACACAGCCCTCGTACCCATCTGGATCTGCTGTTACTCCTCATAGACACCTAGCACATTTCTTTCCCAGGGCCAATGTAGGGAAAGTATGATGTATCACTGTGTGCCAAAACTCCTTCATGACAGCTAACAAGAGCAAAAGTTTCCTTCATAAAGACAGGTTCTTTTTCATGTCATGGTCTAAACCAAAGATAGTCAGAAGATGCCAGGATGGTATAAAGAGAATTAACATCATATCTGTAAAATGAAATACTTTCTCAAAATCTGTGAACAGCAAGATCTGCAGCTTTGTCAGACTACAGAAAGGCTTACAAGTGGTATGGCTATCACAATAATTGCATTTGCAATAAATTCCTGGTCTAAAGAAGCCATAGTTAAACTTCTGTAAATATTTAGAAATTTCTCCAAATCTGCAGTGATTAAAGATCTGCTTTAAAGGATTATTTTGGTAGTTTGCTTTCCTTTTTGCTGAAAAATGTGCGCATATTTATAACAGTGGTCAAACAGATATAAACCATTAATGAAAAAGTAAAGCAGGCATCTGTGCTGAGAGATAAATGGTTGTGGTTCACAGCACTAACAATCTCTGCTGATGCAGCTGGTAGAGATCGTAAACCCCATGATGAAAATATCTCCATATCCATATTATGATGCTCTGAAGCACTGCAGGCACAGATGGCAGAACTTGTAAGTTCTCTCAGAAACATAGTTATGGTTCACAACATTTTCAGATTCTTCTGAAAGAGCAAATATAGCTTGTAAGCCCTGAGGAGAAGTTGATGGCACTTACACACTATGCCAGTTCAGGTGGCAGACCTCATAGACATAGGGAGAAAAAATAACTGTGATTCACAATGCTTGTCAGAGAAGCGCTAGCGTTTGCAAGCTCTGATGACGCAGTCAGTAGAGGAGAGTTTTGGCATGTTTATTTCAGGATGACATCTGAAAAAACGTAGGGAAAAAAGTCCCCATCATGCAGCAAAGTGCTTTATATTTCTGGTTAGACATCTCAAGTAGATAAAAGACTAAACCACTCTTCTTAGAACTTCACATGTCAGTGCTAGGCAGTCTCATTAGTTCTTCTTGTACATTTAACAACACATTCAATACAAAACTGCACAGAAAAGCTTTATTGTGTTATGCAAAATGGCAAGTTACGCAAGATGTAAATGAAAGAACAGTGCTCTCTAAATAGGTGTTTTCATCTAAATTATTTGTTTAGAGATAAATACGTGGATATTTCAGTACATTTGGGGGAAAAAAGGGCCACATCAAATGCCTTTTATTTCTTTGAGAATTATTCAAAAGGCTGCTATTGACTTCATTGTGAATCAAATAGCATCTGTAATGAGATGGCCTGTAAGTTTAAAAATATGTAACTTTCAGACATTTCATTTTTAGGAGCAATCATTTCTTTCTTAGTTATTGAGGTAACATTTTGATATGAATAGATACTTAAAGCTGTAGTGATTAGCAAACCTATTTGAGTCACCAGTACTTGCTAACTTGTAGAGCAAGTCCAGAAGACTACTGAAGGTAGATATGAGTAAAAACCACTTCATAAACAGGGAAAGCCTCTGAGATGTGAAGTATTTCTCTGCCAGCAGACTTTACTGCTTGAGTGTTACCCAAGGGCAGATGCCTACCAGTTGGAAGCGCTGAGGCAGGAAGTGTTGTATGGGATCTGAGAAGAGTAATTTTGATAATTTGGTGTTCTTGAGTACCGAGAGAGATATGAAAATTAAATACCTGTGACTTAACAAGTGTTCCTTGCCATGCTAAAGGAAATACATATATGTTTTACTGAAATCATTTGCAAAATATGCATAACACTTTCATGTGTTTCTTTGTTTATTTAAAATGTATATTAAAATGCCTGTATAGACCATTGGTATTGAGCACTGATCTTCATCTAACAGGGGTACACAAATGGATATTATGAAATTTTTCTGACTTTCTTTTCTGTTTGGGGAGCAACATCTGTGTGATCCAAATCCCTCCTTGTGGCTAAAAATAGATTGAAAATAAAAGTAAGTTAGACCATTTTTTAACAAAGGTAATGTAACTGAATGCTTTGTCACAATAATAATATAACACTGAAATATAAAAACAACCAAAGAAAAAAAGCCCAAAACACACTTCCCAAAATCCTATCCCATACACCAAAACAATAAATAAATTAAATGAAGGAATACAAAGTATGTTGTCTGAAGGTGGAAAGATTAAGGCACAAAAAAGTAGACCACAAGTAGTACTGGCAAATATTGCCACAATACCGAAAGAAATAATTTTAGAGTTCAAAATTTATTTCCAAACTCTAAATAAAATCCTGATGTCAGGCAAATTGAAAATTTTGAAAGATGAATGTGAAAATCTTAGTAGAAAAATCTATGTAGAAAATAATTACTTTTCAATTTTCTAAGAGACATAACTTTTTTAAATGGAAATATATTTTTGCTATTTTTTCAGCACTGACTCAACCGTCAGTTTATATGTTTTTAGAAAAATATTGTGAAAGTTAAGATGCATTTTATCCTTTCATCTTCAGTTTTGCTGGCTTATTTGCAAATGTTACAGTGATAATGTGACAAAATGCTTGGCAGATACAACCTCCCATATTTACATTTTGCTGATAAAATTCTGGCCATGTTCACAGGTATAGATGTATAGAGCACATACTGGTCTTCATCTGTGTATTTCATAAAGCATGACAGTAGGATAACCTCCTTTCCACTTCTTCAGGTTGAAACCTATTTTTAGATCCAATACAAATCTAAAAGCAGTGCCTTTTTGGGCTTGAAGGAAAGGTGTTCACAGCCACTGGTACTGCGGTTTTGTGTAATACATCCAAAACCAAGTTTGAAGTACATTTCTTAGTCCTTTTCTGTGTGACTAGAAAAATCAAAGGCAGATTAGAACAAACTGAAGCAGGAAGGAATTAATTATGACAGAGAGAGTTTAATCTCTCATGCTATTTTAACTAATAATATATAATATGAATGAACTGATAGCAAAGTAAATGCATTAGTAGTATCTAAATACACTGCTTGTCCTATGCACAGGTTTTGCTGCCAGATAATTATGGCTTGTCATTCATTATCTGTAAGATACTCTTATTCTTTAATTTCTGCTCTCAAATAACATTTCTTCATATATTATTCTCATATTGTAATATTATTAAGGGCTAGAGACAAATAAAAAGATGGTTTAATTCCCTTCTCCCTAGTAAAACATGTTCACATATCATTTTCATATGAATGTGACATCTTATTAAGAGCCAATGAAAAAAAACATTGACATTATTTCCCAAGGCAGTGTTCAGGATTTCATGAAAGTTTCAGTTGAGATAGTATATAATACTTCTCAAGTATAGCTCAAGTACTAATTAATATGTATTTGCAAAAGCCATGTGAGCATATTAAGTAAATATTATTTTCTTTTTCTCGTGTATGTGGAAGTTGAGGTACAGCAAGGTTAAATGGCATGTGTAATGCATAATCAAAACATTTAAGTCAAGTTGTTGCAACATATTTCCAAACATTCCTTTGATGCTCCAGAGGAAATATTTGTAAATGGAAATGCCTCCTGTTACTGAGTCCTCTTTCTATGATAGTCACTACCCTCAACTCTAAGAGATCTCCAGGGGAAAAAATTAATTAGGTTTCAATTATGCTACAGAAAAATATGCTTTACATACTTATCATCTGAAAAGCATTGTGGTTTTTCTCTAATATGTTTAAAAATTCAAGAATATTTTTAAAAGCCACTTAAAAAGTCAAGCCAAACTCAGACTAATGGAACATGGTGTCATCCTTGAAAGTGATGTATTCTCTATTCTTCCAGACCTTCCTGTATGATATTACACAGATATTGTCTGAATTTTATGTGGATCATTTTTGAAATTTTTCTAGGAGATTAATCAAACAAGTTGATGGACATAGAGGATTATTTCTGCAGCTTTGCATGGCTTTTTAAAGAAACAAGCTTCCAAACCTGAAACATTAGGAAAGCACCCACAATTTTTCCTGTTTTTATATATAAAAGTTGCAATTTGTCTCAACATTTTATTAGCACTTCAATTTTCTCACAAATATCTGATATTTTAGGCTTTTTCTCAGGAGAAAGTTTGACCTTTAGACATTTCAAGTATATATTGTTAGTTTTATGACATTAAAGCAAGTTACAGACAGGATGCTTTTGTGTTTTTTCTGTTGGAGTTTCAGTTTATCAATGTTGTGTTTTTTAAAAAAATAAGTGTTTGGAGATTAGTTTGAAACACCCTGTCTTAAGTCCCCTCTTCAGTAGAACCACATATGAAACAGGAGGAAACAGAAATTTTTTTGGGATTACCTTAAAAAAAGGTTGGCTAGGCTAGTTGAGTAAAACAGCATTGTAATACTTTTGACTTGATTTATTCTATTTGTCACTGAAGAATGCACCCAGAGTTTACTCAACTGACTTAGCATCTATATTTCAGTTGGGTCTTTTTCAAAATTCTGCATCGGGCCTGGCTGATCTTTTAGTTCCCCAAACAAACACATTTATTTATCTGTTCTCCTTGTGGCTTGAAGCTCTTCTCCTTCAACAATTTCATGTCTCTATTATTCACCTTACCCAAGGACTCACATCAAGCTTTTCATGTTTATCTGATATGCTTGACATTATTGGAATCTTAAATTATTGTTCAAGTGGTAGTGCTGAAGTTCAAAACCTTTCAATCTCTTAGAGGGGTCAACACATTGGTATATAAAACCAATGTATATACATTGAGTGGTTTTGATTTGTTTTAAGTAGGTCTCTAATCTCTGCAGATAATGAGTGTGCATTTGTCACAGAAATTCAGTTCCAGCCCAGATCACAAGATGTTAGAGAAGAATTTTTTCCATCATAAAGAAGATAAAGACATTTGTTATGTCTTCATTAAATCATAGGCTTCTTTACTTTAATAGTAAGCATTAAATGTCTTTTTTCATTTCCAAGCAGTACAAAATAATTGACAGAGGAACTTTAATAGAAACAACATATTCCTTTTTTTTTTAAAAGGCTGTGTCAAATTTTGTTATCAAAAACCTCATCCAAAAAGGGGTGAGTAATCTAAAGGCTAACTGAAATAAATAAGTAAAAGATTCCTAGGAAGGGTTGTATGAAATATATAGTCCCTGAAAGAGAGACAGGGTGTTGTGAACATTTGGGACCTTTTGGTTATGCAGGTGATTATCTGGAGCTCTAGGACAGAGGTCAACTGGTTTAAATAGAGCTTTATGAAGGCTGTCTAAAAACTTTAAAAGATGAAGTACATTAAAACTCCTGGAATACTACAGAGTGTTCAATGAAGAGCACTTCACTAGTGGCAGCACTGAAGTCATTTGCAGAACATTGCAGCTCCTTCAATTTTGCAAAAACATGAAAGAATAGAAAAGAATATATCATTTCAACTGGAAGAGATCTACAATGATCATCTCACCCAACTGTCTGCCCATTTCAGGCATATTTGAAGTACATTAATTTGTATTTTTTTAATTGAAAAGTCTCCACCCTCACCAATGAAAACAGCTACAGTGCTGCCCTTACAATATTGGACAGTTCTGTTTCCTTTACACAGAGCACTGTCTATTTTTATTACAGCAATTTTGAAATTTTCTATTAACTGCTAGAAGAACTTATCTTTGTTTTCTTTTTAAACTCTATAACACTTCCCCCTCCAGGAGGTGTAGTTGACCCCTTCTGCACCTGTCACCATGAGTGCACAACCCTTCACTGTCAAAATGCTCTGAAATGTCAAATCCTCAAATTGCATGGTGTCTGGTTCACTCTTTTAATTGCTGGAAAATTTGCTGAATTCTCAGTGGAATTTTAGTATATGTGAATCCTGAAAAAAATTCAAATCATAAAAAGCTTTCTTTTATGAGGTTAAATTCTATTACTGGAATGCAGGCTACCTTCCTGCACCAGTGGGGTTACCTACCTACTTCTACCCATGACCTGAAAACCAGTTCTTCCTTTTGTTATCTGGAGACAGGCAGAACAAAGTAATACAACTTTATCTTCTCTTGTATAACTTGTTTACGTTTTATAAATTTTTAGCTGTTGCGTCTATACTTGTTATGTCCTGTCCTTTCCAAGCTGCTAATTTCCCCATTCTTATCATTTGGGCCGCTTAAGGTACTTATATGAGTGAGCCAAAAAATTTAATTGAATTTACACAGTACAAAAAAGACATGACAAGAAGACAAGATCTATTGTAGGTCTATATATAGAGTTATAGTAAATGTGTCATCTGCAATTGTAAGAAATATTAAAAATCTATTTATACTTGCAAATATTTGTTTTAAACCTTGCAACTCTTAAGTAAAATCATACAAAAGTTTTCTTTATTTTAGCCAGAAAACATTTGAGAAAACTATTTTGTAGTGTCTGTCTATTTTCCCATGGCTTTAAGTACAGAAACAGAATTCATTTTCTTTTAAATCTGATTTTATGCCACAGTTTATGAAATAGTGCAGTGAAATTGAGCCCACAGAATGGTATGTGTTCTGTGGAAATGGGACAGCTCTGAAAATACAGATCAAAGCAAGATACTCTTTTTTATATTAAATGTGAACCTGCCATTTGGATACTGAAAATGAAAAAGAGAGAAAGGCAATTCTGGGGATGAGTTTACCTATATCAGGTCACTGTTACAATATTTTTAGTACTTTGTTCAGGTCAGCAAAATCCTCTGCTATTGCAAAAGACCTTCTGCAAAGCCAAATATAATAAAATTCTGTGGAAAACAAAGACAGGTGTTCAGTCCATCTGCTTTAGGTATCTAATTTAAGGTGTGTGTGTAAGTTAGCCTCACTAAGCTCTCCACAGTCAGTGGAGAGAGGGACTCTGCTCTAGAAGCTCATTCCAGTGCCCATACTCTGCACTGTGCGGTAGCACAGCCTGGCTCTTTCTAAGCTGCCTGCAGAACTTGGCTCCCAATTTAGAGACCTGAAGCTAAATGCATAAATTAGAAATTGTGAATACCAAAAAGAGTACTTTCTGACTTAGTACATATCCATGTTGTATATGTATGTATTTTAGCCTTTTACTTATGCCCAGCATAAAGGTAACTGTAGCAATTTAGAGATCATTTTGTCATTATTGTTTTTGTATAGAAAAAGGCAAGTCATTAGAGAATATTTTTCAAATACAGGTGCTTTTTTATATGGCATCTTCCTCTTGTGCTAAAAAAATAAAAAGCAAACCAAAAATCACTGAGCTATGGTTGATATTTAATAACACAGAAAGAGGAAATAGACATATTTTCAAAGCATCTAGTGGAGTTAATATGAGTTTCCTTGACAGATTGCTTTACACAGCAAGTTGTTTTGTTTCAGACCACACTGGCAAATTATGATGAACCATCTGATAAGAAAATTTTCATTTAAACGTTCCAATGAAAATATCACCTTTTTCTAGGGAAAAATTTTCTCAAAAGTTTATTACAGTCCTGGCTGATCTTTATATGCTCTGAGCATGGTATAGGTTATTTTACTTATGAATCCTTATGCAGATTAAGCATAAGGAATAATCTTAGAAATGCATTTTAGAATCACAGCATGTATTTCTGTCCCTCAGTTATCCAAGCTGTGTAACATCAGGAATACTACTTGATAAATTACTGGTGGCATAATGGTTATGGAAATGGTCACTGACTGATCATCAGTCACAGTTTATTTCATATCAGTGTCTCCAATTTGCAGCATGAATCAAAGCTCTTCAGTATGGCACAGCTCTCCCTAAAAAAACTTCTGAAGAGCATTACAACCTTGTTGGGCATCATCTGCTGTGATGGAAACATTGCTAGGCAGCATGGCCTTGGGCAGTCCAGAGTAGTCAGAAGATCACTGGGCTATCACATACTCATAGGAAAACTATTGGCAAAACAAATTAATTTAAAAACCAGCAACTGTGCCAAATGCAAAGTCTCTCTCTGGACACAGAGATTATATATATATTTTTTGCCATCCATTTGGCAATAAATGATAGTGCGTGAATCTAATTTGCTCTTAAACTTCAAGTAAATTGTTGCTGAATTGTGACATAATGGTCTTTTATATCTCTCAGTTTCTATAAGAGAAAATATGATTTGTACATTTTTGTGGAGGCAATATAGTGTTTCATTATTTCTTTCCAACATATTTAATAATTGTAGTAATTTTAGGTAAGTGAACCCCAAGTAAATGACTCCCAGTGGTGTTATTGCTTACTATTTTTCTAATTTCTAGTTCTTTGCTGTTTGCAAAGGATTATCTACATATGAAACAATGAATAAATACCCCATGGAAAGATTTTCTTTTAAATGGAGGTTAGGGGGGCTTAAGGCCTCATTTTCTTCTTACTTGCTACTTGATATCAGCTGCTGTGGACCCTCTCCAGCTGATCTTCAGAATTAGTTTTGGAGAAAAGCTCTTTTTTTTTTTTTTAGGAAGATGATGCTGTTTCACTTTAACAGATACCAAAATTTCTTTCATTTTAGCAGTTTGTACTAGGAAAAAGGTACAAAAGTCCAGAAAATGCACAAAAGATAAAGTTGCTAATCTGTTAGGAGCTTATCAATGCTCTTTCCCCACAAGATATTAATATTTTGTCTTTAATAATGAATTTTGTTTTCATACATAGCTTCAGTTTTGATCTCTATAGCTAACCTTTTTACAAAGATGATAGGAAAATTCTACCCTTTTTTACAAAAAAATTGTTTTCTAATTTCCAAAATATAAATGAAGTAAAAATTTTAACCAAAATATCTCCTTTAGAAATCTTCATAGGGTGTAGCTCTTTTCTATAAAGCTCAGTATAATCTTCCTGTGTAGTTAGAGAGCTGTAGATTCTATTCTTCGTATATGCTCTCACCTTTATTTGAACTCTCCTTTGGCTCCATGGCTAACCTGCTATCTGACAGAGGGGAAGAAAGGCAGTGAAACAGTTCTTTATAGTGTTAAGCAGTATAAACAGTAATGAGATATGTAGCTCATTGCACGGGTTCAGAAAATCTATAATCATCAACAATTATATATATTCGGTTCCAAGTTTTGCCTTTTTGGAGGTTTCTGAGAACATGTGAGAATAAATCTGAGGACAGAGCATGGAGGAAAAACTTCTTTTGGTTTGGTGGAGTTTTTTGTTGGTGTTGGTTGGTTGGTTAGTTTGGGTTTGGATTTGGGTTTGTTTGGGGGAGGGAGTTGTTCTGAAACTCAGTTCATTGCCTATGAAGAAGCCCAAAATACCAGTACGCTTAGGAAAACTCAGCTGCTGTATAAAGATCAATATCATAAGTTTAAATCAAGAAAAAATTATGCTAATCAGAAGGGAAATGCTTTTAAAGGTGGGTCAAAATCTTATTCATATCAATGTTTAATTGGACTTTTACTATACTTTAATAATGAGGTTCATAAGAATCTCAGAATTATTCTTTTCCCTTCCAACTCACTAGAAAATGTCTTTCCTGTTTCTGGGAGCAGAATTTGCCATTCTGAGCCATACATCTATTATCTTTGAATTGGAATAAAGAATATCACTACATCAGTGTCTTAGTCTGTAGTCATAGACAGATACAGAAGATATTTGAGCACTTTTACTGTTGCATCTTGGCACATGAAGCCTGTACTCACTTTCAGGAAGCTTTCATACCACTCTGGGGCTTTGATGTTCAAAATAATCTTCAATGCAATTAATGGATTTATTCTTAGCTAAATTATGAAAATTAATTTTGATTTACATAATCCCATTCTTCTTGTTCTCCTGTAAAGTAAAACAGATTTATAAATCTAAAGTGAAAATAAAAGGTTCAAAATCAAGAGCATCTATCCATAGAAAGAGCAAAAATCTAGGTAACAGCAGATGTGTCTAGAGCTTTATGAACATCTTTGAAAAGACATTTCCATCATAAATACAATTGTGATATCGTGACAGCTCTTTTCACCTATTAAATCCCTGCCAAAGAGAAAAGAAAGGAAAATAAAAAGTCTTTAAGAGACTGGGGGAAATTCTGGAGGCTCTTTGCAATCCACTGGGGACTTGGTTGTCACTATTCATTTCATGTAGAAGGGACTCAAATATTTCAGTAAGGGTAGCTTTAAATCTTTAAAATCAGTGACTTAGCAGTTTTATCACTAATATGGTATCAGTCACAATAAATATTAACTGAAACTTAAATAATAACCCATTATTCCTCTATGAAAGGGAAGAATGTTAGTTAGATATTAAGAGCATGTCCTCTACAATGTAAGCAATAATAGGTTTTTCCCACAGCAAAAAGGGTGTGTAATCATATCATTGGCTGCCTCTCTGTCAATTTCATATGCCTTTCTTGTGGTCAGTGGCATTTTTTTTACTGGTATTAAAAAAGAAAGGCAAAAGAAGAAAAGAAAGGAAATCCTTCATTATGGAAGAAGGAGACAAAAGTTTAGCTACTGGCAGAGTATTTCTGACTTCATGAGCACAGCAAGCAAAAGAATCAAAGAACCTTGCAATTTTTGTGTAAGACTACAGTGACTCAAAAATAGAATTTTTTGAGATCAGTCACAGAAATAGGTGACTAACTGAAAGAGTTTCACCTTTCTATTCTGTGCTGTTGATCTCTTAGTACAGACAAACTTTGCTCAGTCAAAATCCTGTCTTCTTACATTGTGTGCTCTGGTGCACTTATCTTATAAGACAGTTGTGTGGTAAATCTGAATTTTGTTACATAACAAGAAATTAAATGTAAGATGGTTGTGAAAAACACATGATGCCTCTCATTATCTGTGGTTAGAAGACCTCAGGAAGGAGGATGACCAAGAATGAGCTGTGGGTCTCACTGTTCTGGCATGTTGGATGGAATGTGCAGAAAATATGAGGCAATCACTCCTCTCCTACAGAGCTTGGTCTAGTGTTTGAGTAAGCCAAAGAGGTGAACTGAGTGAAAAATGAACATTTTTGATAAATAAATATCCCTATTTAAGTCTTTCTGGAGACCTTTTTTTTTGATCTAAATGAAACGTGAACAAGGGCTTGAAAAATTAAATTCATATGGAAGTAACCATTGGTTTCCTGCATTCTGACCAGTCTCCATCAGGCTCCTCAGAAACCAAGCAGCTGCACTTTAATAGTCAGTCTTGTGTTCTAACTAGACCTGGGAAAAATTTTACATTCATGCAGTCCAGAGGTAATCATGGATAGATTATTCAAGCAAAAACTATATAGAGATTTTTAGGCATAATATCATAAGGAAGAAAAGTATTATTATTCTGGTAAACAAGGTGAGCAAAAGCAGTGAAAATTAAGGGAGATCATTATAGAGGCCCTTCATTGAGAAACTTAATGCTTTAGTTGAGACCTGGATGTGTGCTCTTGAATTAAGTCTCCTGATCAGTCCCACTCACTGTTCAAATTTGATTCATATTCAGTATCTATTCAGTATGCCTGAAATGAATTAAAGCTAAGCTGGAAGATGCACCAAAATGCACCTGAGGCACTCCTATTGAATTGGACATTCAATCCATGGAACTAATCTACCTCTAGAATTGCCTCTTCATGAAATGTCTAATGTGGACATTACGACATGAGCTCCAATAGTTTGGCTATGCAGTTTTCCTTCTGCTGGGCTCTTTTAATTGCGGGTGGTACTCATAGCCCTTGACAACAGCCAAAGCAATGCCCCCTTAATATACATACAGTAGTGGATTTCTTTGGCTGCTATGAAGTGCTTCCTACATTAGTGAGCACATGTCTACTTCCCTCTATGAAGTTTTTGCCATGTGGTTTTCATCCAATACACAGTCCAAAACAAACATCAGGAAAGATTTCTAGAGGAGTGTGTGAGTCAAGCACTGCACAGGATGTTCAACACAAGTAGGAAGTATAATATGCCCTAGCCAAGATTGGAGTCATTTTGTAAAATTGCTATTTTACAAAGCATGGCACCATGAAGTAGAATTTCTTTCTTTTCTTTTTTGTTAATCCAGATGTTTCACCGGTATTGTGATTCTGCTGCCACCTGTGAATCTCAAAGTTATCACAGATATGAGTCATCTGTGCAAAGTAGCAATGTCTGATGATATGACAATGGGAATGAAAATTCTATTGACTTTAGGGTCTTTGCAATGTCATCCACATTGCTCCTGTGCCAAAGTAAATAGCAAAACTGAAGCAATATAAGAAATTAAATTTACAAAAAGAATAGATAAAGTGCTGAACATGAACCCAGAAATCCAAAGAGTAATGTGCTAAAGTATGTTATACTACATATCATAGCAATTACCATGAATCAATAGATTAGATATTGTGTTATGTGATAACCATTTATTAGTAGTATGTATATTTAGATTTTCATTGTATATATAGATGTTGTGTGACTTTCTTATGCAAGTTCTGTAACATCATGAAACAGTCACCAACTAAATAAATGATAGGTAGCAAGAGATACAAGTAGATTTAAGAGTATTATAGAGGTTTGCAAACCTTGGTATTTGTCAGGGAATGCCATTTGGTAAAACAGTAAATAAATGATGCAATTGAATAAATGTTACAGTATACATACCTTAAACTCCATGAGATAATTATTGAATGAGACATTATAGCACGTGCCTATGTGTAAAAAGGAACCAGCCACCAGAAGTCAGGTTGCATCATTCTGTCCTCAAAGAACATGTTACCAAGGTATTTTCATGTACTTGCATGGATTTATAGTTGATACAGCTACCTGAATTTCACCTGGTTGTTTATGAGCAATCATTCACAACCAGCATTTGGACCAGCCCTGTCACCTACTTAGCTGCATGATTAGCAGCAGCAGCCAGTCTCAAATTTCAGGAGTAATAAACAGCAACTCAAACTCCCACATAGAAAATTGGGGAAATTAAAATAGTCTTTCTGTTGCTCAGTCAGCTAATTGTCTCTCCTTGCAAATATGAATCAGATGGCTTAGCCAAGAGTACTTTATTGAAAGTAGAAACAAAAAGAACAGCAGGGAAACATACAATATCTAATTACTCCATCCCCACCACGGAACCATAACTGTTTATTCTTCTGTTTGGTTTCTTGGTGAAGCAAGTGCTAGGCCAGCTGGCCACTTCCTACATCCCGCAGTAAAACCTCTCTTTCAGTTTGTGATTCTCAAGTTTCATGGCTTGGTCTCTCATCTAGCTGCACTGTTTTAGCTTGCAAAAAGATTCTGTTAATTCATTTTTGCTGTTAAATCAAAACAAACAGAAGGGAAAATAAATTTAAGGATCAAGACACATTCCTACCACTCATTCACAGAGAACTCTCTGAACAGGCTCTGTTGTCCATCCTTTTCACCATGTCTTTTGCCTATCCCTTTCAAGGTTGCAGGCACACTAGGTTTAGCTGTTCAAGACATTCATACACTGTTGCAAGACCCTTGCAAAATTAAAATAGCTGCTTTTATTACTCTGCATAAAATATGATACTGGTTGAAATATGCCATTTATATTACATTAGAATAGTAAAGCAACTTAAGATATATATATAATATATAGATATAGATACATAGATCTATAGATACATAGATATATGTAATTTTGTGGTTATGCTCCTCATCAAAATACATTTCCAGTCTATAGAACCAAATAAAAATCCATGTTCACTTCTCCAATATGAATATTAAACCATGTACAAATCTTAGTGACCTAAAACATATGCCCGGTATTTTGAAAGAAGGAAAGTATGTGGCAAATTCCAGTTGTCAGTGTTGCCCCTTTCACAAAATATTCACAGCAAATCTAGCAGCCTATTCAGAGAACAACAGGAAGAAGCAATATTTGCTGTCACTTCATGTTGTAGCATAGCCTTTCCTCCTTGCATGCCATTTTTAAACCACAGACTCATGCAACCCTTTTCTTTTTTTCAAGAGGTGAATAAATGCATAATTAGCAGTATACTTCACTCAACATGCAAGATTTCAATGACTACCTAAGTATATTAAAAGGTCTTTTGAGCAAAGTTACTTTCCAAAATAAAAAATCTTCATGAGTATTAAAATACAGTCTGCAGGTTTCAGCTCACTATTTAAAAGGTGATGTCTGTGATTGATTTGGGCATGATGCCACTGAGTAATTTACTTTGGCTTGATTTTTTTACCTTTCTCCTGGCTGCTCTGTCAAAAGAAAGTATTTAATGCAGCACTTATCCCTTTGTAAGAGAAAGATAAACTGTGTTTTCAGGAATGCATTTTTAGACCATTTCAGAAAGTGTTGCATGACTATACTGCGTTTCTTCATCCCCTAATAATGAGAAACAAGCAATTCAATGGCAAATACAACTGAGGGATTTGCAGTAGCAGGAGGTTTATGGAACACATATGATCGTAAATGGACACTGAGATAATGTGGTTTACAAGTGACAACTGTATTCATTTAGCTTGTTAATGTTTTAGTATTTCATCAGGGTTCTAAGTTTTTCTAAGGTTTTTAGTATTTTATAATGTTTGCAGATACAACGGTCCTTCAAATTTTCATGTAAAATTCATAATATGATTTCTATGCTCTAGCAATGCTTTCTAGGTCTTTTTATAAAAAAAATTTTAGTTAGACTTTTACAAAGGAGCCTTTTTGTTTTCACATAATTTTCAGGTTGTCATGCTGGGCATTATGTATGTATGAGTGTCTGCTTTTCAGCTGACTTCAGAGATTTAAATAACGTTTGGGGATTCATTTGCATGTGCTCTATAAAATATACACTCTTGGATACAAAGAAAATATATTTTGAACAGTGTCATTAGTATTCACTTGCCCTTAGTTGCGTACTTAAAATTTTAAAAAATTGATAAACATCCCATTCAAAGTATTGTGAGATAAAATACCTACTAAATATATCACAAATATCATTGTTGCAATATTTGATTGTCAGCTTTGAATTTACCAGTGCCAAATACACTTGATGATGTACGACATTTTTTCATGGTAGGTTGTAAACAAAGCCTTGCTAATACTATTGTGATCATATGTGTCAAATAAAACCTTTTCCACCCCCCAAGAATAATAGTTTAATAGTCTTTAGAGCCATATAATTTTGTCCAGAGCTATTAGTGGCACTTTATGTCATATAGTCATCAAATGCATTTCTATGAAAGAGAAAAGAATAAATATTTCATGGCTACAGCTTTTGAAGAACACTCTGTCTTTCAATGTTGGGCTAGTCTTTCAACATATGTGCCAATCAGAAATCTTTAGCAGATGCAAAATGCATCTTGTCTCCTTGTCAGTGAAGAATGTAAAGATCGCAGGATGTATCTGAAATATTCATCACATAGGCAAAAATCCGAGCATTGCAAGGAACTGCTGAGCCCTGTAATCACAACTTAGCTGTTTGCTCTTACCCCCTCAGCACTGGCCCTGAAGAGTGTGGCTAGTCATGATATTTTGGTTACATGATATATTTTGACAATCATTATTAGTATTTAGCATCGTGATCTTACATGTTTTATCTTACTGCCTCTTCATTTTGGACATGCTTTTGAGTGAAATCATATATGTACATAATATGTTTTTAAGGTCACTTCCACTCATAATTAAATTTTGGTTAATAACTTCTGCTTCCTGTGATTCTCTACAAGAGGAATATTGCTGATGTCAATTGCATCCCGGTCTTTATTCATGGGCTAAAGTAGGATTGCTGAAAACTTCTAGAGTAGATCCTACATGGTCTTTTCCTGTTACTCTATCTTTCAGCCAAATCCAGGGGTGATATAATCAACCATCACTATTTGATGTAGTTGATTCAAGTCATATCAAATCTACTTTTGGCCCGTTACCATGTGAGAGGGTTTATGTGCACAATGCCCTTTGAATGACCCTGTAACCTGCTGCTGCAGTCTGGGCTGGCCACTCCATCACTGGGCACTGCTGGAAGCTTTTAAATCTTGTGTTGCTTTATCTCAGTTAAATGTGGTTAAGTGAAAGGACATTATTTTAACTGTCGACTGTGTCAATGGAATTGCGTAAAGCACTAGCTCACAGCACTTCAGCTCTAACACCACTCTGAAAAGTTGGGAAAATTGAAGCATTAAAAAGAATTAAACCTTTGATTAAATGCATTAGTTTTTCAAAATGAAAAGAAAGGTTGGATTCTCTTTCATACTCCAAGTTATGCACTTTAAATGGTATTTTAATGTCTTTTTAAGGCCTATTCACATTCTTTCAAATATTAAATTTCTTCATAGAGGCAAAATCAATGCATTTTTAACATAAACATGATTCATTCCAGTATAGTGATTTATTATTACTAATACAATTATATAGAAACATGAAAAATTGGAAATAAGTGTAGAAAGAATGCTGAAATATGTTTATTTAGTGAAAACTACTGTGAAAAATGAACCACTGAAATCATGTCTGTGCGAAATTATATACATGTGGAAAATGTGACACATTGAAATTTCTAAATCTACATTTTTCCTAAATATGGATTTATCAACTAAAGTCAGTAAAGCTTCTTATATTATTCTAGCACCTGAAAGCAAGAAATCACAGAGGAACAACGTTATTTCATGAGCATGACAAAGACAAGTCATAAGCTTGTTTCACAGCATACCTCTTTGTCTTCAGGTAACATGAGAATCTCGATATACTCTGCCTAATCATTCCTTTACTTTCAGCAAGCATTCTTAAAACTAGTGATTATTTCATTTGAGAATTGGAAGATCTGAAATAATTGCTTCGAATGATTACATAGTGATGCAGATGGGAAGAAGAAAAGGAATCTTCCTCATGGAAGATAAGAACTTTGTCTGCTGGGAAAGGAAGGACTTGAAAAACAGTACAGAGGTCTAACTGCCTGAAAAGGTATGGTACAGAAGGAATGAGATGCAGAGGCTGATTATGAGCCTTGGCATGACCAGAAAGGTACCAAAAGCTCTAATAAATATCTAGACTGTATGTATCAAGCCGACAAAATCCAGGTGTAGAGAAATCTAGGATCTTAGAAAGATGTTTATTTGAAGTGGATTTTGCTGATTACAGAATGTATTAATTTAAATTGGAGTTTAAAGAAACTGACTCTGAAAGAAGGCATGTGTGGCAGGAGCAATTTTCTGCAAGGATTTTGACAGAAAAAGATTTTCCTTTGGGGCAAGTGTGAATTTCTATTGTGGCAGGAGAAAGCAAAGGGGCAGAATACTGAGTAAGCAGGTGGTAAAAGTCACCCTGAGACAAGGAGTTGAAGCGTATCTGTAATTCATTACATACCCATCAGTATCCTCAGTTGGTCTCCTCTCCCTGCACAGGCCTTCCCCCTTGCTGCATTGAAAAGCCTCTCTTAAATCCCTCAGCTGCCAGCACATATCACAGGCAGTAGATTTCTGTGCCACTCAGTCTCATTGGGCATAATGCCCAACCTGCTGAAGCAACACTCTGTGCTAACTTATAGCAATTTATGGTTTTACTGCTTTCCTGCAATGATCTTTTTCCTTCATGATATTTGGAAACCCAGAACAGCCATTTTGTGACTGTAACCCTAACATGCCATCAAACTAAAAAAAGCCAAAATCCAAACGTGTGCTTGGTTGACTGAATCTATACAGTGTAACTCATTTATTGGAAAAGCATTAACATCCATGTTGAATTTAAATGACATTAATAGATTTTCTAATATCTGATCCTTCAATATCTAAAACTTTTTTAAACACTGCTTCTGTTTAACCCAGTGAATAAGAGATTGGAGTTTGTTAAGAAGCAAAAAGGAGTACTTTTGAGGCCTTCTTTATGGAAAATAGAAAAGACCCTTAAAAGATAACTAAGCTTTGCTAACTATATATGTGTTGCATTTCGTGCTGATGAAAAAAGTATCAGGCAATCTCTTTAGTGTTCTGTCTCTAGTCCATGAATGCTTGAGTGCACAATTCTCTTATACAAGTGAACAATGGTAAAGTGATTCAGTATTTTCTTCATTGATTTAACAAGGAGTGACACTGATCAGTGGTTCATTAAATCTTTTAACACCATAAAAAATAACTATTTTTTTCTCTTTCTGTCTTAAGAGAAATGGCTCCTGATTCCTGCATATTGCTCTTAATCTTTGGCAACTCCAGGACCTAGTCACTGTATTTTCCTTTCAGTTGTTTTCAGCTTGGCTGTCTAATGAAATTAGATTCATCTGTATGCATTCTGTTCGTCCATCCATCTGTCAGTCTAGGCTCAAAGCAGAAGACCGTCCCATGCACTTAGCTGTGTTCACACATGGGAGTACTTTAGTGAGCCTAATGCACTGCGAACTTGCACTTTGCTTTACTAAAGGTAAGTTCCCCGTGTGGACAGTCCTGGTATCTGTTCTGCCTCTGGGGGCCTCCAGATCACTGAAAGTTTTCTCAAAGGTAGAACTGACTGACTTCTACAGAAGAAAGCTCATACATATCCTCTAAGTCTATATAAGCCTTTTGATTTCAGGATATTAAGAACTAATCCATTTTATTTATTTGGAAATTAAATGTTCCAAGAAAAGAAAAAAATTGTAAAAAGTAGTGCAGGGAGCCTAAAATACTGGTTTAGACATTTCATTAAATGTGAAAGTTTACTTGTTTATAAAAGTTGACATTTCTTTAGGCCAGACAACACAAAGGCCTACTATTAGGTCAGTACAGACTGAATTTTTCTTCTTCCAAATTCGTACTCATGTCAGCTTTTCTGTCCACACTGAATTAGACCCAATGATACTGTCTGAGTAAAATCACCTTTTCTTCAGGTAAAAGAGGAGTATTGGAACATCTTATATGTGTAGTATATTTACTGGGAAATAGATTGTGAAATATTTTCTTTGTAAGTTCGTTGGAAGAACAAAACTAATTAGATTTAGTTGGATTCTGTGAATGAAAAAATTAAAAATAACAAAGTGTTTTAACAATTTTTTCATTCTTGAAGGTTCACAGTGTTTCCCTGTAAATTACTCAAACCATAATCATATCTTTTTTAATTAATCACAGAAAGGTAGTTTAAAGGGACCTTAGTAGGTCATCTAGTCCATCCCAGTTGTCCAAAACAGAATGAGCAATATCCTTGCCATTCTTGATTAAGGACCTCATAGCTGACTTCCAGTATTTCAAATTTCAGAATCTAATCTTCTGTTAATCCTTTCCAATAGAATTTCTTTTTCCCTTATGCCAGAGCAAAATCTTTCTTACTGCAGTTAAGTTAATTATCCCTGCTTGTATTCACCCCATGAAATGAAGAACAGAGTTTCTTTTCTCCTGTTTGCAGCAGCTTTTTCTGTTTATAAAACCCTTCTTCAGTCCCTTTCCCTCTTTCTTTTTCTTTTTTTCTTTTTTTGGTTAAACAATTCCAGTCTTTTCAATCTTTTCTCACAGATCATGTTTTCTAGATCAGTCTCTGTATTCTGAAATGTTTCCAAACATATCCCTTTGTCTTCATGTATGGCATTCAAATCTGAACACAGTCTTGTTTGAGCCGACACTGATTCTAAGAGAACATAAGGAAAGTCCTTGTTATCTTGTCAATTGTACTGTTGTTCATATATCCCAGTTCTCTCATTTCCCTTTTTTACAGTGTAAGGTTGTTGGCATATTCATAGCTAACTCATCACTTTCAACTTTAGCCCTGAGATCTTTCTCTGAATAATT
Source organism: Drymodes brunneopygia (assembly GCA_013400955.1). Lineage (NCBI taxonomy): Eukaryota > Metazoa > Chordata > Aves > Passeriformes > Petroicidae > Drymodes > Drymodes brunneopygia. The sequence continues at coordinate 65,418 of VZTZ01047847.1, read as the reverse complement.
ACTACCTAATTAGTTGATCCCCTTCTGTACTTGTGCAGTTGGGTATATCTGCCTGTCTGTAATACCTTTCACCTGTCCCTATTGCAAAGTCAGTTTTCTTTCCCAGACCACCCTTCAATCTAAATGAGACATAACTGAATTTTAATCCCACTCCTCAAGGTATTTACAGTCTCACCAAGTTTGTGACATCTGCAAATTTAATAAATACACCTCCTTTTTATTTTTGAACAGTGTTGGATTTAGCACAGAGAGGGTGAAACTAAGTAGACCGAACTATACGTTTTCCGCCCTTTTAAAAATAACAATCCCTTTGCTCTTTTTCGGTCCTTCAGCATCTCATCTATCCTCCATAATTTTCCAAAGACTACTAAGCCCTCTGAGTCTATTTTAATCAGTTAAGTCCCTTAGGGTGCATTAAGTTTATCAGCATGGATGATCTAAGAATATCTATGTTATTTAAGCACTATGTAACCTTTCCTCTTCTTTTTTCATAGTGAGATCTTATCCCTTTTTGCTGATATTAATTGTGCTTGCTTGCAGTTGATCTTTTCATGAAGGCTAATGCAACAGAGCTATTAAATTGTTTTTACTATATCACAAATATACAGATTTTCTTCTTCGTTGAGCAGCAAACCAAAATTTTCCTTGGATTTGCTTTACATAAATGTAAATTACTAATAAAAATTTTTTCACATTAAGGAGGGGCGGTAAAACTGTGTAGAAACACAGAACAGTAAGAGATCTTCTGAGTTCCCAATTCCAGGCCACCACAGGCAGTGGTATCTTACAGTTGTTTCATGTAGCCATCCCAGTGGTATCTGAATGTCATTAGATTACTTGTTCCCATTCTTCTTGTTGAAAGATTGTTTCAAAGCCTGATGGGGCTGATGGTCAAACCTTCTTCTAAGTTTCAGTCACAAATATGCTCCAAAATTAAATCACAGCGGTGGCTGAAAACTGTCCTATGTTTGATCCATTCATCCAAAATTTCCTTTTCTGAGACTGACAGATCATGACAGTAATTTTTGTCCTACCACCTAAGTAAACTCATCCCAGAACTTTTCTTTTAAAGGCAAGTATTGGAAGTGAATATTCACTAGCCATTGTGTGTAAACTTTGACTTTTAATAGTAAATGAATTATTAATTAAAGCATTATCTTAACTTTTTGAACTAACTTGATTATTTTTCATGTGGATTTCAGAAATATAAATCTCCTTTATAAAGCCTTTTGTATGTCAAACTCTTAGCTGGCTTTCATCAGTGATGTGCTTCTTAAAATCATAGTTTAACACTTAAGTTTGATCTAAACTTAAGAGCATGTTGGCCAAAAAGTACAATTACTTCTAATGTAGAATGTTCAAACTCACTTTTTGATAGAGAAGTTCATGCTCTGAAGTGACATGAAAGATCCAGCTGCGCACCAAAAAGGAGCTTGCTACTAACTTACTACTACTAAAGTAGTTTATTACTAACAGGAGCCTATACTACCAACGACCAACAACCCACTAGACTAACAGGGGACTTTGCAATTGTATCAGGAGTTTCATATTTCACTGATTAGTAGACTTGAGCATCTCAGTAAAGAACAGAACACTTTTACAAAAGCATTTCAAAACTATACTTCGGTCATGAAAATTAAGTTCAAGCTGGCATACAGGGTTTCATAGCAAAGAAAGGCTGGATGATAGTTTAGCTGCAGTAAAATTAAATTGACCTGTGTTACCAATTTTTTCAATGATGGGTGAAACAGCATCATTTGTTCTAATATTTTCTTTTAACAGCTAAGAAGTCATTTGCAAAATAGTATTCTTTCCCAGGACACGGATTGCTAGAAATTGGAGTGCAGGAACACATGGGCAAGGATAAAAATAACAAGGCTCTCAAAAGATCTTTTTTGAGATTTTGCGAGAACTGTGCAATTAAATGCATACTAAGTGTTTGTTTACTTCCACTTTCTCAGCTCTTTCTGCCCTGTGACTCTGCTGTGGGTTGGGAAGGTGTCCCTGCAGCATCCTTCCCCTGCTCTGTTCAGTCACACCAGACCGCAGTGGAGGGGCAGAATACTGCCTTGAACTGGAGACAGATGCCTGCCATGGGGATAGCAAAGAGCTTCCAGGCTTTGCATGAGGCCCTGGGGAGCTCTGGGAGATGCTTTCAGTGACACTTTTTCCTGCTCCAGAGCTGGCAAATTATGTTGCCTTCTGAGGAGGGAGGACCAAAGACAGGCTTTTGCTTTTCTGTTTAGGCAGCAGAAAAGCAAAAGAAATGAAATTGCAGCTGACTGCTAAGATTACAGGGAACTTTCTTTGCTATACTTCAGGTCATTTTATCTTCAAGTAGAATCATAAATCTAGCTGAAGTAATTCCAGATAACAGCAAAATTAATAGATTCATTTGAAAATCTAGAGGTGCTCCCTACTTTTCATTCTTTAAATCAGATCATCTAAAGTTCCATTGAGTTCCAGCTAAGTGCATGTGTACAGTGCCAATAAAACTTCAAGTGATAATTTGTAAAAACCACTTGCTATAAAAGAAATACTATTCATGAAAAAACAATGTTTATAAAACTCTAGTAACTCAGCCAAGTGAAAACAGATTAACAATACAGAAAGAAAGGAATTTTTCTAAATCTGCACAAAATTATGGATTTGTTTCTTTCTATTTTTTACTCTTGCTGGGTGGAAATTCAGAACTACTCAAATACTGACCCAAGTTTCTAGGTATAATGCAAAAGCATTTCTCCCCTGTGTTCTTAAAAATATTCCAGCGGAATAAGACAATACTGCTTGTTTTGACAGAAAAAAAAACAAACCCAAACAAACAGATTTGTGTGCTTTGTCATATTTTGAATTTCCAAAAGAACTGTTCTTTAACACAACAAAATTAAAAATATGTACAAAATTAGTTGTTCTAAACCACATCAAACATAAACATTTTAAGTCCTTACAATTCACTTTTATAAGGTAGTATCTAATTGGAATTTTTAAGATCTAGCAATCTTTTGGGGTTTTTTTCCTGAGATTTTGAGGGAGTCATTGTGTCATGTAAACAGGGTTACAGAGAAGGAAAAAGGTTAGAAGCTTGACTACAATATGGTTCTCACCTTAGATTGTACTGATAAAAAAGCAAATGTAACAATTAACAAATGGTAATATTGATAACAAATGGGCTACCTCCAGTTCTATCTATCCAGTAACACTAGTTGCAAATACTGTTTAAAACTTCTCTTAGTGTAAAAGTGTTTTGTTCTTAAAGCTGCCGTTTTAATATATTAAAATTTTAACTTGTTTTGTCGTTAGTTAAATAGGTTCAAAAATACTTCTCAGTTGTGAATACTAGTCTAACAAGTAAACTGAATAGAAATATAAAGGGTATTTTTCAATTAGTAAATCATTAATATTTATTATTTATGCAATTTTCCTCTTTATCATGGTTCCCAAAATATTTTTCAAGAATCTTTAAATACTTTAAAACTTACTATACATTTATGTTTGCAGAAAAACAGATCTAAGCAAGTATTTTGAGTAAATGTTTACTTAAGTTGCAAGTTCTGAGTTTAATTATATGAAAATGTGGGCCTTTCATCCTTTGTTTCTCAACCACAAATATTCAGTCACTAAATATGTCATTTGATAAACACAAGGTGAGGGAAATGGGTTGGTAAAACACTTAAGACTGACCTGTGTAGATTACCTGAAGAAGGTGATGATTGTATTTCTGGTCAGGTATTTCTGACACAATCTTTTCCTTTGAAGCAATGTGATCCAGAATACAATGGATTAAGCTAAATAAATTGCTTTTTTCCTCAGCTGTAAGCCTTTTAGAGCTGTTCTTAAACTCAAAAACCTTTTTCTGTATTTTTCTTAAAGTTCCTCTGTACTTCTACCAGCTGCCAGCATCAAGATGGTTAAAGAGCCCCTTGAGGGACTTTCCCCAGTGTCTGTGAATATGAGGCTTTTTCCAGGTGTTTGAAGAAGATCTCATCTACTTTCTTTTTCTGATCGGGGGTCTATAGCACATACCAACTAAAAGAGCAGACTGTCTTGGTCTGCCCACTAATCTTCTCCCATCATCTCTCTTCTGACTCCTGACCCATCCCAAAGCAGAACTCCGTACATTCCAGCTGCTCTCCCTCACAAGGAGGGCAACTCTCCCTCGTTGCCTTCCTATATCACCCTTCCTAAAGAGCCTTCCTAAGAACTGTAGTATTCCAGTCATGTGAGCCATCCCACCATGTCTTCATGATCCACTCTGACTTCTGATTCTGGTTTGTTCCCCATGCTGCACACACCAGTGCACAAGCACTGCAGAGGTACATTATGCACACACAAGTGTTCCAATTCCCCATCAAATATTTGAGAAGTTTCTCCATAAGACTGATGTGCAGGCATTTTATTCTCTACTCATTGTTCATTACTGGTTCAGACAGGTGTAAAAACTTCACTGGAGATAGGCAATGATCCTTCATTTCTAATACTACTGACAAGTGTATCTGTCCTCACCTTTCTTTCTTCCAAGATGCATATTTGAGAGTGAGCGTCCAAATTCATCCAGAGAATCTATATCTGAAGGATTAGTTTTATTCTATTTAGGCCAAAATTACACCCAGACACAGGTCTTCCTCACCACAGCTGAAGTCTGATAACTCATGCTATATTAAAATTCAGAAAATAAATGAAAGTAAAACTCCCTCTAAGTGGATAAGTGTATGACCAAATAGAAAAGTCACAGTACACCACTAACAATTTTCCAAATAGGGAGATAGTGTCATTAATGGGTATAAAGAGGTTGTACCCCACCAGGAGGAGGGTCAGTTCCACAGCTGTTGCCCAGCACATGCTGCTCAAATGTACGAACTCCCAAAAGTTGCAGGAGAGCATTCTCCTGACACCAGCACAACACCCTGACCCTCTTTTCTTCTGCTGTCATGGAATTGGTGTCTCCCACTGCTATTATCCTTTACAGTCCAACACTGACTATGCTATTATTTAAATTTCTGAAATCTTTTTCCACACCAACTACTCTGGACATGGGTTCAAAGTTAGCTAGCAAAACGTAATGGCTTCAACTGGGGAGGCTGTATTTGATTTTTGTTTGTTTTGATTATAATTGGAAAAGGATCTAAACAACATTAATTTCACTTGTATGATGGCAAGGGATTGCTGAGGGCAACAGATCTAGTTTCATATTTAGTATGGAAGAGAAATGTGGTCAGTTAGAGATTAGTCAGCAAAAGGCCAAGGGCCAAGTATGGCAGAACATGAGCTGCAGGGGTAGATGTGGCTTTAGAGCACAGAGGACAAAAGTATTTACTTTTGATAATACCTCTTCGTCTTTCAGGTAGTAATTGCTAAACGGATTTTTGAAGCTTTGCTTGTAATAAACCCTGTGTTAAACAGCTCTGTTATTCTGCTCTGGCAATTCAGGTTAAGTGATAAGTGTTTCATGAAAATTTTACCCTTTTATTTTTGAGTTTGTGATTTCTTGGTTTAAATATTGTTCATACAAGAACTGAAAGCATCAGTAGAAAGGATCTGTTTCCTGTAACCCCAAAAGACAGCTATTACCTGAAGTAATGTCCTTGGACAATTTCTGAATTAAAAAAAAAAGGCAACAAAAAACACTGAAACACAAACCATCAGCATTAAAACTTTAGTTGAAACAACATCTGTTTTCAAGGACTTCCTCAGTCATGCTGTTTCCTTTGCAAGGTAAGCTGGTGTATTCTGACTCCCCAGGTTGTGGTACAGTAACATTAGGAAATCCCTTTGTGGTGGACATCTGTTCAGTTGTAGTTCATACACAGGAAATTTATTCTAGATTCCAGATTTGAACTCATCAAATTCCTTTAAAATTTGACAGGGAATAAATTCAATATAGTTGTCACTAACCTTTTTTGGTTTTTTAACTTGTTCCCAGAGATTCTTGCAACAAGATGTGTAATATTTATATTGATAAATAAGAAATATTTACTCTTTGGAAAATAGTAAAGAAGATAGTTTTATTCAGATTTTCTGCAAGGAGTTAAAAGTAGTACAGTTTTGAACTGCAATGATTTCTATAGTTTAGCAAGTGTAAAGTACTTATGATTGAACCTAAGCAAAAAATATTGTTAATGATTAAGTACAAGATTTTAAAATTCTAGGTAAATTGTGGTGGTTTTAAAATGTTGAGGGTATAAACAAGAGGGCGGGGAAAAATTTTGCTACAAAACATAGAATTAAAATGCTGTCCCTTTGCCTGCTACAACATGCTGCAGGAGTTCCCTATAGCATTTCCTTCCTGTGGTTATTGCTTTAGGCTCATCCTTCCAATGAAGATTTGAAAGCAGTTAGCTTTCAAATAAAGAGAAAAATTAATTCCCTGCTTTTAATCGGTAAACTTATGTCAACACAACATGAAAAGGAATTAGTAAACAGTCCAAAATGCTCTATGATACATACAGTACCATTTACATATTTTTCATAGCTGGTGTCTTTTGTTAATTTAGGAATATATAGAGCAGATTATTTAACCCCACCAAGGTTCATGCATTCTACATGCCAGTTTCACAAACTGAGTTTCACAGGTTTAAAATTAACATACGTTCTACACAGTGTTTGTAACACAGCCATTGTACTGTGACAATCCATTTGCAACCTTTATGTCAAAAGTACAAGGTAAACCATATAAGCAGTCGTATTGTAGTAATTTAATTATTTTCAATTCTTGTTTAATTCACCAAGACTCTCCTGTTCTGCTATATCGGAGGGGCTTTTTTGCTTTGTTTTTTGGTTTCATATTTGACATTCCTCTCAGGAACTGACTTATGCTGAATGTGTTTTTCAGCGATAGAGAGATCGCTCCCTTGAGCCAGCACAAATGAAATCTGAAAACTAGAAATATATGGAACTATCCACAAGTACTTTTGACTAGTCAGCATGCTGAGTACTCTTCTAATACCTTGCTGCACATTCTGTTACATTCTGCTGCAATAAACTGGGCTTGAATGGTTTATGTTCAGTCAGAAGTTTTGCTGCTGCCTATCAATAGCCGTGCATGAAGTTCTCTCTTATGTCATGTTGTAGGCATAATGTAACATGACACATCCAAATGCTAAAGGCATGCAGTAATAACAAGCTGCTGCAGTACAGACCGGGAAGCCACCTACATGGATATAACCTGACAGGTGCAAGCTTACTATACCCAGCCTTAAACTGATGGGACATCAGCCAGCTATAGTCAGGAAACGACATAAATGTGTTAGTATGAAGATTTCAGCAGCAGTTCTGCAAATCAGAACCAGCTTTTGTCCATCACAACTGGAGTGAGGCAAATCTAACTTGGCTCTGTAAACATGTTGCTGTCATTACTGTGTTTACATGTAGTTATTTTCATTATTTGGACAAAGTCCACATTTTTTGTTCATGTGTGTCTATTTCTTTATTCCTTGGTTTAAATCAGATTCCTGATGAAAATGATACCCACAACTTCATATTGATTTCACTGTAAATTTGTATTTTAAAGTCTTTGAAGCTTTGTAAATTACTTTCTGTAAAATGAATGCAAAACAGTGAACTTCTTTCCAACATCATCATGTTCACTTCCTCTTTGCATCATCTCTTGCACAGTAAGGAATCAAAATAATTGACTAAGATGCCAAGAGGAATCCTTCATAAATACCTTCCAAAATATTCACAGTGAGAAATACAATTTGCAAAGTTACAGTATGAAAAAAATTGTAACCATTTTTCCGTGCATGTTTTCTTTCTTCTATTTTTTACATGTCAGTTTACAGCACGAAGATAAATAAGAGGATTTGGAAATATTTATATAGAATTCCTTGCAAAAAGCTGTGCAGGCTAACATGTTACTTTCTCATAGGAAATATTAGTGAATGTGGCTTTTTAAAATTCCATTTTGTTCATCTGTAGGATTCAGTCGTGGAATTTTTCTTACAGTAAAACATCATGTTAGCAATTCTTGCTGGCTGTTTGTTACTTTTAATTCCTTTCACTTCCTGCTCTGCCAACTATTTCAAATAGGAGCTCAAACCTACATATCTCTGTGACCCCAATACTTTCTCTTCTTCCTTCTGCCATTTTACAAAAATCTCTCTTTTATTCTTAAAGACACAACTTGTCCCAGTAATTTCATGAACTGTTGCCATCTAACATTTCTCAGACCCAACTGAAGCTTTTTCTCTCTTCAGTTTCTTTGTCTTTCTTTTCCACACATTATAATAATAGTCTCAGCAAAACCAGAGTAAAAACTCAGCAACTTTTGTCAGGGTCCTCTGTCTCACACAGTGTCCTTTTGACTCTTCCCTTTACACTCCTACCTTTTGTCAGTGCCTCACTCAATGGTCTATTCTTCACCCATCTTTCACAGAAGCCAAAGACTCTGTTCCTTTCCCCCTTCTCATTATTTGCCCCAATTTGTTTTAGTGTCAGAGATTCACAAACCTTACTCTTCCATTCCTTTGACTTTGGCAAGTTCTGCATTTTTCTGCCCTATTTTTCTATCACCCTGAAATTTCCAAAAGTCCAACTCCTCTTTTTTGTTCCAGTCATTCATTCTTTGCCTCCAAAACTGTAAACATCACTCTAATATACTTCCCACTCAGGTTTATAATCTGGATCTCAGACATAATTCTGCCCTCACTTTGAGATGAGAGTCCTGAAGAGATTCCAGTCTTTCCGGGGACAAAGTCTTGTCTTAACAGAGAGATGATAAATGAGCAAGACACATTACCAACTAGCAGGTGATAAACCCATCAAAAATATAGCAAACAAGATTTGCTAAGGCAGCTCTTTCCAGTTCCCAGATGTTGCTGAGTTCCTCACTCAGTGGTAGTTCATCACCCTTGCTGGTTGCAGGGACATTGTCTCCAAGAGTGACAGGTTCCTGTAAAAAACTCAGTCATTCCCTTTTTCCTCATTTTAACCACAGGCTGCAAGCTGACTAAAAATGGTCCCTATATTTTTTTTCCTCCTTCTTCTTATGCAAGAAATTCCAGTTTCTGATACTCTTCCACTCATTTCACAGTAAATCTACATGCCAACTTTTGGTACCAAGTTTGCTGGCATATAAATAATTTGGGTTAAAGTAAATTGATTTTAAGTGCAGCAAAGACAAGCCTAGATAAGAAAACTATGCTCACAAAGTCTCTCTGCAGAACTGGGCAGCCAAACTCTTTGCAGAAAATTCTTTGTAGAATTTCAGTTGCAGATAGAGGCCAATTGGATTCAGCAAAATCTTTGAAAGAGTATATAGCATACTTTAATGTCGAAATTCTTTAATCCTGAATACACATTTTGAACCTGCTCAGCTGTTTTAGAGTAATTTCTTAAGTAAAGGTTTGCTTTCTATTCCTAGTGTGCTGTTGCAAGTGTATAGGTCTATATTCTGAGATTATCACAGATAATCAAGTCAGTTGGATTAAAGTGCTAAGTATACTGGGACACAGCTTTAATATATGTATATACATAGATAATTGAATTTATATTTCATCTACAGGAAATTCTCAGTGCTACAAAATATATTACACTAAACACATTTATTAGAAATCAGAAGGAAAATAAAAATCAATTCCATTCGTTCCAACTGCAGCTTAGAGAGACAATTTTGCAAAGTTCTAAAAACTCCTTTTAACACCAGAGCACCCCTTATTGTGTTGTATAGATTCCCCATCATCATGCTCTCATTTACAGGCTGACATGACTGATTTCACTAGAAAAGTCTCCATTATTGAATGACAGGAGATAAACCCATCAATAGGTGTAACAGACAAATAAGAACTATTTGAAGAGTAATGTTATCCTATTTCTGTCAGGAAATGTGAGCAAATGACCAAGAGTTTATCATATTTACAAAGATAATGACTGTTTGGAAGTAGATTTCTAAAAATTCTTCTTTTAAGGTCATCTCTGTGATCTGGAGCTGCAGCAGTGAATTTGACTTTTTATAAATGGTAGGTTTTATCAAGAATATGGTAAAACATTTTACCAAGTTATCTCCCTCATATCAGTGACATGAAAGTAGAAGACTGGAAATTCTTTTCCCCTCTCATTTCCAATAACACGTCAGTATTTGCAGTCACAAATAGATGGTGGCTTTGCTTGTCTTGCCCGTCCCCTGCAAGACAGCAGATAAATATGCATATGCATGTAACTTAAAACAAGATATTTACTTTGTCTTCTTTTTTCAATGTGTTTTATTCTATGTTCCAAACATTTTTGCCTATATACTACGGGAGGTGAACAGTTTAAATGTACAGGATAATACTATTAAAAAGTAAAAGCAATGTTTCAGATGTAACAGCTAAATAAAGATGTGGATAATTTTTAAGAGTTTTTTTTCTTACATTCAATTTTAAATACTCTGATAGCTTTTTAATCCAGACAGTTTCAAAAAAAATATTTAATTACCTATTTAACATTTCCCCAAAGGCTTCTCTGGGGCTCCACCCCCAACCCCCCTTTACCTGGGGACCAAGGCAAGTTTTCTTTACCACCAATTATATTGGGCTTCTCACAGGACAATTTTCTCACTCTATGCTTGGGATTCATATATCTTGCCTTTTCCTAATGACAAGCCTATCAAGGTTTTGTTGTGAAGTCATTATGGTCCTGATGCCTATTTTTGACCACATTCTCACATTCCTCATATATTGTCTTTAAATGACAATTATTCACCACTCTAAGAGTAGCATATCTGGAGTTCTCTTCAAACTGCAGATCAAGTGTTGCCATGATATTCTTTGATACTCAGGCCATCTTTGTAGGCAAGGTATATAACTGATTTGCCTTAAGAACATAGCTTTAGAAATTGTATCTCCTTCTGCTGTATATCCTTTTCAGAATTTTCATCATTTTTTTTGTTAATCATTGAGTCCAACTGTCTCTTTCTGTTTTTGTAGACTTTAGTGTCCGGTGGGGGGAGGGAGTATACACATGAACTAATATTTATATAAAATTATATCTAGGGGCCCTTCTAAGATCTGCCAAATGAGACAGGAGTAACCAACACAAGTATCTGTATAAAACTTGGTAATAACATGACTTCTAGATTGTCTGTAATCAAACTTATACCATCTCACATGTTTCTTACAAAAACAATTGAGGAATCTCTACTGTAGAGGTATGACTTAAATGCATTATATTTGAGGAATTGGTAGTAAGAGACACAAATGTGAGCCAGCCTCTGCTAGTAGTTTGGGTGGTGGTTTCAGTGAAAGCTATGTTTAATTTGTATTGGGAGGTGCTGGCTCTTGGTATTTTAGATATTGTCCCTACAATCTGTCTCTCTCTCATGCTCTTTCTCTTCCCTCTTTTTCCCATTTCCTTCTATCTCTACCTCACATTTCCTGCTAAATAAACTCCATTCTATTGACTTCAGCATATGATCTCATTTTCACCTTAATTCAGGCAGAGGCATCTTTCTAATAATCATAGTAATCAGATCTTCACACTACTTTGATACATTCTGTAAGAATTTGAATGTAATAAAATTGTAACTCCCAAAGCCTTCACATTTAGAAGTGTAAGGCAGGGTCACTTAAGAAAACTGAGTGCAATTTATTGTAAAGGGCCTGTATTTTATGCTCTCACTCTACTTCATTAGAAGTAGCACTTCTGTTCTGAAATGGCATGAAGCAGAAGACTTACACTATGTGATATATAGCTGTAATGCAATTATTTTACAAAACCAAGATAACAAGTTGCAAAGCAGTAAGTCCTAGAAGAGATTGGATTAGTAAATCATCTAATTCTAAAAAAAATATTTCTTATTGGCTTCCAGAAGACAGTAGATTATGCTTTCATGTAACACTTACATACTATACATATTTGTTTATATAGTACCTATAAAGTTATATATGGTGTTTTATATATATAAATAGCATTATCCTGAGAAAGTGTGTTTTATTATTATATGTAACACTACAGAGAAAAAAAAGTTTAGCTGTGAGGGGCAGGTCTGATTAAATTCTGAAGCTATATGTCTTACACAGAAAGATAATGTTTATGCATAAATTAAACATTATCAAAGCTGTAGTTTTGGTGTTCTTCATGGTAACTGTAATATGGATGAAAAAATACACTTAGAGAAGTTACCAAAAAAGAAAGGAACAATTTCCTGCAAAATAGAAATCTTTCTTTCAAGTTACTTCTGTAGGAGCGTTCTGGACAGCAACATAAATTGTTTAATGACATGTGCTTGAACATCAAAAGCTTAAAAGAGTAATTGGACTCTGTATGCAAACTTTTTAAGATCCTTTTGCCTGTCTGTCTCCAATCTTTCTGTAGCTCTTACACCTCTCAGTGATCATGACTTCACTCTCCATTATGTTGTGTGCTGCAGGGACTTCAGATGATTCCTTATGCTCTTGAAGTTTCAAACAGTATTTTATTTTATGGACAGATAGAAAAGTGAGGGAAAACATAAACAAACACATGTCAATGTCATTGTTATATTTGTTCAATTTGTTCTCTTTATCTATTTAACAAGTAGAATACATATCAAAGTAGATTTGAGTCTTATTTTCTAAATAATGTCTTCTAAAGTATTTCAGGAAAAAAGCCTAATTTTTTCTGCCCAGGCATAACTATTGCCTGATTTCACTATCTCTATATGCAGTTCTTTCCAGAAAAGCAAGAGGTTTTCAAGAACGATACGACTTCTTATTTTTGCTACTAATAATTAAAAGATACAGATACACACAGGTACAAGTAACACCTTTTTGCAAAAGAAAAAGAAAGGTCAAATTTTAAAAGGGACATAGCTAGCCTTAAATTCTGTTACTGTCTGGATAATGTCTGACAAGAGGGCACAGTGCCTGTCTATTTCATATTTAAAGTTTTGAGGTGAAAATAACTCTGCACTCAATCCTGTCAGTTACCTGAAGATGAATAAACTGAGAGACTGAGAATCCCTTCCTGCAGCACCCTTCAATTTAGAGCAGTGGAAGGTTTCATTGAAACTATAGCAGGTTTTAGAAAGTCTACAGAAGTGTGACTTTGTTGACATCCTTTATATTCAGTGAGGAATATTCATGTCTGAAGTTATGCATCACTGGTTACTGTGTGAATGGGGTTATCTATCTCACAGATACTCACAGAAGCCAGGCCATAATCCCAAGGAAATACCATTGTTTTTATTTAATTAACAATTTTTATTATGTCTTGTAACTGTCTTGTAACCAATGCTGTCCCCATAAGGACTTTCTGCCTTCTCAAAGAAGATTAATTTTGCATTATTTATATATGTGAGTGAAGCCCCTGCCTCTGGAGTCCTTTGTACGTGAATGGATTTCTGTACCCACATGCCCAGATTTAATCCACAGTTTCTGGATTTTGGCCCGAAATATTCTCCATTCATGGAGGTGGCAAAGATACTTTTTAATAGTACGTGTCACAGATCCAGCATCATTTCAAGTTTTGAATCCTGCAATTTCCAATATGAAGCTTGTGATACATGAACACATGCATTCAATGACACAAAGGCACTGCACTCTGTATCCAGATCTTGTGAACCCCCCAGACTGTAAATTAAATAATTTAATATTTGAATTTTAGACTGGGCAATATTTTCTTTGGTTAGGACAGCAGTTTTCTGATTAATGTTTTTAATTTTAAGCAATGTCTAATACATACAATAATAAAAGTGACAGTTCAGCTTATAATGAGTTAAGGATGTTTCTGAGAATACACAAGAGGTTTTTAAGAGACTTCCAAAGTTTGTTTTTACAGAACAGAAGCCCACAAATTAACACAAATACATCTTTTTCATATTTTACTATGTTTGTGTATCTCTAGCTTTAATAATCTCAGCATTGCATTATGAATAGTGCTTGCACTTTCAAGGCTGTGTTCCAGTTAAAATTGTAAAATAACATTAAAAGATTAAAATAACATTTGCAATTGGCTGCAACTAGGAGGAAAGTAACACATACAGGATTGTTAATGGTACATTTTAATGGAAGGTAATAACAAAAATACAAAAGAATGAAAGAATGTAAGTGTCCTATGTATACACACCATTGTTTTTTATAACTCACACACTTTAATGGATGTCAAAGGTGGTACTCTGCATACACAGAATCCAAAGGTCCTATTGGGACCTGGTTTACTCCTTTCTCTGTTGACCCATTTTTCTGACACTGGAGAAAGCAGCCAGGATCCTTCTCACTCTTTTGTGTTGGCCTGAACTGATGTGGAGGATCTCTGTTCTGTGAGGTGAAGTATGGCATTGTCCTTGAGTTTTCATCCCAGCATCTGTGTCTGACTGATTCCAAGTGGGTGAAACAAACCTCCTGCAGTACAAATCAGTTTCTTAAAAACCATTTTCCAATAAAATTGTCCTGTTTAGTACTCTTAGGTTTACACAACCAGCTTTTCAGGTGTTAGACCTTTTCATCGGAGTTCACAGATGTCAGAAAACAATAGCCTGTGTCAGTGGAGATTGTACCTTGTGGAAGTAAATGTATTTAATGTGGGGTGGATGGCAGCCTTGATCCTCATGACAAGGTAAACATAAATAGATACCCACTGTGTTTTTTCTATTTTCCCTCGCTGACCTCCACTGATGTAGCCGAGCTTTCCCCTTGTGATATTTTCCAGGTTATATAAAAAGATATTTTTCGTTTTGGCCTCCTGGCTGAAATGCTGAAACACAAAGCCTGTTCTCAGGCTGTGGAAGCCTGATGGATGTGGAACAGCTGGTGGGCTGCAACTGGGCTCTGAAAGGAAGTCTGAGAGATGCAATTGGTGCTATGGCTAAAAGTGAAAGACAAATAAATTTTTCTGCTTTAGACAGATGTATAGAAATCTGCACAATGTAGATTTGCTGATCCAAATACTTTTGAGAAGATATATAGAGATGATTTAGTGGAGTGGAACATTGGAATTAGATATTTTCTGTTAAATAAAACTGGCATCTAACATACAAAGGGGGCAATATGTTAAAAGAACTATAATATTTTTGCTTTTTAAATATCTGGTAACTGAGCTAGCCTGTGCTCAAATAACTGAGGTATGCAGATCTTGCCAGAAAAAAAAATAAAAGCTAGTTACTGGGAAAGAAATGGGGAGTGGAGAGTGAAATATTTGATATGAAGAGGACAGAAAGTAGAAGCCTGTGATGCAGCAAAGGAGTGGTAAAGAAAATGAAAAACCACAACCAACAAGCATGACACAAAACCCAAGAAAAACTAGCATTTAAATGGCCTAGATACAAATAACACATTACTGTCTGTTGGTTTCTCTAACAAGATAAAAACAGTTTTCCTATGTGGCTGATTTCATAGAGAAAGGAAAGTAAGAGTATGTTATGCAGGAATGCCCTAAAAACTAAAAGCTCAGCTAACTTTAAGGCAACAAAAATTATTTATGAAGCAAGTGGGGCAGAGGTAAGACTTCTTTTTCTAAGGTGGAAAAGTTGGCAAACAAAAACATTGAGAAAAATATTACTTAGGGAATGATGGGTCACAAAAGTAATAAGGATAAAAGTATATCATTTCATCTCAGATTTATTCTGAGACTACTTCAGAATATTCAAATTCAACAGGCAGGTGAGAAACATAGAATTCTTGACTAAGAAGTTCTCTTGAAAAATTTAATCCAGGTTGTAAACTGAAAATGTAGATGTAACTGCATCTTTCATGCAGTGAAGTAATTCCATGACTTGCACATCAGTTTCCTACAGAAAACTGAATTTTGATTGATTTGTATTAGGGTTTTATTAGTCAATAATATCCCATTTTCACTGGACATACAGAAAGAGTTTAGGAACAACTTTATAAGTGGGACTGAACCTTAAAGCATGACAATGGGTTAAGGATTTTTCGAAAATATTTCTTTTCTCTGGATTCCATGTGTGCCACAGTCATGGTGCATCTTCTTGAGAGGGCATGGATAGCATCTCTTCTGTCTTGGTGTCTGAGTTCATGAGACATTTAGTAGTGTCTTATTTTGAAAATTTTATCTTCTCATCAAACTGGTTAAGAGTCAAGAAGTTCAAAAGCTCCTTTGTGGTCACTACAAGGCAAGTATAAAGGCAGTATAATCAACATGCCCTATTTTCCTGTAATTTGTTTAGTCATTTTGTAGATAAAAAAAATTTATTCTCCCTATAAAGAAGATAGAAGATTTAAAAAAAAAAAGTCGGGGGAGAGGTGTATTTTGAGTACATTTATGTAGTTCCTGTTTACTTAATGAAAAAAATCAGACTGAATGCTGACTGGAGCTTGAACCATGTCTGTCCTGTGTATATTGTGTTTACAGCAAATATTTCACTTAGAATTCTTACATTTAGTTTAAAAAAGAAAGGCTAATATATTGCATTCCGAGCTTTCTAGCTTCATAGGTGTCATGTAGCTGAAATAATACAATAACTATTAGATATGTATTTTAGAAATAATCTAAAGTATGACTTATGTATTCTTTATATAGTGCAGGAAATTAAAATCAAAATAAAGCAAATTCTATGAATATGTAGAAAATGATCCTTATGTTTCCTGTGCATGTTCTTAAACTGACTTTTCTAGTAAAATTGCTGGAGTGAATGCTTATATTCGTATTCCATATCACATAGAAAATATTTTTTTTAATAATGCTGGTATATAATACTGGGCAGTTATAGCACTGACTGAAACTGGTTTTAAATGCAATTTAAACTTGCTCTGAACGATCGACCAGGATAAAAACGATGCTCAAAGGTGGCTGTAGTGCAACCAACACGTTGCTGGGAAAGGGAGCGTTTAGTTTTCGTTGCGAGGCAGAGGCGCGGCCGCGCATCCTCGGAGTTTTGGCAGCGGCGGGGCCCGAGGGGGATCCCGGCCGGCCTCGGGCTGGGCTGGGCTGGGCTGGGCTGGGCTGCCTTGCCTTGCCTTGCCCTGCCCTGCCCTGCCCTGCCCTGCCCTGCCCCGAGGCGGTCTCTCCGCTCCCTCTGCGCTACGGTGCCGGTGCCGGCTGGCACGGCTGCCCCGCAGCCGCACCTCGGGAAAGAAAATGGGACACTCCGGCCCGACCACTCGGCTGTGACATGGCTCCGGACATCCCTCTGGCTGTTAAAGCCCAGGTGTTTTCCCAGCAAGCAAGGGGAGAAAGGCGGGACCGACACCTGGGATCCCTTCGGTGCACCGGCACCCGGGCTCCTCCCATGGCCCCGGCAGCCACATGTCGCTCTGACCTGGCCCGAGCCCTGCGTCCGAAGCCCATTGTGGGCATTATCGTCTCCTGGAATGTGTTTGCCTCCTTGCATTGTTATTCTGAAATCATAGGTGCTTGCTTGCACTTTCAAATACGACATCGCCTGTCCCTATCCAAAATTCACATAACTGCTGGGCTTTTATAGACAGGATTGCTCAAATTCCTGCAAAAACGTTGTACTCTGGTGACTACGTTACTCAGTCCCACATTTTTCCTCAAGGTTACTGACAGTGTAGAAGAGACAACTGCAGGGAATATTTCCTCAATTTTTGCAGTAGAGAGCTTGGCATGTTAAGTTAAATAACTAATGAGAGGAGACTTGCTCTGCTATAGGAGGGTACCAACTGGAGAGTCCTTTCAGCTGTAGGTTTCTCTCAGCAGTCCATCACACTATACAAGACACTGTGGAGACATGAGGCAGTCAGGTAAGGGATTTTACATCCTGAAATATCTCAGAAGACTGAACTGAGGGCAATCCTCAAAGCCCTTTGAGCATTTCTAGAGGGAAGTGTTTCTAAGTATGCAAAAATATATAATACTAAGTATTGCTGAAAATAAACGTGTTTTATCAAAAGAGTCATAATAATGATTCAGGCGTATATGAATTGCAGCCAGTTTAAACATAGGCAAACAGATTGAACTTTTATTGTTGTGAATACAGAACATATTCTCATTTATATTCTTTGATTGAAAATCATTATTACTTTGCTTATAATTGCCATAATTTATCACATTGTTGAAATTTTCCAGTAATATGGTACTATTTGTCTACAGTTCCACTCTAATTGCACATAATTAATTATTCACTTTGCTCAATTGCTAATTGCCTTTTAACATATAGTTAAATATAAACATAAAAATACCACTTCAAAGAGAATAGAAACATAATTTGTTAAACTTTTTATATCTGTTATAACTGTGGCTTCATAGAGGAGTGATTGGTAAAAATGTTAAAACAATAGATCATGATTTAGTAATTAAGAAGCCCTTGTGGGACACAGAGGTAAACACTGTCTGCAAGGGTGAGGAAACAGGCTGAGGTAGTTAGTGCCTTCTTTGCCTGAGTCTTTAACAGAGAGACCAGGGCAATCAGTTCCCTGGGCTGTCATCGAACAGGGACAGGGACAGAACAGGCCCTCTGCAATGCAGGAGGAAGTGGTTACTGCCCTGCTGTGTCACTTAGACACTCGCAAGTCTGTGGGGCCAGGTGGGATTCACCTGAGGGTACTTACAGAGCTGATGGAAGAGCTCGCCATAACACTCTCCATCGTTTGTCATTAGTCCTGGTCAACGGGGGAGGTCCCAGATGACCAGAGGTTGGCCGGGGTGATGCCCATCTACAAGAAGGGTTGTAAGGAGGATCCAGGGAATTACAAGCCTATTAGCCTGACTTCAGTGCCAGGGATAAGAGTGCGATCACATGGCATGGACAGGGCATCCAGGGGATCAGGTACAGCTAGTCAGCATGAGTTTGGGAAAGGCAGGTCCTGCTTGACCAACCTGATCTCCCTTTATGACCAGGTGGCCCACTTATTGGATGAAGGAAAGACTGTGGATGTAGCAAGGTGGAGTTCAGTCTCTTCACCCAGGCAACCAGTCACAGGACAAAAGGAAATGACCTCAAGCCGTGTCAGAGGAGTTTCAGATTGAACTTCAGGAAGAATTTCTTCATTGAAATGGTGGTTAAGCATTGAAATGGGCTGCCAAGGGAGATGGTGGAGTCAACATCCCCAGAGGTGTCCAAGAAACAACAGGGTGTGGCACTAAATTCTAGGGTCTACTGGTGTTCAGCCTAAAGCTGACCCCAATGATCTTAGAGGCCTTTTACAACCTTAATGAATCTTTGATTCTACAAATTCCAATACTTGGTTTCTATACACCTGAGTGTAGTTCAGAGCTATGAAACCAAGTAAATTATAGTGTATGAGGTGATGGTTTATCAGAGGAGTAAACAAAAAATCTGGTTTAAAATATCAATAATCTTATTGTAGCCTCTCTGCAAATACAGTCTGAGGCTGAAGAGGGAAGGCCCCAACTTTGGCACACCACCACTTGATAAAAGACTGGTTTGTGGCTCTGTCAGAGCCATGGTTTTGCCCTTTTTGGTGAAGGGATCTTGTATGACTGCAGAGAAAGCAAAACACTAAATACTTCCTCAGTTCATCAGCAAGTAGAAATAAGAATTTATGATATAGCTCAAAAATGCACCTTTAAAGGCAGTTTATAACACCATGCTTAGAGAGAACCCAGTAATAGTCTAAGCAGAAGAAAATCTTAGCATCAAAGTGTAAATAATTTTCCCAAATTTAGCTGTCTCTAGAACTTAGAAGTATCTCATAATCAAGTCATTATTAAAATCTAACATACACTTGTTAGTCCTGGTGCATATTTACATGCATATAAATATATGTATATGCATGTATGTGTACATTTCTAGACCAGCAATTGGGAATAAACTTGAGAGTCTACCAGATCTAGAATTAGTATGCTGCACATCAGTAATTAGTTTGCATTACTGGCATGTCTCAGATATTAATAAGGGCTGTTGCAAGAGAGCTAGTTGACAAATTTGGGCGGGTTAATTAGCTTAAAAATACAACACCCATGTATATGTATTTTATCATAATTATTTTGAGAACAATACTAACTGGAGAAAAGAGTGTAATGGACTTATAAATGGACATGAACAAACTGTACCTTAAAGATGGTTGCAGCTCACTTAGGATTCAGAATGCCATCCCATTTTCATTCTCAGTTTGTATTGTACAGTACATAAATGATTTTCCTAGACTTTTTAAAAGGCAATGTGTATTAATATTTTAAACTGAAGTAATTGCTTCTTGTTCAGCAATGGGTTTCATTTATGAGTGTTTATCCCTAGCAAATGGAAAGTATGGTTAATCTAAGTTAAAAATGGATTCTTTAAATAGCTCTAATTGCGTTCTGTTTATATTTGTATGTTTTAGACTCTTAAGATTTAATCAGTAGCAGTTCTAACAAACCATAATGTTTATTAGCTGGTTTTAAATTATTCTTATGGATGATAGTTCAATGAGAAAATAAATGATGATTTGCCTACTATAATGCATGGTAAATAAAAGATGGACCTACACAGAAATGAGAAATTACATATTATATCACTTGATTTTTATATTAGAAATACAGTCAGAATGGAAGAAAACTTGAAAGAGGAAAGGGAACAAATTTCACTAATGCAGATTCTTTTTTTGCATGTGTATTTGGTTGAATCAAAGCTTTGGAGTGTTATTGTTCTTTTAACTTTATTTTATATCAATCATAGCAATTTGTTACTACACACTGGCACTTTTGTAGATGTATTAACTTTACACTCCCAAATCATACCTTGTATGAGGATCAGGTACAAAATTATTTCTGAAGCCTCTATTTTATCTTGCCTAAACACCATGCAAGTAAGGAGATGAACTAACAGATAACCAGAAACTTTTTTTTTCAATGAAGTGTTCATATCAGAAAGACATAGTGCAAAGTATATAACAGAATAGTGATAATCTGTAATCTTTTAGTTACACCTGTCTAGATAATGCATAAGGACAAACTGAAAATTAATTATCTTAGTTCTAATATTATATTATATTTAATGAGATTGGTTTTTTAAAAATAAATAATTAAAATATTTTACATCAAATACTTTTAGATACAGTACTAAAATATATTAAATGTTAAAAGACAGAAGAAAGTAACAGTTCTTTTAACTGAAAAGTAATGAATCCAAAATAAAAATGTGTCTGGATTATATTAGTGTTATACATCTCTAGGCATTCAGGCTAGTTCTGCTGTTCCGGGTAACCAAAACCTGGTTACTTAAACACATGGAGCCAAATTCCCTGTTTGGATTTGCAATGTTCTTGTGATTTCTGGAAACAGGTTAGAAAGAGGCTATTTCAGAACACGGTTGCCTGGAAGTGCTCCAAAAGGTTGGTCTGTTCAGGATTATCAAAATACCCTGCCAAGAAATGTCTGACATACTGTGTGTGATCCCAGGAAGATGAGGGTGAGTGGGCAGGGTGTGCCAGATTATCTGAATTTTTCCATAAGGGAAGTTGTCAGCAGTCAGCAGAGCTGTATTTGCCCTTTTTTTAATATGATTTTATTGATACAGCTGAATTCTATCCATCCAAAAGTGGGCAGTGGTAGTATATATTTGTTTCATATTTTCAAGTTTCAATGTTTTCAAGTCTTACAGTCACATTATGCACTTGTGGATTTCTCTCCACTTCTCTCCCACCTCCTCAATAACTTTAAAACACGAATGATCCAACTAAATTTGACAGGGGCTAGAGGTCTCAAAAATACTTATGTTTTTACAAGCTTCAGGGAAAAAGAACACATATAACCTCTGAGTGCCCTGTTAGACAGAAAATAGGCAATAGGAGATTAATCCCAGTTAGACACTGGAGAATCCATTTACGGGGGAAAAAGCAGTACAAACCTCCTAACTGCAAGAAAACCTTCAGAGTTTTCACCATCTTTGAAGAGCTAAATCTAAAACAAGTCGCAATCACATGAAAAACTGATTTTTTTTTCATACTAACTAGAGTTAGTGTGTTACAAACATTTAGAGAAAAGAATAGCTTTGAATTGGTTAAAAAATTTCATGTTTAATTCTGACCTTTTCACTGGTGGTATTGAAAGCCTTCTTTGAAATACGGACTTTTTGCAAACTGTAGACCTATTCTGTTTCTGTTGCATTTACAGTGTACTTGGTCATTAAATGGAATAGCAGTTTTCTCCTTGTTAAGCTTATTTGATTGAAAAAAAACAAGGTTCAATAAAATCTAACTTTGAATTAGTTGATTAAAGCCAAGTCTCTTAAAATATGTGATTTTCCCTCTGTGGTTCAGGTAATCATTTCTTATCTGATCTAGCATTGTTCAAAGCTTTATGGAGATTTTCAAGCTACCAGTAGAATATAAAATTAATTTACACAAATCTATCTTACTTTAATTTCTCGTAATAAAATGGTAAAGTTCTGATTGTAAAGTAAGGATTTGCCTTTATGTATATGAATATTCTCGGGTTTCTTACTGGAAGTTAACTGTGACAGTGATTTTTTTGCTTTTAAAAGAAGTGCTGCCAGAAGGTTAAATAATGTAGTTTTAGATATTTAGGTCTTATTTATTCTCAATCACAGGAAAGATTAATAAAAGGCAGTATTACAAAAACAATTAGATTGTGTTCTTTTCCACTGTAGGGAGAGATTTTTACTTACAATGAAGAGGAAAATTCAGACAGGATTCCCTCATTAAGATGACAGTGGTTGTAGAGTTGGAAGAGCTCAGCTTTGTTCCTGTAAATAAATATTCATGGCAGACTAGGCCATTATATATGCTTCTTAAATTTAGCTTTGAATCTAGTCGCCAGCTATGTTGACGCCAACACCTCCCAAATGTGAAAGCCTCAACCTTGTTCAAACATGATTTAAGAAATTTATTCCTCCTTTATACGTCAGGGGTTTTTTTCCATTATGGTAAAGTAAATGCTTTCCAACTTTAAAGACATACATGGAATGCCAAAGGCTTGGCCCACAGAAAACAACACCTCCTGCTCAGGGAGACTCTGGCCAATAGACTGGAGCCTAACCCAGTCATCTGGAGAAAGTAATATTGTACAACTGCCCTATTAATGTCCAGTGCTGAAAGCAGAGCTTTGGGCTAGGTCAAGTGTTGGTGTAAAACATTGCACCTGATTTTATATTGTGTTTCATGGTCAATATCTCAAAGTCTGTTGCTTTTCATTTTGCTTTCTGAATAACTCTAATGACATATATTCCAAATTTCATTGCAGAAGATGAAATCAGGAATCTAAACCTACTGGGAACTCCTTAGACCGTTCTCCATTATTTGTGGGATGGTCTTTCTCACTCTATTCCTGTAGGTACTGTCATACATTGTATAAATAGTTAGTATCATGATAAATAGGGAAGACTGATTGCCTCAGTGAGTGTGGTACTCAATTGAGGTGTTTGGTTATATATAAGGAGGGAGAGAGAACTTTTAGTTCCTGCCATATGGTTCCCTCAATCATTGTCCTCTTTTATGGTTTTGACAGTCAGTTCCATTCCCTAGAAATTTTCTGTCTGGCTTCAGGTCAGATTTCCTGGTATGGATGATATTTGTTTCCCAACACAGGCAAGGTGCAGTTTTCAATGACTTAAAGGAAGACTAAAAATCACTTTGGATTTATTCTTATTTATTCAGAAAAAAATATTACAAAGGATTGATTGAAATTAGAAGTGTTAACTCTGGGTAAACATGTATGGGGAGCAGGAAACTTCTTGAATCTTCTGAAAATGTTGTGGAGTGTAACTGCACCTAAGTTGTGGGGGGTATGATAGTGCCCTTGTAAAAAGAGGAGAGGTGGCAAAGAATTTGCAGCAGTCACGTATGCCATTTAGCTTAATTTCTGTAAAGATCCTAAATATGTAAAGCAAACAGTACAATATTCTTCTGTCTCTATGTACATACATTTAATACATATGGAATCTTATCTAGGCAGAGCCATTTTTAAAAAATTATGATTGCATTGTTTCCCTTTGGATTTAAATTTTAAAATAAATCCTGTGTACCCAAGGTCGTATTTTTAAGTGTGTCCTCCATACCATTGCCCCTCATGCCCAATGCTCATGGATTCTGTATTGACTCACATGATGACACTTCACCACACTGCTGTGTTTCTTCGACCTACCTTGAAAATTACATTAGCTCACTATAGATTTTGCACAGAAGATCAAATAGATTTAAATTTATTCATATGCCCTATGATTCTGGGGATGTTTTCCTCTTTTGTTTTGCAAACATGACATTTGCTTTCCAGTCCCCCAGCTTGAATAGATTTTGCAGTTCAAGAAAAGCAGTGAAGAAAACATGACTGTACTCCTTACTAATTCTTTCTGATGGTTCTTTCTTCTGTTGTTCATTTTGTTTGTCCTATGTAATAGAATCAAATCCCTCATCACCAAGATTAGAAATAATTAAAACCTCTTCATTTTGACTGGAGAGGCACTGTTATGTCAGAGTTATTTGCCTTTTGAAATAGTTAACTGCATACAGTGAGTATTCCTTGCCATATTTGCCTGCATTCGTAAAATTGTGAGTGAAAAATGTTACAAGACAAAGATTTATTTTCAGCATTTTAGAAAGCTGTTCGAATAGTGCATTGATAACATCTCAGCAGGTGGAGGTCCCATGTGATTCCACCATTCAAGAGAACTTCTTTCATATGTGATTAATTCCAAGATCCATTTAATCCACCACATTATGGTGGTCAATTTGGGGCATCTGTACTGATGAAAATGACTTTTGATTGTACCTAAATGGCTTTTACAAGCAGTACTTCATGCCAGTTTACTCTCTAGTTCAAAGTGAGAAAAAATAGAGTCCATTTTCTGGATAGGGCTTTTTTTTCCCCCTGGTTAACTAATCAAAATTTATATCTTTTATCAAATTAGCTATTTAGAAATATTCCTACATAGTTCTGGTTATTTTTCCTTTAAAAATTAGACCAGTGGTGTTTTGATTTTATTTATCATCACTTTTTCTACGGTACATATTAGCATTAATCTCTGCGTTACTAAGCAAATGATTCATCATTTATATGTTGGCTCAAATAAGCATGCACATGTGCAGAAAAACAGAGGCACTAGCCAGAGAATTTAGTAGGTTCTGTTTGAGAAATGGGCTGAATGAAGAGACTTTTCTTTAAAGCCAGTGTGTGTTAGAGATTTTTTTCGTATTCCTAACTTCCTAAACTCTAAAATTCACCTTTCAACTGATTTTCAGTGTGCCGGCCATCTTGGTGTGAACTGAATTGCTATCTCGGTCAAGAGACAGGTTGTAAAATGACTCTGTAAGGATTAAGCCCTAGGTGACTACCTGATAGAATGATGCAGTCAATCTTAACTGAGAGATTAATCTGATATCACTCAAAAAAAAAAGGGGGATGGGTGGTGGGGGGAGGGCAAGGTAGATTTAAACTTCGCTTCCAGCTTTAGTTATCAAGTAGTAATTCACACACTTTTCCCCCAGGAGATTCTTAGAATCTCTCAGGCTTCTAAACAAATCATAATTCTGGTTGCCAGTCTGCCTAAGGATTGGAAAAATAGAGAAGAAAGAAAGGAGAGTTTTATGAGATCTTTTTGAAATTAGTAGAGAAATTTATAGTGTTATGTTTCTCTTTATTTAGTATTTTAGACAGTAAAAAAAAACCAAGTATTGCAAATAGGTACTGCTATGTTTAATTGTTCAGAAAGTCTAAGATGAATTTAAAGACTAACATTTTATTTTGTATGGTAATGACATCTGGAAAATGTGAAAAAATCATGGAAATGTGAACGTTAAGTCTACTAGGATTTTTTCTAGCTCCCATTAGTGGATCAACAGTCTATGATGAAAAGTTAGAATTCTCAAGAACAGTCAATAATAGTACATTGAGAACCTTCTTTTTCTGCACTTTCATTGTCCTATAGGATTTTGAAACATATGAAGATTGCAGGTGTTGAGAGTTAATATCTATCTCTAAATTTTATTGTGATTTTCATTTATACAAAAATAGATAATATTTGGGATCTCTTTGTACTGCTAATTTTGTTTTTCAGACTCTGAAGTAATCTCCTAAGGTTTCCAAGACATAAACTAAAACAGCTCTTACTAAGTCCTACATAGCCTATGCAGTATCACTTATGTTTACCATATTCACTGATAGAAACTAAAACTGAGAGGAAATAGGATACAGATCTCAATTACTACTCAGATTTCTACTGTTTTGAAAAACAAGATTGCTTTTTAAAAGTCTATGCAAAAACTCTTGCTCTAAAGATCACCAATTACTGATTACAAAAGGGAGTGAGTTAGTGGAGTTAGTGAGTTCTTCCCAAAAAAAAAAAAAAAAAAAAAAAAAAGAAAAAAAAGGAAGATGAGAAAATGCACATGATAAGTATAAAAATACTTTAATTATTTTTTCTCTAAGAAATCACAAAAGATTGCATGTAACCTACCATTTTGTACTGTGAAATGTGTAAGCAGATGACATTATTTGCAACAAGACCACAACCAGCTGGAAAGTATTTTAAAACACTTTTATTTTCTTTTTTTAAGTCTAGAATTCATCATCACATGCAGATTTCTTTTACTAATGACATGCATTTGTTTCAGTCTCTTTATTTGGGAACAAAAATTGTTTAGTGATCCAGTTTGTTATGGTCAGTATTGTGACGAAGTCAGGGTACTCCTTTGCTTCCAGGTAATCCCAGTTAGTTTACTGAGTGGCTTGAATGAATAGAAGTCAGAAAAGTAAGACCATATCTTATTGGCATAGGGAATTTGACAAAAAGGTTGAGTTTATCATTATATGAAGGAATTTCCAGGAGAAGATGGGGCCTCCCTTTGAATTTCTTTGAATCTTTAAACTTGCTCTTTCTAGGTTGTACTCATTATACTTCTTGGAGAGGTGTCCTGTCTGAAAGTGTAGACATGCCCTTAAGTTGATCTTTCCACAAGCTGACAAACCCCATATACCTGGTTTAGCTTTTATTTTAAGCCATGTACAGATGTGTACTACCTGTCAAAGAAAGTTAGCGGTCTGCAGATCAAAAGTTTTCTGAAAAAGGGTTAAGTGCCAGATGAACACAGTGTCAGTTCTGAAACCTTATCACTAATATAAAGTTATCCAAGTTAAATTAAATTATCTCAAGGTAATAAATAAATCCAAAAGACAATATAAAGTTGTCCAAGCCAGAACTCAAATTCCCCTTTTAGCCAGTTTGCAATAGCTGTCTTTTGGTCTTTTTTCTTTTAATACACAGGCTCTTTTCTGATAGTCTTTTCATCACTAATGTTCCATGGTCATCTTCATTCCTTTACTGTAATTAAGGTAAGCTGCACAATTCAGCTCAACAATTGTCCCTTGTAGTTGCTAAGGTAATAACGTGTTATCTTATTCCATCTCTTAATATAGTCCTGTATTGATTTCTGTGTTATCTGAAGGTAAGCAATGGATGCAGGCTTCCTGAAAAGGTGAAGATTGAGAGGCCCCCAGACCTGTATCTTTTTGTTTCTATTCTCTAATGATAAATTCGTCACCAAGACTGATAATTTGATGCCTTGGTGAGTGTGAACACCCCCTGGCTATCTCCTCTCTGCAATCTCTCATCTCAAATTGCTGTTTTATTTTCTTAACCCCTGCACTTGAAGACTTGAGGATATCAGCCATATCTGTGTCTCAGAGTATCCACTAAAACTCCACTGTTCCAGCTCCTGGACTCCAGCTTGGGACATTTGGACATATAGTATGGTCTACCATGGAAATTTGGTCCCATGGCGTGGTCTATCTTATTCATCCAAAACACATTAAGTGTTCAGACACTGAATGTATCTCACAGACAGGCCAGGTTTAAACAGTAGACCAAATAATATTATTTCTACACAGTGACATTTACTTCAGCTTCACTAAAGACATTAAAGATGACTCAGTGCAGGTTAACAGGTAGACTAATCTGCTTCACTGAGTATTTTTTAAAAATAGAAGATGTAATTTATTATGAAGTTAATTACAAATATTTACTTCAAATATTAAAATTGAGTCATTCATTTCACAAATATCAGCATGGCAGATGTGGAAACACAATGTTCTTTAATCTCTAACCATAAATTTGAATAAAACAGAAGGATTTTTATTCTTATAGATCTCCATCATCTAACCAACTGTGGCTGTTTTCCTGAATCATTTCATTTCATACAGACAGATGAATATTGTACCAAACTTAATTTTGCATGATCTTAAAACAGTTGAAAGTTAAAGAAATTTATGATTCTCAATCTTCTTTTGCATGGTCAGAATTAATTTTATTTTCTTATGCCCATTTATCACAGGTACAGTCTTGAGTCAGGGAAATTCACTTCATTTATTGCCAATTAACATAAACTTTTAATCACTGATTCCAGTTGTGAGAAAGAGAGAAGACAAACAGAATGTTAGAGAATACTCTTCACCTTCATCCACACACCTCTCCTTCCCCCTTCCTCACCTCCAGTGTCTGATGTCACATGTTGCATTGGTCCCTTCAGTGATGGGGCAGGTGGTCCTGGAGACTGGTCTGCAGCAGCGCCTTCCTTTTGCTGCGACTTGTTTCTTACTCCTTTTACCTGCTCTGGCATGAATTGTCACATGGCCTGCAGACCTTCGGGGCCCATCTGCCTGCTGGAGAATGGTTCCATCCATAGGATATAACTCTCCTTAGAGGTGCACCTTTATTCTGTTATGATCGCGGTTTTTGGAAGAGCAGAACAAAGCTTGTGGTAAGAATGTAATTAGGAATGTGATATTAAGGTTTTTGTTAACACACTTCTCACTTTTAAGGCTTAAATAATTTGTGCTTTCAAATCCAAATCAAATAAGACGTTTTGTTTTCATTAATCCTCACCACATTGACTAGAATGGTACATCAAGAATTTTAAATATTTGTTGTAGGTTATGTACTCCTGCATCTGGTGGGTTAACAAATATGGTCAATTCTCCGTTTGTATTACTACTGCAGTGAACAGAAAGCAAATTTTGTGGCAGTCAGTGCTTAGCAATGTTTTCATATATCATTCATTGTTTGAATGAGTGGCACAAACTTGGTGCTTAAAAAATCCCATACCACTCTCCCCTGATCCCAGAACATGTGAACCCATGCTATCAAGCTCTTGTTTCATGTGTGACATGAAGTGGAAATCCTATCCAGCTGCTGGTTTTGGAAGGGGCAGGGTTGGAAGAAATACCAAAAGTGTTTTTTTAATGACTATTTTGTTTTGCAAAAAACGTATCCTTGTGGATTATTTCCTTTTGGAGAAGCTGTTCATAAAATGTTTTTAACCTCAGTTGCCATCAGGCCAGCTGCAACTTTATAATTTCTACATCCTCAAACTAATAGATTCTCCTGCTGATCCATGCAGGCTCTGCTAGAGCAATATAATAAATCCATAGCATGGACAGTGAGACAGGTAGGAGAGGCAAACTTTATCCATTTTAAAATATGCAATTCATAATTTTCAGAATTTGCATTGATGTGATCAATGCAAACACCAGTTACATCATGAAAGCCCAGGTGATTGTCTAGATTAACAATGTGATTATGTTCTTCTTCATTCGGCCTTAGGGAGGCTGTAAAGGAGCATTGCTTTTCTGAGGGAAAGAGCTGTAGTCTGGTGCTCCTGGCAGCGGCCTCAGTTCTCTGAAAAAGGTCAGTGGGACAGGCAATGTGTACAAACACAAACACAAGCTACTGCTTCATCTCTGCCTGTAAACAAGGTTGTTGCAAGGCCAGACAAGTCTCCTAAGACTTCTCCAAGTTGTAGAATCACATAGAAAGCAAATATGTACACTGCATTTATTTATATAGTGTAACTTTAAAATATAGCTGATATGCCTTGTTAAAGTCGTGAGAAAACACTTTTTTTGCAGAATTTCCTCACAGATTCCATACTATATCTTCCTTCTTTCTTCTGTTTATGCTGTAAAAGCACATACAACCTATATGGATAACACATACACTGCTGTCTGCAAAGCCAGGCACATACATTTGAAAATGTTTATATTGTAGCCTTCACAAAGATGATGCTCTTTTTAGGGGTTCTTTCTTTGTGTTCTTTGTCATATTACATAAAATCTGGATATCATTATGTATAAAAGATTTAGAATGCAAAGGGTCTGGGCTACCATCAGTATCACACCCAAGTTAGTACTGTTGTTATTTTTGCCCTTAGCATGCATTCTTCTTTTTTAAAGCTGCTTCAGCAAGATGCTAGATCAAAAATTGCAGAATTAATTGTGGTCAGACCCCAGTGATGTGTGTGTCTTTCATTTTGTAATATATGCAGTATATAAGAACAAAACAAAGAAAAGGGTCATTTTTCTGTGTCTCTGTGAGTATTGAATGCTTAATAAAACTCTTTTTTGTTCAGATAGGCAGAAAAATGTCAATGCAATGAGTTAAATTTCTTAATATTTCACCAGGCTTGTAACACTTATTATTAGTGTGAAGTACTGTAAATTAAAATGGTAATCAACTACTTCTAACAGTCAAATAATCCAAACACATGTGCTTCTTAGTACCATCTTGCCATAAAACAATACCCTGGAAAAACTGGACTCCCTAAAGCCACTAAGTCCAATGGTGGTTTTGACGTTTTTTTGATGAAAAATAATAGATGAAACTTGTTATAACTTCATGTGTTAATCTTTCATCTTTATTCCATCCTTCATGGATTTAGATCCCATATGAAATTCTAACTTGAGATAGGATTGTGTTGATTTGTTTGGGGATTTTTTGTTATTTCTTTTTAAGTGTATTGGTTTGGGAAAGGATTGTATTAAATTAATATTTAATTAAGAGGTTTTTTCACTTACCCTTAACAATTTCAAGGAAAGTAAAAAATTAACATTATTCTTTGGGAAATACTGGAAAAAAGCCATTTAAGTTTGATCTACTGCATTTTCCTACATGATGTTGTACCACTTTAAACTGCACATATCACTAAAGAGGAAGCCAGTTTTCATTACTGAGGAAAAAACACAAAATGAAAAACAGGTCATTTTTCAGAGAAATTCTGCCACACATTGTATCATGACTTCTTGGTCTTGAGATTGTTCCAGATCTACATAACTAACATGAGCAGCAATACTGGGTTTTGGTCACTCCAAAGGAAATTAATATGTGTGAAAATTAATTAATTCAAAGGTAAATAAAAAAAGTTGCCTTATTGTGGTTGAGCTTCAGCTTCTTGCTGCATATTTTTATTTATAAAAATTGGTGATGAAAGTTTGATTAAAGTGGATTTTGAAATTTTGAGTTTGCTTTGCATTTCCAATGAGTTTTTATACTTGTCTCCCTGTGTGGGAATCTTTGAGTCAAGTACAAGTATTTCACAATGAGTTTGCTTAGAAGGTTGGGTTATGAAGAGCAATTTCGTTCATATTCTATGTGACAAAATTGAATATTGCAGTCTTATAATGGCCATTTTTTTATTTGCCAGCATTTGTCTGATTATATTGCTTTTGTTTTCTGACTTAAATGAATTCTAAAAACTATAAAAAATGAAAAATACAGAACCAGGGCTTTGCCAATATACCTCAATGTTCACAGTGTAAGGTAGGAATCATGGTCTCGATGGGGGGCATAATGTGGGAGAAAGCTTGGGGATAGAATTGGTGTCACAGTCCAACAGAAAGGAGAGCTGTGTCAGCCATTAAGGAGTTTCAGAGCACAGGCTGAACATCTGAACCAAGAGTGACACAGCATCCTCAAGTAATTATCGAGTCAGGTGCTACAGTCGCCTCTCCTTTCAGTTCTAGAGATACTGTGATGCCAGGCTGAAGTATTATCCCACCAGTGCTTGTTTTAAGCATCTGGTCTTCTGCAAAAAAGTTTGTTCTGTCTGTCTCTTACCAGATGCAGAAATTCTTGCTTTTCACTTTCTCTCTTCCACAAGCAGGGTATAGCCTTTCCCTTTTAGAAGGAGAATTAATGAAGAAATCTATGAATGACAGTAGAGGATGGTTTGTGTCTTTAATGTTTCTAGTGCACCCTCATATATGTGCTGTGCTTTGGTGGTCCTCCTCAGCCCTGCTGGATATCCTGAGGTGTACAGCCCCATTTCCAGGAGACCTGAAGTCTTTGAAGATGGGAAACTTAAAGGTGCAAAGAAACTAAGTCAGGCAACACATTCAGTGTAACTAGAAATGCTTGAGAGGCAGAAATAAAATAATGAGGAAAAATGTCAGCTGCTAAAGAAAAACTTTTTCATGCCGTCCTCCACAGATGAGGTAGTGAACCCTTTCATGCTACCTGCAAAGATGAATTCTAAATATTTGGGATATGAGGAATGAACAGCTATGCCACTGACAGTAATACAAAAGAAGCAGAAAATTTGTAATTATTTCATATGTTTCTGCAATACTTACATTGTTAAGGTCAACAAAAGCCTGCAGAAAATGTAAATTAGTTACCCTAGAGGAGAGGAAGGTAATGTATTTTATTATTGAATACACAATTGTTAGGCATGAGGCGGGAAGCCTTTTCATTGACAGGATAAACAAGTGCCATTGAGGCACAAGAAGTAAGAAACACATTGGTTGGAGCCATTATTTTTTGCCCCTCCTCCTTTCTTCCCAAGAAGACTGAGGGAAGCCATTGTGACGATCAGGTAAGATAGCGTGGTGAAGACTCTGGGGCCTTGCAGTCATTAAGTGCTGATTGCCCAGTGTCACAAGCCTGATGAGAAACTGAACCACTGAGGCAGGTCCTAGTGGGTGAGTTGGAATCACATTTTCCTGATGTGCAAACATAAGAACATAGAACAGCAAATGTGCTTGACTCTTTCTGTGATAAAATGCTGTAAGCTTTCATTCTTCATTCTCACATTATTATAATTATATGATTATTATTAATGTTATTATTATTATGGTAACTCTGACTGATCAGTCTTGTTTGTAGCTTCTTTTAGAGCGACTAATTTGATTAGGTTATACTCCAGTTCTGGAGTAAGTGCTATTCCAGTGTGTTGGGAGAACATTCATAGCTCCAGACACCTCCCTCAGGTTTAGGATTCCCCAGGAATCTCCAGGTCAGTTATACAGCAAGGAGCAGGCAGCAAGGTTATAGCATGTGATTCCATCTAAAGACAACTAAACATGTCACTTACTTGAAACTTAGCATGCTGCACTGTGGAAAGGTAGTAACATTTTTTGCTCCTAGGAAGTTTATGCGTTTGTTGCAGAACTACTTGTCTTAGTGTGGTCATTCAGAGACCAGCATTGACTGCTTGAGCTTCCTGGAAAGTCACTGAGAAATGTAGTGTGATACCACTGAAAATAGCCTACTGTCTCATCCTCTGCTACACTGAAGTTAATCACCCTCTCAGGAAACTGGCTTAGTGAAAGCTCTGAGAGTAAGTGGATCATTTAAGTTTTGGGGGTGTTTCTGGTTGTTTTCTTTTGTTCTGTTTTGTTTTGTTTTTGTTTGTTTGGGGTGGGGGTTTTTTTGCATTCTGGTTCTGGTCACATCTTCCTCTTGGCAACTGCCCTTATTTAAGAATATTTACACTGAAACTGTGTCAAGGATGGATACTGCAGAGTAGAAGTAGCTTGAACTTCTTTCTTAATTCCTATTTTGTTCCTTTCCAAAGAACCATCTGAGGAGATTCAGTTAGAATAAAAATTATGCCACCTTGTACAACTTTTGGAAAAAACAAAACATTTTTTAATCTGATAATTTAGAAAATCAAAGTGAAAAAATACGTAGAATATCCTATGGCAGCTGTTTTCTCTGTCGTCAGTAGGTTTGGCAACTTTAGACTATTTCTTAGCTGTTACTCTTCTGATTCCATAAAAAGCTGTGTAGATAGAAATATCTACACATCTGGATGGTGTATTTTCAGTGTTTATGTCTTTGGGCTCTCAGAAGAGCATCAGCTGCTTTAGCACACTAAATACACATGCTGTAGCTATAGTTTGCTGTATACTTGATGACATCTTAGGAATGGAAGTAAATGCTCTTCATTCCTCCTCATTTTATATATTTAATACTAATATTGGGGGAAAATGTTTTGCAATAAGTAGAACAAATTGCTTAAAATTACACATCCACTTCTGAGCAGTCTTTGGTGCCTTTACACTAATTTAACAATAGAACAGGTTTCCAAAATCAACCACATTTTCACAATGCATGACCAGCAGGTCAAGAATAAGAGAGAACAGAGCAGATTCCAAAGGAATTTTGTGCATTTCATGACTGCCAGCTGTTTTCAGTCTATATACTTTCAGTCCAGGTCGAGTTGCAAGTGAACTGATTCTTGTGATCTCAACTTAGTATTACAAAACAGTATGTATATTACAGAATTGCTGCACATCTTGGCACAGTTATGGGAAATTGTTATGCTTAAGTGAGGAAGGTTGATGTTTGCTCAAGCAGTGAGGAAGTTTCTCAACTACTGTAATTTTTTAACAGAAGATACGAGCTTCCAAACTACCAGCATTCCACTATGTGAGTATTGTTCAGGACCAGCTTTTGTAAGAACCTGACAACAGCTGTTGATAACTTTTTGTTTATTAGACTTTTTTTCCCACTGGTGTGTTATACTCCAATTTCTTTTTCTACTGAAGATGGTTCTGCAGAATACCACCTGTTGTTTCCACTTCTGTGAAAACTTTCAAGCTTCTTGTTAGTTATAACACCTTTTCTGTGAATATCATTCCAACAGAGTAATTCAGCCAAAGGGATACAAAGGTCTCACTAGGAGGAAGTCATGACAGAGCACCAAGTTGTAGCTATGTATATATAAGCAATTATCTGTAGCTGCTCACTATTTCAAAATAATTGGATCAACAGTGTGTTTTCTTTAAGAATAGAATAACTCCAATTGCTAGTTTTTTGGACACATTTTTTCCAGTTGTAAGCAAGGCACAGGTCTCGTATCTAATGAAAGTTCATTACAAATTTGTGTGCTTCCATTTTGATATATAAAGGTTCTGAACTCTCCCTCCAAATTTAAAGCTGACTTGCAAGTAGAGTAAAGTTAAAAATTTAATACCTTTAAGAAATTTCTGATGGTGTGCTGCATGCTTTCAATTATGGAGGTAGGAAGAATATTGAGTTACATTTAAAACGTGTTTTAGTATTTGGATTATCCAGCATATTCTGAGTGTTTTAGAGACATATATACCTGTTATATACCTGTTCAGAGAGAGAATAATTTGTTCTCTTTCAATAAGAAGAACAAAATGTATATTTATTAGGATTATTGTCAGCTGTATTTATGACATCATTAATAATCATTAAAAATAGTAAACATTCATGTGTTTAGAGAATAGTTTAGTATAGTAACAACTATATGCTATAATGTTCCCTTTGCCACTGCCTTATTTTATCATCTGGAGAGAAGAGGGAGAATCTTGGATCTAAAAACACTGAATTCTTTTTTTCCGTTTTCTTTGTACAATACTAATCATTTTAGAAAGGCTTAAATACTTACTTCATTTCCTTTTTCCTTTGCCTTCACATTGATATGTTAGAGTAGGACATGATGCCACCTGTTCAATCTACATACAGTGAGAACCACAGAGATGATGTTTTAAAAAACTGTTTTCTTCCAAGTTCTTCTATTTTTGGGATAATTTTCTACCTATGTCTAGTGATATGCTAGAATAATGCTTTTTAAACAATATCTGAAGTTACAGAATTCATATTTTTATTGCTAGATTTTTAAATCAAGAGTCAAAGTTAATGCTTTTGATCAGAACTTCAGTAGTTGGTTTTATTCCTGCAATGTACATTTCCTATTATGGTAACTCTAAGTAGTGTTATTACTGGTTGGTCTCCATGATATTTTGCCAGGAACTGGCATAATTCCAAAGAACTTTTTTCCAAATTTCAGAGGGTTTAAAAGTAAGAACTTGTTTTCACAACATAGCCATAAAGTTTATGCCAAAGTGAGTCTAGCTGTAATGCGTGGGTGTACATTACTTCGTATTGCCTTCTCTTTTATCTGAAAATAAGAATTATCTATTCCAAAATAAATTCAAAGCACAGAGCTGAGCTCACAGAAAATGCCACAGCTGATCTTGAACTGTACAGTGCTGACTTTTCGCCAAGCATGTCTTATCTGTCATTCAGATGTCAGTCCTTTAATTCCAGGCACCTTTGTGTTGCACAGGCCAGAGGAAGAACACCATATGTGAAGCAATACACTGAAAATCCACATACTTCAGGGGTGACTTGTATAAAATTATCTGAATGTCCTTTTTATGGTTCTGTGATTATTATTTTTTATGAAGAGTTAACTTTTAATCAGCTGACTTTCTGCTTATTTTTCCAAATCTCCTTCTGATGGATTCTGCAGTGAACAAAAACTGTTTATCAGAGCATGCTCATGTGTTAATCTTATTTTTAATTAAGTAATTTTTGAAAACTAATTTTTTTAGTTGCAGCATTGTTTTGCCATAACATGGTAAAATTACAATAGATGATCTCTATTTTTTTTGGCTCTAAGAGTCTCTTTCTGTGACTACAGTTATTCTTCTTTTTTCTATACTATTTTAAGTATTGCATATAAATGATAACTTTTAGTCAATGTTTTAAAAAAATCAAATTAAAAGCACCAATATTATCCATAATGCATATGCAATAATTTAAAAAAATAGCAGTCTCTTCAATACCAATATGAGTGAAAGTTTAGCTATCTCTTAGCGACATGTCCAATATTTTTGGTTGATTAGATAATAGCTTCTTTGTGGTTTTGTTGATTTGTGAGCATAGTGGAAGCGAAGGTGAATAGACAAAGCACTGGACCAAGAATCTTGTATAAAACCTTTTCCAAGGAGTGGAGTCAACAGAACTGGTTCATGGCTATCTCAGGTTCTGCCACTGGAATCAGAGCAGAGATGCATAAAGTGCTGAAAACAGTTCAAGTGACTATTAGAGTTGCTAGGCTTTTGTGTTTATTTACATAGTTGTAATTAAACAATGTGCAGCACAGAAGAGAATTAAGTTCAGTAACCTTAACTGCAAAATTAGTTTATGCTGCAGTACCTATTTTTAAATAATAAGGGAACAACAGAAACTATATGAGGAAATATGGTGAAGCAAAGTTTCCATTTGTCTTGAGTAGTCTTTAGGATATTGTTAAGGATTCAGCAGGAAAAAAAATTACAAAATAATGGAACTTAGATTTGATAAATCATGTAGTTAGGAAGCAGAGGCCATAAAAGAACAGCATTTGTAAGGAAAATGTAAAACTATATCTGTCATCATAAAGTTTCATAGTAGTAAGGCTTGTACTGAGCAGGGCACAAGATACTGTTTTAGTTAGCCATGTCAGGAACTTTGGGAGAATCCAGTGAAGTTTGAAGGCTGATTTTGCTGTCCCTATTTCTCCAGCTAGTCAGCCGTGGCTTACATTTAGTTCTGAGTCTCATCTCTTCATCTGCTTGTTTTGGACCTGACGCCTCTGTCTAAAATTCTTTGACACCTATTTCAATCTGAGGAAATTGCTTGTTGGTGCTTTCTCTTTTGTCACTAATGTGTCTGCGAAGAAAAATTTCATTCCTTCTCTTTCTCCAAGTTTTTTTGCCACTGAAATCTAGGCAAAGAATATGAATGCAGCTGCTTATTTCCCCCCTTATCTCTATGAAGTTGTTAGGATACTGTATGCACTGTTGAATGCTGTCAACATATGACAAGTACCAGCAGAGGCTTAGCTGGCTTTCAGGTAGAAAACAGGCGTT
Source organism: Drymodes brunneopygia (assembly GCA_013400955.1). NCBI lineage: Eukaryota > Metazoa > Chordata > Aves > Passeriformes > Petroicidae > Drymodes > Drymodes brunneopygia. The sequence goes on along the minus strand of VZTZ01047847.1, from coordinate 27,930 downwards.
AGCTACAGGTCACAGAATAAGCATAGACACAGGAAAAACCTTCAGCAGGAAGACATGAAAATTAACATATACAAGCACAACAAAATTTTGTGAAGTACACATTAATTCTCTCGGTCCCATCTTCCAATGTGTACTCATGAGTGACACCAGGACCTGGAGCAGATTCAAGTCCTAAGTGATGTTGTAATATTAACTTCTACACAGCAGTACTTCAGTATGTTCGAGTTCTGTAGTGATGGGTGTTGTCCTAAATCTAGATTTACATTTTGAGTAGTTGCAGCAAGAAAAGGGAATATGAAACCCTGCTGGAATTCAGTAACCCTTGCAGAATATATATGCATGACATGTCTTTTCTTCAGCACATGCTTACTGGGAAGAACACTAAGCTAACAAGGCTGTAGGAGTGGCATGATTATGCTCCAAAGACCTGCTCATGTGTCACTTATAGTTGATATCCTGAGATACCTGGGTGTTAAGATTTAGCAGTGATCACAAGGAACTCCTACCAAAAGCTGAAACTGAATCCAGACCATCTTGTGCCTAAGTTGGATTCCTGGATGCTTTCTTTCCCTAGTGATTATTCCTGCACTTATATTTATATGAGCACTGCCTCATTTGAATGTGACAAATAGAAGGATAGGTAACAAGTTAGGAAAATAATTAAGTCAACCCATTTTGCAGGTTTTCTTGAAGCATGACTCAAGATCAGGGGAGCAGCAGAAACCTACTTAGTAAAAAGCCCCAGTGTTAAATTCTATTTATTTAAAAGAACCATTGCAGAAATTAAATTTGGTTTTTTTGTTTCTAAAACGTTCACCATTTTCCTGAAAATATGTGCTATTTATTCCTCATTAAAGGGGAGGTAAAATGTCCTTTTTTCCAGAATTTGTTTTGCTAAGGGTTCATAAAACATGTGGCTATAATTGTAGAGTCTTTAAGCAATACCTGTCCTTTTAACAGATTTATTTTTCAGTTATTAGAAAGAGTGTCTATTAGAAGAGTTGCTCAGACACCTGAGATTTATTTTAACAGATTTATTTTTAACAGATTTATTTTTCAGTTATTAGAAAGAGTGTCTATTAGAAGAGTTGCTCAGACACCAGAACTTCAAAAGATTCATTATATGAGCAGATACAAGGTATGTCATGAGTCATGGAGAAAGCTGTGAGGGGAAGGGGGAGTCCCAAGGACAGTGTTAAAAACTGCTTGATGTTAAACTGATATATCAGATTCAAGGTTAAGCCTTAGGGAGCTTAGGTTTTAAGGTGTTATCCAGGAGTTTTGTTTTCTTTTTACCATGGCTGTTGAGTGTGTATATAACATTTTTCTGCAGAGAAAAAGCTGGCATTACAGGTGGGTAAAATGAAATTTCTTGGGTTAAAGTTATATCTTGATCCAGATTCATAGGGAGATAAGAGAGGAATTGTGGTGCTGACGCATAAACATACAATAGGTCATTGCAGTTCTTATCTGTATATTGCTTGTTACACTCACTTATATACTGCTACATCAACACACAGAAACCCAGAGATGTACAGTTGGCTGTATTGCAGGACCCATGTGTATTGTTTCTCTCAGAAACAGTTTTTTCTTCTAATTGACCACAGATGTTTTGATCTCTTTCTTTTAGAACAGTAAAAGCCAGAAAGCAATAAGTGATGGCAAGCCTTTCCCTTTCCCCACAACTTGCATAGATTACAGTTGCTCTGAAAAATGTCTCTGGAGTTTCAGAGCTTTCTGATACACAGTAACACTATCTAGAATTAACAAGCACTGCTGTGTGGAAGTTCTTTTATGCACCAATGTAGCAAACTGAGGATCAGCTGCGGTGTGATTCCAAACTGTCGTTTATTTAGATGCTTTTTAGCCTTAGAAAGAGCTATGACAAGGAGTAATCAACTTCATCTTTTTTGAATCTTCAATTAGTAGATCAGTCCAGTATTCCTAATAATTTCCTTTCGTTATCAAAGAAATATGATGTTTGTGAAGGGATAAAAGTGCTGAAGTTCAAAAAAATGATACTATATATTGTCTGCATATCTCTTGGGAATATTATAAAGAGAAATTTCAGCAATACTGAAAAGAGTAAACATAAATTTTAAAAAATAAGAAAGAAATCCAATGACCCTTAAGGAACCAAAGCTAGAAATACAGTAATAAAGACACTAGAGACTTGACTCAGAAGATCAGTTATACTCCTAGCTCTTCTAATGTTTTCTTGCATAGTTGTAGGCAAATCTCTTTGTATTTCCATTAACCTTCAAGAAACCACAATACTGATTCCTTCTTTGTTTTTGTTGTTTACGAAAACATGCTTACTAGAGGCATTGGAGAGAAAAAATTGCTTTCCAACTCTAAAAGTCAAATATAGATCCTGCAGATCTACCAACTGCAGGAAAAGAAGTTGGGCTCCCTCTTTCCAGGAGGCCAGTTTGACAACAATTTTAATCACTTTATAACCCACAGTGTACCATTAGTTGGGGAATGGAACATAGATCTGAATTAAATAAAATGCCACTCATAGTCAGGAGTCCTTTGGAGCTGTTACCATTACAATAAGTTATTTTTATTACTGCACAAATGTATTGATTTATGAGTACATAAGAAATCAAAAAAAAAATAGGCACATTTATAACACAGAAGAAAGAAATGTGAGGACAAAGAGAAATGTAAATTCGTCCACATTGTGTTTTTCAGAGTAGCCAATATTTTTAATGAAAAAGGAAACTATATATCATTAAAGTGAAATGATATGTTGTAGTAACTAGAAGTAGGATAATAGCATTGTATAAAAAACTCCTGGAAAACAATAGCATTTAAGTTTTTAACTGCTAGACCTCATTTAAAATCAGACTAAATATCTTTTGTCTTTCACACCGTTTATCGGAATTGTCTGAATGGTTCAGCACAGTTCCACTCTTACACCTTGGTGCAATGTCAAAACAGAATTTTGTCTGAACCAGACAGCAGGCTGCCACCTGATTGACATTTATCAGTATTAAGCCTATTCTTCTAACAGTATTCTGAAAGGAATTTTGGTTTTGTGGACCATGGGAGTTTTGGAGAATGCATTACTGATCAGGCACCTACCAATACTCAGTGTGCAGATTGCTCTTTATCTGTACATAGCAAACCCTTAATTGAGGATGCATTGACACTGCTCCTCCCATTTAGCCAGTCAGAAAACTGAAACACAGAACGTGTATGATGTTAAAAAATTTGCTTGCAGGACACAGCTGTTCTGTATGGTTACCTGTTAGCAGAGCATGCTACTTAACTTCCACCAGATTTTCTGGTAATAATTATAGATTAAAAGGCTGACCTAGCATATGCAGTATATAAATTATCACTTCAAGGTGGGGATATGGATTTTTTTCTGTCCCATTGTTGTCCAACTGTTTTCCCTTCATACGTACACATAGCTAAGGTCCAGTGGATTGTTCCATTTTTGGATAGAAAATAGGTGAACTTCCAAATACTCAATTATTGTTTGCTAACAATTCAGAAATAAAACAAGTACACTGGCGCTGTATTGCATGTTCATGATACTGAAATGAAAACTTTGAGAGGTCTTTTATTATGAATAAAAGCAATTGTTTACTGTGAAATATGTAAATTTAATTAAATAAAAACATCTTGAAATCTTTCTGACATTCACTAATTTTAGAAGTAATAATTTGGCTTCAGTGCTGCACTCTTCGCCAAATGCTACAAGGTCTTAAGTGTTGCTCAAGCCTTTGAAGGTTTTAGTGGGTCTTTAGTAAAGCCATAGTCCTTATGCTGGCACGCAGCCCAGGATGAATTTTACTTTTGATGGCAACAGCTGTGTATCTATCAGGTTTCTAAATATGTGAGGAGTGCAGAGCAGGGTGCTGCAGTCCCCAGGCAGCTGCCAAAAGTGTGAGAAACAGAACTGCCATGCTGGGATCAGGGCTACCAAATAACCAGCACCAGCTGGGGTTTTTGTCCTTTGGCATATGATCCTTCTCATTCTGCTCCAAACCTTTCTGGGAGTTAGGCATTTTGCAAGGCACATTTCTACCCTGTGGGCAACCTCAGTTATAGGTGTCAGTCCTAGGAGCACAAACACTGCCTCTTTTTCTCTTCTTAGTAATCCCACTGTTAGCAGCAATTTGCCATGTTAAGGGGGCAACTAGTGGTTGCACTTATGAGTTTTGAAAATAAAAAGATTTTGGGAGAAAAACTTTGCAAATAAAAAATTATGACAATTGGAATGCTTTGAATATTGCAAAATCAAGAAATGACATCTTTAAAGCAATAAACAAGCATTTAAATAATGTACTAAACTTTTATGCTTCACAGAAGATACATGACAGCATGCTTTTATTACCATTATTATGGATGTTTATCTTAATATTTTTGAAGATTCAGCTCTAGTCTTTGACAGGCTTTCAGGAATGGATAAAGAACAAAGCTGAGATTTTTCTGCTTCCTAGAGAGTTTAAATAGAAGAAAGAGGAAACACAGGTTTCAGTGTTTCTTCTAATTTTTATTTTTACTGCCTGATATTGAATGTTTTATTTGATTATTTTGTCATGTGGAGACTGAGTAACCTAGTAGCTGTTTAGTTAAAAATGAAGTAAAAAAGTAAGTAAAATCAGCTCTTTTCAGAATTATCAAGATTTGGGCTTACTGAAAGACTGCTGATCAGCACACCTTCAGGATTTTTCTCAGTGACTCATATTTCCTTAACACTAATATAGCATAATCTAACACCACCCCAGAGCTGTCAAGAAGTGAAAGCCATCCCTCTCACTGCACCACAGGCAGAATCTGCAGCATGTCCTACATGTTGTTCTTAGCACCTTGTGTTCATGTGCAGGTAAATCTGGGGGCCCCACAGGTCTGGGACCTGCGAGGTCTGTGGGAGGTAACTGGAGGGCACAGGCAAGGAGGTGGGACCTCGGTTTGCACCATGCAGCTGTAACTGGTCTGTCTGCCAAACAGCACAGGTACTTTAATGTAGTAATCTCAGTTCAAATAAAAGTCAAACCTTTCTGGGCAACTGATTAAATAAAAAAAAAGCGGGGGAGAGTAGAGTATAAAGGGAGCAATTATACTTTAAGTTAGACATTTGAGTGGATTTAGGTGGTTTCTTTCCAACATACCTCTCCTTGTCTATTGATCAACATCCCCTGGGATCAAGATACCTTCCTGAAAGTCTGCTCTATTTCCTTCTCCATCTGAAAAATAAAGACATAGCTGTATTGCAGTGAATATCTCTATTTAAGGAACTTTCCTCTGCATTCCAGTGTCTCACCCTTTATATCCTAGAAATCAAAAACTTGGTGAAGTCTGTTAAGAATGGAATGGTTCCCCACCTGCTGTAAGGCACCTCAGATATAGACTTACTAATTCCTGAGCTCCTCTTTCTTTCCTGTTTCCCATGTTTCACAGACCTTTAAGCTCAACAGACCTACATATTTTTATTAATTCTTTTTCTGTCATATTTTGTGGTTTTACCACTCGGACATTTTTATACTGTCACTAAAATACATGTGGCCAGTCTGCCTCTCCTCACTCTCATCCCCTTCAGGTTTCGGTCATCCTCACAAAGAGTCTTGGGCTCCATTTAATCCTTTCTCACTTTTCTGAACTCTGTTTTGATCTTCCACCAGTTCCTTTGTGCCATTCCCATTCTGTCAAGTCCCTTAGAGAAAGTTTTTCCCTCATGCTCTCCTTAGTCCTTTTTCTCTGTCTTCTCTTGCATGTAAAGGTTACCTGATTGTCTACCTGCATTTTTTTCCAATAAAGACCATCAGATCCACAAAACACCTTGACTGAGGAAGATCATTCCACTTTTATGATTTCCAGCAGCAATATTTGTGACCTTGACATGAATTTATTGGCTTTTACCGTGGATGTCACAAATACTGTCTTTGATCCTCCTTCCAATTACATCTATTTTAATATAATTCCATTTGATTCAGTCAAGTTATTCTTAAATTAGCAATATAATTGAGAGGTTAATTGAACTAGGAGGTCAAAATTTGGATTTATCTCCCTCCAATCCTTTGTAATAAAAGATGGAATATTCCCAGGGAGAAGTTAAATAGAATAAGTGTTACAGATTGGCAATAGTTTTTTATAAATACTTATTTCTAAAACTTGATTGCAAGGCTATTGTCTGTACACATTTCTTTCACCTCTTAGTTTTGTCCTTTCTGTTAACATAAATCCTGGATATATTATGAGACTTTTTAAGTGCTGGGGATATATTAATATTGTTGAGGACATTTTCTCAGGATAGATATGAGAAGAGAAAGTGAACTGTGATCCATATAGTTGATCTAAACCTAATGAATTTATTTAGACTGCAAAAGAAAATTCTTCAGTCATCTTCACATGTGTCTTGTTTCCTTCTCGTAATTCTGCCCATGTTAGTTCCACATAGAAACTGAAAGATGAAAATTAAAACCTCAAAAAGCTTAAAATGGAAAAGTGATTTCCAGAGTTTGTGCAATAGGAGCAACTTTTTGCTGTAAGTCCTTGGATTTGTATTTTCCAGGACAAAAATTTGATGCTGATTAACACAGATTTTTTCACATCTCATTTTCTGCCTGTAATATGTAATGAAATACATTTTTTTAGAAATATATATTTTTTTAATTCTATCATCTGGGCCAATCGTGTGATGTAAGTGCAAACCATAACTAATACTAACAAAGCAGTTCAGAAATAGGAAATCTGTGGTGACCTGCAGGCATCTGTGTCCTCAAGTAAAAATGAGTTTGGGAATGGACTAAAAAGCGAAAGTAACTGGTGTCCTAGATGAATTTGGAATTAAACACTTTGAATGCAAATGTAATATATGAGTCATTAAATAACTCAAAAAGAAATAAAAATTCTTACTGAGAAACAGAAATAACCCTTTTCTGTTAAGAGTCACCTTAAAATTTATTATTCCTAAAACTAGATTTTTTGCATCATCAAACATTCTGGTTTCAGGCAAATCTTAGGGCCCATTCTGCTCAAGTTGTATTACAGCTCTGACGTACATGTATTTTGTAGTGAGATATATCTATAAAGCAATGATCCACAGGTCAGGAAAAATATAGAGCATTTGTTATATCTACAAAATACTGCTTTGAAGTAATCTGTTATCAATATTGTACTGAGCTTTAAAATATTTTTAAGTTTTAATTTTAAGATAATGTAAATTGCATCTGGTTTTGAGGTAAAAACATCACAACCTTTAGATATTTTTGGCTTTCCAATGTTCTAACGTTTTCTGGTGTATTGTGTTTTGCTGGTGCTTTTTTTAACCAAAGCAACAGATGTCCATTCCTTACATGTATGAAAATTAACTGTAAAAATTCCATATCATTTTGCAATAAGAGCTAAATCGCAAGACAGTAACCTCACCTGCAGGACTGCTAAAACCTAATCGTAAGACTTCTTGACTTGATTGATGTGATTCAACGATAGCCAGGTGAATGTGATGGTAAATAGCCAGCAGCTGTGTTTGACTATGTTATCTCTGGAACTAGCACACAAAAATTTCAGTCCACAGTTACTCAAAACCATCTGCTACAAGATTTCTTAGTGAGCATCACTTTGATTGTAATGTCCTCTGATAGCTGAGTCAAAAAAAAAAAGGTATGTTTTGTCTAATTTTCCTTTTTTTATTTTGTAATCTGTTCTCTTAAGTAAGCCTTGCTCATTGCTGAAAACAGGCTAGGATTTCCAAAGAGTCTGGAAATTCTTTGAGATACGTTCCTACCCAATTCAATAATTTATTTTGTATATAATGATGCTCTAATTTAAATAGGCATGTTAACAGACAGAAGAACCACAATAGATATATTGTCTCATTAGTGCTACTGGGCCAATTACTAATTCACAAATATTGAAACTAGCACTGATAGAGATTAATTAATTTCTCATAATTTAATAAGGCTAATCACAGGAGCAGCGAAGACCTACAACTATTGGCAGTAAAGCAATGTGAATTTTAGTACAGAAATGTAAAGTCAATAGCATTTTTTTCTCTGCATTACACCTTATGATGTTGTTACATACTTCTATGGTTAATCTTTACTCTTTTGCATTTCTTCTGCTATTTTATCTGCTCACAAATCTTTGAGTCAAACTCTTCCAGCAGACAACCCTATTCAGTTAAAGTCATGGGTGTTTTTGTAATTCGATGCCAAAGAAATTTCAAGGTTTTATTTTAACTGATCTGTATTCCCAAATGGCAAAATATTAATGTGAATTGGTGTCATTTAGTCATTCATCAGCTTCTCCTAATTCAATTTCCTTATTAAACAGAGGGATTGTTTCATATGGGAAAATTGTGCCGTAACAGTTTCTTATAATAATATTTAGTAAATTCTGATACATTTAAAAGATGTGACAAAAATTGGTTTTCTAGTCATCCATATAAGGCTAATGAAAATGAACAAATTTTGAGAAGGCAAAAATCAGTGTCTTCATAACCTGCACTTCCCTAGCTGATAAAATGCCTTATTTTGAACATAGTGGAAATGACCCTCGAAGTCCAAACTTCTACTAAGAAGTTTCATTAAAGTACATATATTACAACAACTGTCAGAGATGGCATTAAGTATTCAATAAAAGTAGACTTAACACAATTAATAGCAATTAAAATTATACTTTTATGATGTCAGCCACCTGCACTGTAAAGACATAATTGCCTGTAAGGACTTCTCTAACCATATTTATCCTCTAAAACTGTCCAATTTATATGAAAAATGCCAAAAACATATCCCAAATGGGTACCATTATCTTCTTGGATTTTTAAAAGTGATCTGTCTTTATCCAGCCTGTGCACATTAAGCTAATTTACTTTAATTAGTTTTTTCTCATTGTCTTAATAGGCATGTTGATAAGGTTTTATTGGGGAGGGGGAAGGGGGTGTATTGGTTGGTTCTTTTCTTTTTCTTTTCCTGACTACAAATGTTAAAATTTATTCATTGAATATCTTTAGGAAATTACTACCTGGAATCTGGCACTTAGATCTTCCTGTTCATATTTTCTCTCTTCGTTTGTCACATACAAATGTACTGAATGATAAAACGTTTAGTATTTTTTTAGAAATGTAAAGCGCTTGTATGTTGGCTGATTAGCCAGTAATTAAAAAAGACATCTTAAACTGTGCTGTGAAAAGGAAGCTTGCTCTGGACATAACAAATTAATTACTTCCTAGAACAATTACTTGTGTCTCTCACATCAATAGAATATCTGTGAAGTAATGCTAGAATCTTCAAGCAATATTAAGAACAAAATACAAGAGTGTCATCCACAGGTAGTTGTCTGACTTTAAGATCTAGGCTCAGCCTTCTTATTTAAATACGAAGTTAGCTGCTTCCACCTCCTGATGTAATTGGGAGAACCAGGGTAATTGATGGCAATAGGGAAGCTCCTAATCTAGGTCTTTGGACTTACCCCTGGAGATGTATAAATCACTCTACTGGCTGTTCAGTTGAGTTTCTAGTATGTTGTTGCTGAGCTGCCTGCAGTCTGCCTGTGTGAAGTTTAACAGAGACTTGCCCTCACTCTATTGTCTTCAGAAATATTCTTTATTGATCTGATAAAGTTTGCAAAGGTATGTCCAGTGTTTTGACAGTGTTCATACAGGGCTCTTCTTTTATTCTGTAAATTTTCATATACAAAATGTGATAAGCCAAACCATTAGTGTGGTTTTAGCAGATTAGACTCTGATTTGCTCCTTGCTTTTCTAAATACATTTCAGATTCAATATGAACGCTTTGCAGTATACAAAAGACAAATTGATGTCTAATTTATGTTACTGGATGGATAGTTCAATTTTAACCAGCATCATCACACAGTGTAAGAATCAATAAACTATAAAGACTGCTCAGAATAGGATTACATACAAATTTATGACAGTGAAAATAGCCCTGCATTACTTTAAAGTTGCACAAATATGGAGAGTTTTAAAGGTGTCTGGACTTCTTCAAAAATTAAAACTTTGCTTTTGCTAGCGATTCCTCAGAAAAGCACAGAATTTAGTGATGAAAAAATAGTAAACACTGAAGAATCAATCCCTGATTCAGAGGATTCAATTGAAAATAAAAAACTTCAACTTCACTTTGGATACCATTAAAACAACTTGATCTCACTTCCCATTCTTAAGCATTTACTTGAAGAATGCCATAGACTGTTACCTATTTTTAAAGTAGTTTATCAGTTATGAATCACAATATCAAGTCTATCTATAAAGTCTAAAATTATTTTACTGTTATGGAATGAAATTATGTTCAAAGTGATTGTAAAGAATTCTGGGTAGCTAAAGATTTTGTATGAAGCAAATATAAGAGTATAGTAATTTTTTTTTATCCCTATTATAGTAGTGTACTGGTAACTTTGTATTACATTAATTTAATTATTCATAATTCATCCAGCATATTTGCTTTCATTGAGTCTATACCTTCTGCTACAGGAAAGAAGTTGATTAGGTGTCAAACTGCTGAATTATAAAACCTATCCCACGTGATTTTTCAGAAGGTGTTTTTTGGCTTTTCTATCCTGAGTTGAACTTTACTAGGAGAATTTGTCTCTTTCTTGGAGAAAAAAAAATTAATTATATTGAGATAACTTGTTGACCAACATAACAAAAAATAAATGTTGAGTCACAGACACATTTCTTACTTTGTGGTTAATAACAAAAACTAACAGAACTTCAGCTGGTAATTTTGTGGCTGAAGTCCATTCTTTCAAATGAAATTGAAGCTGAAACATTTTTAAACTGAAGGTGAAAAAATTCTTAAGTTAAACTAGAGTAAGTCAAGATAAAATCATCCTTTATATTGTGCATGAGTTTCTGTGTATAAGTGTGTAAATATGTTTTCATTACACTATTAAAATCTGATATTAAGCTCTATAATACATGCACTTTTGAAATTCTGCTTATAAGATATTTTTCAATATAACTATTTTTTGTTACAATGGATAAGAAGAAAAAAAATTAATAAAATAACCTAAAAACTCTAAGTGTAAGACTGACAGTTCAACTTGAAAAATTCAAAGTCTGAGATAGTGCTAGGGTATTGTGAATGAATGTACAATTCGTTCCTCTTCAAGATAAGATAAAGGCTTGAATTTGTCTATTCTTATTATAAATTACAATAAGCCAAAGAAACAAAGTAGGTGTCTGGATTTTTTTTGGACAAATTTTTGAAACTTAATTGAATATTTACTTTTAAGGCAACTTTTAAAGAGGACATGTTTCATAGTGTTCATTCTGTGTTGTTTATAACCACCTTCCTTGAAAGTTTAATTAATTGCAGCCCTGAGAACTAGAAAGTTTTAGCTTGTTCTTGGGTTTTTTTGCTAGCATTCAGGGCATAATCGCTTTCCGGTCCAAAAGCTAAACTCCAGACACAGTACTGTCAGAGAAAGGAGCTGAGTTTTCATCCGTACCTTTAGGTGTTCAGTTCTGACTTTTTCTGTGTTGAATTTGGTGTCTGATTTTGCAGAATTATCTTTCCAAAGCCACTATCAGTAGGAGTTGCATAGTAAGAGTCCAAGAATACAGCAAGTATGTACAGCCAATTCCATTAAATAAATCAGATTACTTGAGAGTAGCACCTGAGCCCTACATAGTTCTCACAAAAGGTTTTGGGGGAACTTTCACGATTTGTAAGTAACATGCAAATGACATACCAATTTTATGTCATCTGTCTCTCAGTGATGTGATTTGTAATTCATTTAGACTTCTTCTGCATCTAATATTTATCGAATAAAATCACTTGTCATAATGGAATTGACAATTGAAAGTGATGACACTGAAAAAGCAATTAGTGTTACAAAATAAGTCTTGGGTTTTCCTTATGAAAGCAAAAGCATTCCAAGGCAAATGGCATAAGGAGCCATAAGTTTTCCAGATGGTAAATTATTTTCTATATGACATTCAGATTTATCTCTAAAAGATCAACATTTTTTAAACATTCGTAAAATCTGCCTTGTCTTTAGCTTTTCAGTATTGAAAAATACTTTTTTCAGTGATGGAAGTCTAGTAGAACCTAACAAATATTTCTCAGATTTGTATGCTGATTATATGAGCAATGAGTTACTGGGTTATTGATGAGGTTGGAGGTGGTTATTTTGCGCTTTAAAATTAGAAAATCTGAATACATCAAACTATGGAAGTTTCATAATAGAACAGAGAACTGAAAGCACAAGTCAAAAAGATTAAGAATTTATTAGGCTTTACTGTTTTATTGGCTTTTACTGTGTAACAGCAAGGTGTATGGTTGTCTTCAAATCAAATGTTATAACTGATTCTTCTCAGTTGTTTCCAGAGGTTAAGCTTCCAGTTCCTAACAGAAATACTGTTTGTATATAATCTTGAGTTACTTATTGTTAAACTTCATCGCATTTCTTTTTCTCCAGTCTTCGAGGTCATCCACTCTTTCCTGTACAATTTAACAGTCATCTTCTGTATTGGAGCACTTCTGCTTGCACTGTGTCATCCATAAATGTCATCAGCATGCTCCTATTATTTTTCCTAGCAAGACCACTAATGAAAATATTAAATCACATAACTGAAAAATCAGGCTCTGAGAAACTCATCTGTGTCTGGCTTTCACCACTTCCATCAGTTCTCTTGCCTTCAGACAATTCCTTACCTATCTAACCTCTATTACAGTGAGCTCAGTTAATGTGGCATCCTATCAGTTTACTAATGGTGATGAATGAAGGTTACTGTATTTCCTATTTCCAGAAAGAAAACAGGTATTTTATTAAACAGAGTCTAGCTTTTGATGCATGAGACACAAACACTAGGGGTAGAACAAGTAAGAGACTTCTAAAGAAAGAGTACAAAAAGCATATCCAGGCAATTCTTCCCTGGATATACCCTCCACCACTGGGCAGGCAGTGGCTAAGAGTCATGTTATGTCAGAGGTCAGACTCAGGTTGAGTTCAGTAGGTATTAATGAATCCACTAGACCTTTTGATTTATTCATGCTTTTGCAGTGTGTCATCTTGTGATGGTGGCTTGCACAATTTAATTATAGTTTTTCTTTAGGAAACCATTGTGTTTGTGAAAACCTCTCTTGCAGTATTAGAACTGAAAGATTCCTATTCCAATATGAAAGTAGTGAGGACTGCCAATATATCTTTATATAGGCCTTTATCAAATCCTTCTTCAATTATCTCTTTTTCAAGCTGATGAATTCTGGTTCATTCCACCATCTTCTATATGGAATTACTTCAAAATCTCTCTATAGTCTTCCTGCTTTCTTTGCCTCTTTCCTAGATCTTACGCTTTTTTTTTTTTTTTTTTGAGAGAGAGAGAGGTATAGTGATCAGAAATTCAGTGTTGAACATGAAGATATAGTACGTGGATTTATCACATTAAAAAAAGGTTCCTGCTCTGTTTTTTGGTTGAGTTTTGGTCTTTTCCCCTAATGATTTTCAGTGTTCGAATGCTGCTTTTTTGACTGGGGTTGCAAGCTGGTGCTTTCAGAGAACTAGTCACAATTAGTCTCATATTCCTTTTTTTTGAAGCAGAATTTAGAATCCACTGTTTTGAATGTATAGAAAGGGGTATTTATTCCCACATAGACTGTGTTGTATTTATTGACACCATTTCACTCATTCTTCTGTGTACCATTCACATCCATTTCAAACAAATAGCTCTCCCTGATGAAACAGCTTATCAGAGAGGGCTCTTGAAATATGTGTTCCCAGAGAAATCCCCAAAACCCTTTTTAATAAAGGAGGTTGCAGTACAGTAACGATGGACTTTTTAAAGTACTCTTAATTAGTAATGTTGAGGTGAGAAATGGTAAATTGCAGTGATGTAGAATTGCCACCCTGACACTGCTGTGCTATGCAATAGAAATAAGTAATCTTTCGTTTCTTGTTCTTTATGAAAGGAAAAGAGAATATCTTTAAAAATCATCATGATACGGAAGGATGTGTTCAAGGCCAGGCTGGATGGTGCCCTGAGCAACCTGATCTAGTGAGTGACATCCCTGGCCATGGCAGGGGGGTTGGAACTAGATTCTTTGAGATCACTTCTAACCCAGACTATTCTATGATTATATGAAATATACTTGGGACCTGGACAGTTACATAAAATTTTTCCATATTACTATTTAGCTGAATGAAAACTTGCCAGCAAAATAAACACCAAGGAGTACTAAAACTGAATTGTCTTCATTTTGATCCTTCAATTTCTATTCTCTGTGCTTTCTAGTGTCACCTGTTTCCTAAACGCTGATTTTCAGAGTGCAAGTGATGTGAGGCACTATTGGTTTTCTGGGGGTTTTGTGTGGATTTTAAATTTGGTGGAGTTGGGACATTTTCAGGACTTGGGTTAATCCTGCATTTTATTACATAGTTATGTCCAAGCAGTTCATTCAGATTAGCAGAAAAACTTTCATTAATATCAATGGAGAATCAAACTGATAATGAAAGATGTGGTATGTTTCAACATGAAGAAATGAAATTAAATTAAATGTCATGCCATTTATGTCATGGCACAATAGTTCTCTTGTCTTTTGAAGATACCCCAAATTAAAATGCACATAGAAGAATCATCCAGAAATCAAGCTCTATTTCTTCAAATACCCTTTTTACCCTTATTTTTGGTAAGACCAAAATATAAAGAAAATCTACTAAATTATCTACCTTTAGTTACAGAAATCTCTGTCTTACCTGTAGGAAGAGAAATATAAGGTATATGAGATCTTCTGACAGCACTTGACTATATCCACCACGATTAGTTCAGTGATGATGAAGGAGCTCAATTTGATGTAGTAGAGATTGCCTCACTGACTGCAATTGCTTTGTTGCCAATGTATTTTCTGTATACCTCAGTGCACAGACACCTGTATTAGGTTTCTAGTGCTGCATGTACACATAACAAGAAATCTTGTCTAAAAATCCTTTGAAACATCGTTGTTTTCCCACATTCCAGCTGAACATGTTCATTCTTGCCTGTATTAATTAAATCTGTATTGAAAAAGGTTAATCAGACTTTGTTTTACAGGAAATATGAATTTCTTAAACCATTTCAGACCAACAAAAAGACAAATTAGATATAGTCAGTGAGAATTTTTTCAGAATAGATGTATTTTGCAGTGAAGCAAACACTGTATTTTTGCCTTCTTTTCTATTGGTATTTTATTCATGATAATGTGTTTTGCCCTAGAGATGTACACAAGGTATATATGCCATTAGGAGAATAGAAATTCTGCCAGTAAAAATCATAATTCATAAGCAGAAGCATTAGTACTTTTGTGTAAACAATGAAAGTTGGTCTTTGGTGTTCCTGTCACTGCAAACTGCAGGAGGAAGGTGAAGACTCCAGCCTGCCTAATGTGGCAGTGAATGTTGATTTTTTTGCATGTAATGTTGTTTTCTGATGAATCACACACATGCATAACTTGCTGTCAGTTTGCTCTAATTATTGTAGATCATCTTCATGATCTGCCAGTTGCAACCTAATATATTATGATAGTTGGAGTAATATGTTCTGGTTATAATTGGTTGCCCACTATTGATATGGGTAATAGATCTCTCCTGTGAAATACAAACAGTAACTAGATGCACAGCATGCAGGTGAGTTAAGTGCCTACACTACCTAGGAATCAGCAGGTATTCTTCATGACTTAGTCTCCAGACATATTTTTTCTGGAAGCTCAGCATATCTCTAATTGCAATTATATTTTCTGTCTATCTTGTCTCAGATCTTAGAAAAGGGGTTTCTATGAATAAATATTTAAGTATGAAAGTAAAAGGCAATACCAAGCACTTTTCTGCAGACTTGGAGAAATATAACTGGCATAGATCTCTTCACAGAATTCCAATTTATATTAGTAGAGTTGGTCTCAAGGATAAAGAAAAGAAAGATAAATAAGAAAATCAAATCTTTAACCTGGAAACTGTGAGCTACGTTTTGACGTGGCAGGTCTTCATATTACATAGTTAGTTCAGTGTAATCAATAGCATTAATAAATCAGTGCATTGGCTGAATTCTGAAAGGATTGTATCTCTCACACAATTAATTGATTTTTGTGTTCTCCGTGTGAACACAGAAACACCATCGTTAAGTGCACAGTTGGTGTAATATTGACTTTTTTTCCTGATATTTAGTCACTAAGTGTCCAAGGTTGACAAGAGCAGTTATATTCCATGGTCTTCTATCCGTAATCATATTTGCCTAGAGCATTAGTTTCCCCCAAAGCACTTCTTGGATTTAAAGGCCTACCTTCTTTTACATGTTTTATTCAAAACTTCCAAAATAATCTGGAGACAAAATTTACATCCTTGGAAATTACCATTAGAGAGTTTGATTTAAAAGATGTATGCTTGAGGTTTGTGGTTCAGCATAAACTTTTTAAATATCTCACTTGGTTTCTTTCAGTAAATCCAGTTATAGGTGTTGAAGAGCAGAGCATCAAAAGCTTTAAAGGCTTAGCCTTCTTTTCTCATCCTCGCTGATTTACACCTTCCTAAAAAGACTTCAAAAATAAAAAGTGCAAAGGACATTGCATCCAAAACCCCACACAGGTTTAGCCTAGGGTGGTTATCTTTAGGTATTGTGAGCAAGGTCTCCTTTGACTTTGTGTATTTCAAAACTAACTTAGACTTGGATATTACTTTTGTGACATCTGCTGCAAGAAATATTTGAAAAGAATAAATTACATTCTATTGTATTCTATTCATTTTTATTTATTTGAGGCTTTCAAGTCACTTCTAAAATATATGACAGCAATTCTTACTGAATTTTCAGTTCTAATTACAACTTACCTAATCCTAACCTGATGACCTACCAGACAGTCATTATATTTCTGCATAACTTGCAAGGTTGGTAGAAATATGTCACAATACCAATTAAATTATTTGAAGGAAATTTGTAGTTCATTACAATGTGTAAGTTCAGTAGAAATGGTTAAGTAGATATCACACATATAATACATAGATAAGGCATAATAGAAAAACGATACGACTTGTGAATCTGGAATGGAAGAAGATAGTTTGACATTTTAGAATAGCACTGAAGAGTCTGAATTAATTACTGTGTGGTCATATGTCTGGTTTAAATACAGGAACTGGTGAAATCAGTGTACCACTTTCAGTGATGCTGGAAGCTGGATTGAGGGAACAAAGAACACTTAATGTTGCATGCTTGTGCTGGGATCAGCTTTGGGGTCTTATAGCAGGTTTCCTGATATAGCAAAACATGATTTTCAGTTTCTTGTTGTCTCTTATTAATACTTATTAACTACTTTTTCTGGGCCAGAATTTAATCTCAAAATTTATTGAAAAAGTAATTATTTGATTAATCAGTGAGGAAATATTTTCTTTAAAAGCTAAACCTCATTTAACTGACAATAATTCATGATTTTAGACAGTAGAGTTCTGAATACTAAAATTGTCTGACAACTGGCTTTCAAATATATTCTCTCAAAACTGCCAAAATTTGTTCTGCTAAGCATTCAGTGGTAATCTATGGTCATATATGCTCATCATATCATTCTATGCATGTTGGCTGTTCTCAGCTTCATATGAATATTCATCATGATCTTTAAAAAACACAATCGAGGGAAGGGCAGAAAAGATATCTTTGCATTTAATAATGATCATGATACAACTTGCAGTACATGTAAAGGTGTAGTCTTTATATTCCTCAACATTGCCTTTATATATGCAGTCACCTTTTGATTTTTCAAGAATATCTATTGATACTTTTGTACGTACAACCTTGCCAGATAATGGCATCAGCAGCAGAAATATTTGCATTCCATGTAAACAGAAAAAACATTCTTCTGTTTAAGAAATAAATCCATTTTGAAAAGATGAGGGACATTGTTGGGCTATGCTTATTCAGAGCTTTGTTTAAAAGCTAATAAAAGTGTATAAATTATTGTAGTCTTATTCACAATAATTTAAGCAATTAAATATCCCTTGTACTCTTAAACTTCTTATCTTTACCCCTCTTTTTTCATGCTTTTACTCTTTCTTTCTATTAAGAAAAAATCCAGTAGATATTTCATAGCAGAAGTATGGTCTGTTTTCCTGTTTGGTTTGGATAATGGACATTGTGTGGGATAATGTGAAAAATTTGCATGGTATGGGTGAACACGTAATTGAAGAAAGAGGTCTTTTGTTCAAAAGAGCCAGTATTGTAGCATGAACTTCATACTTACAAATAGTTTCAGCTGTGCCCAGTTTGATATGAAGACAGATGCACAGTGCTCTAATTATTACACATATTTTTAACATATGTTTTGCATTATATCACAGAGAGACCTGTTCTTTAATGCTGCTTCTTCTTGTGTTACTTTTCTTGTGATACCAATTATTTTAAGCATGTATGACAGGTAGCTGGCATCTTCATAGCATCTCAGCAGGTTTTACCAATAGTACTGTGAATATGGAAATAATATGTTAAGAATCTGTTCTGTGGAAAAGGATATCATAGATATAGAAAAGGCACTAAAAAACCTTTAAGAAAAAACCCTAGTAGTCATTCATGAGTGAAGTACATAATTTCTAAATAATTACATGTTGAGGTTAAAATGTTGCATATTCCAAGGCTATCTTTCAAAACTGTTCAGATTCAGTGTCATGAGCTCTAGTGAATGCACATCACTGTTAATAACCAAATCAATTAATAGCATGTTGAAGTTCCATAGAGACCATATAGATATACTTCTGTTACAATTAAATAAAAAATGTCTATTTTTGTAGAAGGTGATAAATCATAATTACTAATATACTGTTTTGTTATTGGGTTTTATTGTGACAAGGTTATAAAAAAAAAAGTGCCTTCAGAGTGTGTTTGTTTTTTTCACACAAGCAACAACATAAGAATTTTGTGCAGAACAACCCTGTATGTTGTTGTATATAATTGAAGATGTATAAAACTGGATTCGTACAAATATATAGAATAAATAGCTAGTTATACATAACTATAGTGTTTTATGTGTGTTTTTATATGTATTTTTATATGTATTTTTATGTTTGTTCTATAGACAATATGTATTATTATAGTTTTATACATGGATGGATGGATGGATAGATAGTTAGATAGATATCATGGAGTCCCAGAATGGGTAAAGTTGGAGGAGGCCACAGTGAGCCATCTGGTCCAACATCCTTGTTTAAGTAGGGTCATCCTAGAGCACCTTGCACAGAATGTCTATCTATAGCTATATTTTAATTGCTTATTTTTATTGTATTTTTTACATTAATTTTATGTGGGTGGATTTTCCTAGACCTCAGATTCTCACTCTGCCTTTCTGTTTTAGAAAGTCCTTTACATCAGAACTTCTATTCTTGATACAAACACTGTGGTCTCTGGTTCCCTGGCACTGCTGGGACTATGGCAACAGACTCTCACTTACCACTACAGGCTGTAAGGGCCATCCATTCATACTAAATGAAGCTGGTGCTGAGAGCCTGGTGTTATTTATTCTTCACAAAACTGCATCTTTTGGCTGTTTATAATTAGATTGTTACTAAGAACTTTGGATCAATTTGCCAATAATTCAACTCAATAAACTAGTAAATAAAAATGTTCTACATTATCTTTGGCTCACGACTTTTCCCAGCTGCATCTAGGGACATGGCTTAAATACAACTTAGAAAAGAGGAATACTCACAGAAGTAGTCAGGATGCTTCTTTGCTTTGGTGATCAATGTCCATCCCTGTCTATTCTATTACTTATAACTTGTTCTATGTGCAGGGTTCCATTTTTTGAGAAGGTGCTTACCTGCTTCATTTCTGTGCCATAGATTGTTCTTAGTTAGCATAAGGTAGAGCTGATGTTTTTATCTAACTCCCCAATTTACAAACATTTGAGTCATTGTTACTTTGGGCTTTTAAGAGTCCTTATCAACAAAGGTAGAGAGAATGTTTGTATGGGAAAACTCACTACCCATTTCTACCATCTCAAGATATAACTGAGCAAAAGAGGTTGAAGTTGCATTTCAGTGCCCTGAAACTGAAAACTATTTTTCTGATGTGTAAGGTATTCTTCCCCAGTTCAAAACAATGTATGCTTTCTGTTAGCTGTTAACATAGCAATATAATCACTCAAGTTCCAAGCTGGTAGATCTTTAAAGTTGATAGTCAAACAGATATGATGTGCTAGATCATTTCAGTGTTTTCTCTGACAGGCAGCAGTAAAGTTTTATAAGCTTTTTTGGGTCATTTTTTTACATAAAATAGAATTTATGTTTTCCATCTCTTCTATTTTCCATTTTCTTCCTGGGATGAAAGGTTCCATCTGAGAATGTGTAATAAATATTCTACTAACTAATTGTAAGCAAGAATCACTGTCTAGTTGTCTGCTAGAAACCTATGCCATTGCCTAGCTGCATACATTCCATATGGATTGAGACCTGCTGCCTCCTGGAAAGGCATCTGAGGTGTGGCAACTGTATTGCTGCCCTGTTGCCCGACTACAGTCGTATATGAATTTCTGTTTCTTTTCCCAGAACCTAGTTAGGAACAACTGGATACAATTTTAATTTTCTTGTTGAAGATTGGCCATTTACAGACTTGGATAAAAATAATTTTGTTTTCTTACACACCAGTGCTCTCCACAGTGCTAGGAGACTTTTCCCAGGTCTATTGTGAGAGCTTGTGCATGAGCTGAGTTACTATAGATTAACTGCCAAGAGTACATTTCCTTTTAAAACCAGCACACCGCTGAGTTGAATTGAATCAGGTGAAACTGAAGAATGCCAAATCTGAGCACCTGAGAAAGATCTGATCAGGCATGAGCCTGTGTTGCTGTTTGTTGTGTTTCGGCTGCTATTTTCAGTTTTCCTTCCCATGTTTCTGAGGGCAGCAGTCTTTGATCATGCTCCAGTAAATGAAGATCAGAGCATCAAAGAGAGTTAAATATGTTGGCAGTGAGTGTCACCAAGCTTGGCTTTCAAGTGTGCAATGCTAAGAATATATTCAGAAGTGCTCATTAAGTGAATCAGGACAGTTAAGCACCTAAGAAACAGAATCTTGAAGGGAAGAATTTTGTGCACAAGATCATCTAGATCTATCAAAAGGAAATATTTGAGGGAGCAGAGATAAAAACTTTTCTGCATTTTCTTGAATTAAAACATCTTTATTGATAGTTGTAAAATCATAGGTTAGAACTTTTTCCTGCAAGTGATAACATAAATTGAAAACACAAGGATAAATATTTCAGGTTTGCATTCAAGCTCTTTTCTGTCTGGGGTTCAGGGGCAGGCTTTATTAAGGTCTATGGTGCAGATACTCTGATGACATAGATAAAAATGCTTAGACACTTGCTTGGGAAATTAGGTACAAATCTGTTGGTTTTGTAGTTGTGTTTATACCAAACACAAAGTTTCTCACATAGTATGACTCAATGATATGGTAACTGTTCACCATGCATTAGAACATTTTTAGTATTGAGCCTTGAGATTTTCAGTACCTTACATTGCTACAATTATATTTTTAGTATTTATCTTCTTTCATGTTTTTATTGTCTGTACAGTCAAATTGTGTATTCATTTTTATGTATGTCTGCACATATATTTTAAAAAATTCATTTACAATCTAGGATTTAAACTTAGGGAGACGTGTGCCTCAGTAGCGTGGGAGAGTTTTCACTGACTTTTATTATCCAGTTTTGTATTTAAAGATACCACAGGAAATGCTTGGTTCAGATAGAACTTGGATGCACACATCCAATGTCCACCCACTTTTTCAGGCTGCAGAGCAAATCAGTCTTATGAGCTAATGTAGTATTTACCCTGTTTTCCCCAGAAATTAAAAATAGGATGCTTATCCTCTTAATCTCTGCCTGCCAGAAGTTTGGAGACAATATTTAGAATTGCTTTCCTGCTTGTTCTGCATCAACCCAGGTAGACAGCCAAGTTCTATGCAGCCACTCACTGCCAAGGTGAGACAGGAAGGAGAATCAGAAGGGTAAAAGTGAGATGTGTCATGAGATAGACAGTTCAATAGGTAAAGCAGAGACTGTGAGCACAGACAAAGCCAAGGAAGGGATTAATTCCTTACTTCTCATCAGCAGATGGAAGTGTACACATTTGCAAGAAATCTGGGCTTCATCATGCATAACTGTTATCTGGGAAGACAATACCATAACTCTGATCATCCTTTCCTCCTCATCCTTCCCCAGCTTATTTTGCTGAGCACAATCTCATATGGTATGGAAAATCCCTTTGGTCAACTGTCATCTTCCAAATCCTTGTGCACTGCCAGCTGACCCACTGGTAGTTACTATGAAGAAAACTATTTCCAGAAAACTCTTCCAGACAAAAGAAGTACTCTACCATTACTTGAATCATATTGAGATCCCTCCTTCTAATTCCTGAGTCAATCAGTTGAACACATACCTTTAAAAAGAAAAAAATCCCAGAAAATGCTGAGCTTTTACACATGACCTATTTTCCTTGAAATAAAAAAAAATATATATATTTTGGTGAAATGCTCCTTTATACGACATTTTTAAAATGCTGAAAGTGCAATGAAAGGAAAACATTTTGTCATGGGGAAAAAGTATTTACACAAATATAGGAAGTGTACATTTTTTTTCACATTCTATCCGTCGTCGTGAGTTATTATTATCACTTGCAAAATCACAGCTTCATTAAAGGCTCAGAGAAAAATTGTGTCGTCTGTTTGGATTCTTGTTTGAAGAGGAGTTCTAGCAGTAATGAATTGTGACTGTTCATTTCAAGATATACTGTACCTTTTTTCTTTCACTTTTTGGCAGATGTTACATTGTGAACTTTATTGGAATGTGAGAAAGATAAGAATGAAACAAGATTTTTCAGATACTTTTCTTAGTGGCAAGAGCTTTATTCCATGTATCCATTTAATTTACTAAAGCTCCATCTTTATATGTGAAATACTTCTGACTTCCTGATTATTAAAATCGAAAATCATTCTATAGTTTACTCCAGAACACTGTAAGTTTGCAATACTTATGAAAACTACTGTCTGAAAATAGCTCTTTGTATATATACTAAGTGCCATTATGTTTGTTTTTCTTTAAAAAATGATCATTATCTTTTCCATATGTTTTATGTTTATTACTGTTAAATACGTTGCCTTTGCAAAGCTATAGCAGTGAGATTTATAATATATTTGCTGGTTCATACATCAACAAAATTGCAATTGAAAATTCATGTCAGCAGTGCTGAAGTTAGGTAGATCTTCCTCTTACATTCTCAGAATACATAATCTGTTTTCCACAGTGGCAGAAAGGAAAGAACAGTTTCATGTGTGACCTGAAGGAATCATATGTGAAAGTAAATGAGCTACAATGAACATGGATCTCCAAAATGCCATTTTTGCATTTAGTATTCAACATGCAATCAACACTTCCATATGGTTCAGAGAAATAAAATTGCATTTTACAGTGTAGTAAGATGTCAGTCCTGCAGTAGCTATAATAAATATTTTATTAGAGATAATCTGCATCTCATTTAGACTTTAGCAAAGATACACAGTGTATGACCACATCGTATATCACAATGCAAAGAGGAAAATAATAATGAAGAAAAAAAATTATAGCCATCATATCCTGTCTTGATTTTTGAAGCTACTGAGGTATTTTGTAACAATAAATTAAACAATTACAAAATAAAAACGTTTAACTAAAATCTTCATAATCTGTTCTCATTGCAGATTTCTGGCTTATTAGAGATCCACTCGCATGGAAAGCTGAAGGTAAGATGAAACATCCTACAGCCTCAAGCTCTGGTAAGACCTATGTATTGCATTGGGGTTTTTAAAATGGCACAACATTGTCCAACTGACAGAATACAGCAAACTGCAAAATTCCAATAGGCCGGTTTGTGCTCAGTATACAGTTTTCTACTGACTTGTCCATTATCAATAGTTTATATTGCTGTATCTAATTTAATGTTGCTGTGATTACAGTGTAGGCCAAAGCTATAAGTGGGGATAACTTCATAGAGCACAAACTTTAACAGATATAAATGGCTTGTTCAAGAAGGAATCCAGGATGATAAATTCTCTGCCCTGTTACCAGACTCATCAAAGATAGAATATAATTGAATAAATAATAAAATGGTCACAATGACCTATTAAATCTCTTGTGAGCAATCTCAAGTTTCCACAAGAAACTGCTGTTTCTTGTGTGTGCCATATTGTGATGCTTTTTAATGATGCACCTCTTTAGATTAATAATTTGAAAATGTAATTTTTAGCCATGATCTCAACTCAGTTGAAAGCACATAAGGTTCCAGAACTCTAAAATGGTGTCCACTCAAAAATGTTTGAAATTGGCAGCAATCTGGCTATGAGCAAACCTTAATCTGTCTGATCAGTACTTACCTGGCAACTGTGCTGTATAGAACAAGTACATGGAGTTTGGGTTTTCTTCCTTTGGTTTTCAGCTCAGTGATTTTTCTCAATGGTAACCAAAGTCAAGTGTTTTATAGCTTGTGAACCTCACAAAAAGGGTTCATTTACAACCGTATTCTGCATCTTGTGACACCAAATGGAGTGTGTGTTCTTCTATATGACTACAAAAGATTTTAGAACAGCGATCAGAAACGTGTTCTGCTCATTAATGTTTTTACAGTAGCTGCCTTAAAAGAGCTACAGTTTCCTAGAGCAAGTCATTCAGAATTCAACTACGCTCTTCAAGTTTAATAGGTTGAGCTCTTTGAGTTCCCCTACCTCCTCCTGATTGATGGTTTGTTTCTTCTTTTAATACAAAATTCAGTAAAATTTCCCACAGTGAAAAGGGTCTTTTAATTATAAAACACCAGCGTGTGGGAATGATTCAATTTACACATCAGAAAAGTTCAGTTACTTGACCATAATTTATTTTTTGTGCTGATCATTTGCAGACCACAGATTCTTCTTCCTCTGGTCCCCTCCCCTTCTTACTTTCTCTCATTCT
The DNA here is from genome assembly GCA_013400955.1 of Drymodes brunneopygia. NCBI lineage: Eukaryota > Metazoa > Chordata > Aves > Passeriformes > Petroicidae > Drymodes > Drymodes brunneopygia. The sequence goes on along the minus strand of VZTZ01047847.1, from coordinate 3,031 downwards.
ATGTAAAAGAATAAAAATCTCAATACCCTGTAAAAGGCTTTAGATGTTATATCACTTAGTCATCAGAACTAGAGAGTTCATTATCAGTCTTTTTCTACCAGCTTTTATCCCTTTCTCATTTCCTAGTTATTTTGTCATATTTAATTTAAATATGTTCCATAATTGCTGAGTAATACAGTTTTTTCTTGTATCTGACAAAAGGATGGCATAAGTAAGGAGAGGTATGGTATCTCACTCATGAAACTGTGAATGGCAGAGATATTACCAAGAAAATATATTGTAGTTCTAATGTTCCATATTATACAACTGGCCAGCTCTCTTTTTTTTTTTTTCCTTTCTTCCTTTTCTTTTTTAAGCATTAACTAATTAATATTGAAATAAAGGTCTGGAAGGGATAGAAAATTCTCATGTTTCCATGTACTTCCTCTATGCAGTATTAGTCATCCTTATTGTTTTATGGTCAGAATACAGCTGAGGACTTGCATTGGTAGGTAAAATAGCTTTTGTTTACAAGGCTTTGTAGGTTCTAAATGTGGTTTTCCTAGCAAAATCAGACAAGTTAATCTTACTTTGTGGTTATTATGGCCATAAGAGAAATAAGCAGTAAAAATTTCCAGAATACCATTTATACAAATAGTTTAAAATATATTTACAGATATGTTCTTAAATTTGTTTTGGTTTTATTCAAATGTAATTGGTGACCAAGTACTATTAGATTAGATTGTGCTCATTTCAGAATGAAAAAGTACATGTAGAGAACTGCAGGTATACACCATTTATTCTAGGTTGTATATATAATTCTGGTTCAGCCGAATACTTAGGAATATTTATTGGTTGGCTATTTGTTACCACAGACATATGATCACAATATCTACACTACTGAAATACATTGCTTTAATTCTTTGCTTTTTTAGCATTTATTTTAGTCTGTTTTCCACTTTGGAAGGATGTATGATTGCTACTCTAATAAAATATGTGAAACTTGGGAGCAGCACTCATTTCTTCTAAGTCTTTTCAGATATTTGAAGGTGCTTCTCCTTTACCCTGGAATAAGTACTTAAACTAAAACAGCCAACACAAATTTGTGTTTTGTTGTGTTCCTGTGAGAGAGAAACGTAAAGGCTATTTTCATAATATCTGCACCTGCTGCTGTTTGGAGTTGCTTTTATGTAGAAACATAAATGTATCCCTGGATAAGACCCAAAAGCCAAAACTAGCATGTTTTTGTAAAATGAACCAATGTAAGATGTTCTCTTCCATTGTCCATTTGGCCATTACAGGTTAAGGAATCCAGTTTGATTTTACAAATCTGTATTTCCCCTACTGCAGCTTTCTCTAATTCACCTGTTACTTACTGTATCCTGCTCAGTAAAGGGAACAATCTTGACAACAGGAGGACAGCAATACAGACATGCATCTTAACACTAAGTACACTCTGTTTTTATTTCTGAAAGATAATTTCAAAAAATTTTTTATGATCCCCAAGTGAGTACCAGGCCATCATATCTTCCATCTGTCTGGTATACCCTGCTGAGTGAATGCCCACATAGAAGATCTCACAAATACTTACATGGAACATGAATTGTACTTCTCTTACACAAAGCCAGCATCAGATATATACAGTTATGCTGTGGGTTAGTTCATTTTTTTTTGGTTTGTTTGAATACAATTGAACTCCTTTCTTCTTCTACATCAGTACACCTGCAGCCATGAATATGTAGTGGCTTCAGATGATTTCCAAGGTTGGTACACTCTGGGAGCATCGTGTGTCCTGAAAGATGTGACCAACCCCTCAGTACTCCTGCTGCTGGCACAGCAGCTGTCCTGTGATGATGCACCTGGTTCTTCTTGGGGTTCTTTTGGTAATTCCCCAAAATGACTTCCAGGTCTGTTTCATTGGCCACATAAGCCCTGTAGCATTATTCCCAGTAAGTCTGTGTTGTCAGCAGTTCCCAATAGTGTAAGTCCTCAGTAGAAACCTCAGCTGTAGGGATAAAAAAAAGTCCTGCAGTTTTTTAAAATGCTTAATCCCTGTTCTTCCAGACCATTATTTTATAAGCCTTTACTATGGTAAATATTAAGCTAAAATCAATAACTCTGCACAAAACATTTGTTTCAATGAAAGTCTTTGCTCACAGTTTTTATCATTACTTTTTAGGGGATCATTTATTTTCAACTTCTCTTTGCTTAAATACTAGTATTTTGTATGAATTGTATTCAGGACAGTCAAATGGTGTTGTATGCTGTGTTAAAGGTTGGTATTTTAGTATAGGTTTCTATATTTTATAGATGTTCTGATGATAAAGTTTTATGGCAGAAGTTATCATTGTCACAGCTTTTTTATTTTCCCTTCATGACAATGTGTTGAGTGTTGAGTGTCTGTTAAAATTGCAATGTTCTCACCCCAAGACAAATGTCTCCTTGGTACTACACATACTTTATTCTTTTGTTTTGTGATTTGCTTTGCTTTTTTTTTAGTGTTAACCATCTCTATGATTACTGTTGAAATGCAGGTATGATTCCTGCACTTTGCTTTCAAGTTTTTGTCAGGCTACCTTTATTTATGAGCTGTAGAGAAGGCATGCCAGGGGAAATATTTTTTCAAGTTGTCCTCAAAAAAATAAACAGATATCATACTCAGTCTTTTGAACTGTCATCTTCTCAGAGCAATCAGTCAGTCACCATGTCACTGGATGGATGCTTTTATATTTTTACACATTTCTATCATCTTTGCACAAAACTGAGCTATTTGGCATATTAGTTGTAAATCTGAGAAATGATTTGTCAAACAAAAAAAAATCTTAGCCCAGGGTTGGAAGTGGTTGACGAAGAGTTTGAAATCTTCTCTGCCATCAAAGCTGAGGTCCCTCTCTGAAGGCCTGAGATGCAAATCAAATTCAGCCTGGGAATCTCACAGGCCTGAATTCCTGGACATAATTGCCTTTCTGAACAGACTACTTCTCATTCTTCCCATTCAAAATCCAAGATGGGATTAGTGATGATGCTAGTTTTGTTGTGGTTTGAAAAGCAA